>JAWZYV010001696.1:0-600000 GCA_038373885.1 Cheiracanthium punctorium | reverse complement strand
ATCAGTAATTTTTCTAATAATAATCACTATATTCATTGAATATAAATTTCCTTTACTGATTGTTGATTTAGAGAAGGCAACAGAGTAAAGAGAATAATCAAATTAAAACATGAGAAGCATATAAATGAAAATGTTTTACTAGAAATTACTCTTACTTTTGCAAGCACTACTACATAGCAAATTACTAAAGCAATTAAAATAATTCACATATTCCTTTTATGAGTCAATCATTTGTATACCATGACCGTAATGTATAGCTTATGCGAAATTTTTTGAGTGTCCTTTGTAAGTTTCCTAAAAATAATTCTTTTCTGAATTCAACAAAAATGTATAAATGAGAAAGGAATTTTTATCATGTGAAAGCTAGATTTGTACTCTTTCTAAGAGTACAAAAATTTTTGCGTATAGTTAATAAGTGAGCAGTAAGAACTTTAAACTTTAGTTATTACTCTTGCACGTCTTAATATGATTTTGCATTATATACATGTAAAGAAATTACAGTCCGTAAAACCTGTATATTAAAATCTAATATCTTGTTCTTTTAGCCATTTTCGGGTGCATACATTTTGTTCCTCACAATCATTTGCATTCTTTTAAATAACTTAAATTCTCTGATATTCCATATGAGAAATCATGTCGTCAACAAGACGACGAAACTGAGTAAACAGAAATAGTTATCAAATCCTATTTTGGCGTGAAAAGTCCGTCTGGAAACTTCTCAAAAGATTTTCACCAAGGCAACGAAGTATACACAGAATAAACAGACTTCATAAGATTCGCGTCATATATGTCCTGTGAAACCACAGAATTGTAAGATATACACCATTTCAAAATAACTGTCCAATAGAAGAGCTTCGAATGCTCTAGAAGCATGTCCGGGCAATATAAAATCCAACCCGGAATGACGTAGAACTTTTTACTCATATTTTGTCTTGTTAATTATATCTGTTTTGCTCTCTTCCGCTCTCACTTCTGCAATCTACTTGTAAACCCATTGTCTCTTTCTTATATCACGCCATGCTGTTGTTTTGTAAATAAAGAATTTTCGTACTTAAATAAGGCTTTCAGAGACTTTATTTTCCACTGCATATTACGCACACTGTTTCTAACATTTGCATTGCAATGAACATAAAAATTATTTTGAATTGCGAAATAGTTACTCAAGTAGAGAACTTTTTAAACGTGTTTAAGCGATCTTAACAACATTACACCCCCCCCCCCCTCCAACTCTCTATTAGACATACCGTAACAAATATCCTAAGAACAAATCAAATCCCTAAGCATTTGTACTACCAGGGAGAAAAAATTATTTTTCTTCTTCTTTGGGTTTGTCAGGTACTAGGCACTTCTGCATTTAGGGTAGCATCTTTTGCCAATGTCCCAAACTAAATGCTTCGTAGTCCGACTTAATTGCATCGCCCACTTAGTTTATAAAATCTGTGAAATCCTTATGAAGCTAAGGTGTAACTCTTTAGTACTGAGGATTCATAGAGAATGAGACGAGCCAGATAAAGGATTCATACATAGTATGATGTACCATTTCCTCCTTTTTAGCACTCGGGTGCTATTTCTTTCAAGCACGGGATTTTTGTCTACGCGGCGCGCCGTGGTCACTTTTCTGCTTGATTCATGCTTTCTGCAGAGTGATTTGATATTGCTAACGGAAACATGGACTATCCCTTCAGATGATTTTCAAATACCAGGATTCACTTTGGTCGAACGGATAGACAGTGGTTTCTAAAACAGAAAGCCATCTGGAATTATGATTTTTATAGAGGAAAACTTTATAAAAATCACTTTATAAAAAGATTATGAAACACTTTACCCGTGCCTACACGAGCCACATCAATGGTTTTCAAATAGTCATCGCTTATATTCAAGTTAAAGTGAGATTTGCAGTTACATACACTAATCCTCGAATTTCTTATGAAGATAAATTAGACGCTATATTCGAAACGTTACTGAAGAAGGATGATTGTAAGACTGTTTTAGTAGGAGATTTTAACATAGAATTAAATTCCGATCAAGGATCCGATTTCATAACTGAAATGGATACTTTAGATTTTCCAGTACGCACTCATCCGAAACAATTCACCACTATTGGCGAAACAACAATTGATGCAATTTTTAGCAACAAAATTATGCGAACAGAAGTCTATAGGAGCACTTACAGTTATCATTTTCCTCTATATGGCAGAATTGATTGAATAGATTAAAAAAAAAAAAATCTGAAATTCTTCCAGCCTAGTGCGTAAATAAAATGTGGAAGAATTTCAGATTTTTCTCGATTTTTTAAAAATTTCTTGCTTAGAGAGTGTTTTAGTTTACATTTCTCTTAGTGGCAAACGAAAAATCTAGTTAAAGAGGTGGTGCTTACAAAATATTCCGTGTTTCCCTAATTAATTTGGATTATTAAATTATACATATGTACAAAATTCATCCGAGTCATTTAAATCCATAACGTTTTCAAGACTAAATTGTATAAAGCGGAAGCATGTATTAAGCTGATAAAGTATTAGGAACCGCAAGATTCCGTTGTAAGCTTTAGTGTATCGATTTTAGTGTATCTAATTAATTTGGATTATTAAATTATACATATGTACAAAATTCATCCGAGTCATTTAAATCCATAACGTTTTCAAGACTAAATTGTATAAAGCGGAAGCATGTATTAAGCTGATAAAGTATTAGGAACCGCAAGATTCCGTTGTAAGTTTTAGTGTATCGACATGACGATATTTAAATTATTACTGTACGCAAGTATTGGAGTAGCGGAACGGATGGTGTAGGTACGGGTCAGTTTAATACTTCAGAGCGCAGTTCACCGTAAAGGTATAAAAAGAAAAATTGAAAATATAGAGCTTCAAAGCCATGCTAAATTATAATTTATAAAACAAAAATTGCATCATAATCATTTAACACAAATTAAATTAATTGCTTTAGAAACAAGAAAATTTGCCAGATATCTCTTTAAACACTCTACTATACATTGTAATAAACAATAAGCCTAAACGAATTCTTAAATGAGGAATTCCATTGCAAAATTTTCCGAGTGTGACGCATTTGGCAAAATATTACAATTTGGAGAAATTTTCTGAAAATTTCGAGACTTTCATATGTTTATCGTTTCTTACAGTGTTTGAAGAGGTATTCTAAGAATTCTTCACTAGCAAGTTACTTACTAGTTTGATAAGAAGCATCTTAAAATTTTTTTAAGGTTCCGATGTAATTAATGTGCTTTAAAATATTCGTAAATCACATCATTTTTTCAAACTGCAGATTTATAAAGAAAAGAAAATTGTAACTTCAGAAGAAATGAAAAGAAATAAATATGCTGAACGCAGTATTTTTAATTTTAATAAAAAGGAACATAAATTGAAAATCATAAATCATAATTTTAGATGTTAAATTTTCATATGAGAGAAAAAGAGATATATTCATATTTTAGGCGACTTAGTGGATAAGGCTGCAAAGGCTGGGATGCAAACAGAACGCATCTTGAAAATTTAGCAGAAGTCACGTACAAATGCTCCAATAGCTGAAGCACTCTGTATGACGAAAATTTGTTTCTCAATCCACACTGTTTCTCTATAATATGATTGTAGGCAGGTTGGATAGAGTCTCTACATACTATACCGAATTTGTTGTAGAAAATGTGTTTTTAATAGAATTCAGAATGAGTTTTTTTTCTTCAGATATTTAGTGTTTCCATCTAGTTTTATTTCTTCTACAAGTAAGTTTTTCTTAATAGCTCAACTGCCTTTTGTTTTCTTTAATGATACCTTTTAATTCTACACCTGGTGTGCGCACTTACTTAAGCTGCCTGAAATAGTCAGCTTTTTTACAGCGTTCGCAAGCAGAGCACATTTGGCAAGTTTGATAGAGCAAGTTTGGATTTTTAATGCTAAGGCTACCTTCACACTGGCAACGGAATTTTCAATTTACCTGAACTCCAGAGGTTTGCTACGCGTTAACTCAGCAAACACAATGACACCTAGTATTGTTGAGCAAATCTGTGAAGTTTTGAAAGCTTAAACTTGTAAATGATTTGTTAGAAGAAGTAACTCTGACCATCTTATCATTTTTCAAAGTTGTGAATTTTGTATAAGTCTTTTCATAGTGGGTAAATAATTGTTTTAAGTAACTGGAGAATAACTTTGACATCAAAAGCAGCATTTCCCAACATTTTGGCATTGTATACCCCCCCCACACACACACACACAATAGGTAAATTACAATGGAGTCCCCTTCCTAAGATTCCTCAGCATACAAAACAGTGCTATAATAAAAGCTTGAACAAGCCTTTAAAGTTAAATAGAGATTTTTTGGAATAAAAATAAGAAAAAATAAGATGACTTTCTAAAATATGGCATTATCACTTGCTCTTCGTCTGTTTTTCTCGTGACCCCCTACAAGTGCTCTGTAACCACTGCTCTAAAGAACACCCGGTAAAAATTTTATTTCCTGAGGATTCTTTGCTTGTAATTTAAGGGAATTGTCATACTCACTTCTGCCAAAACCATAGAATCGTAACAAATTGGGTTAATTGTGACAATCAGTGGGATAAATTATATCCTTTTTTTTTGTTGTTGTTGTTGACATAAAAACTTTCTTTGAAAAAAATGAAAGGACAAACTAAAAAAAAAAAAATAAAAACATTTATACTTTGAATTAAAATTATAACATGTTTTTAATAGACAACGATAACAAAAATTTTTCGGAAGACAAAATTTTACAAAAAAATTTGAGGAAAATACAGTCTGTCAAGACAATAATTTCGCCCCACCGTCTCTTAAATGACACAAATTTTACGATTACAAGTACTTAATTGATATGTGCAAAGAAATTATCCGTGGTTTAAATCTTTTTTCTAAATATCCTCCCTGGTTTATTTTTATTACACTCTTCTCCGGATGTGTTCGTGCTGGTTCCATAAATTTGTGGATTCCGTGAACTAATATTTTAGGTCTCGGGTTGAATTATCTGGCTCTTTTTTAATAAAATTTGAAAATAATGAAGACGCTTATAAATTTAACACAGGAAAAAAAATATATATAATTTCTCAAGAAACCTTAATTCTTTTAAAAAGCACGTTCAGGGGACGCATATTTCCCCTCCCCCCCGTCCAAAAAAAAAAAAAAAAAAAAGAAAAGAAAGAAAGAAAGAAAGAAGAAGGGTCTTTTTTGAGGGGGGGGGAAGGAAAGGTAAAATATCTTTTGTAGAGTAGTTTCTGTTCTGGTATCTTTTCTTGATGCTTTGAAATGAATATCCTGACTTTGTTAATAGGCCAGGATAATAATTTTTCAGTTTTTAATTTTTTTCAATACAGAATTCACATTTTAAAATTTATTTTTAAGTTTACAACAAATAGTTTCAAAAATATTTTCCTAATATTTAAAAAATGATTTAAGAAAAAGATATGTGATTTTCCTAGTGAGAAATCTCCCTGCTATGCTTTTAAATATGGTCATAATTACGCAAAAATCCCAGAGTTATTTTGTCAATACGGTCCATGAACACCTGTACTGCCCTATGCATAAAAGGAAAACAAAACAAAGCAAAAAAAAAAGTATGAACATTTACAAAAACAAAAATGACTGCAGAAACAAAACAAGGTCATTTTTGGTAGACCTAACATCTGAGATGAGACTTTAAGACAGAACTTATATTCCTTCGCCTATAATTACATGATCATAAACGCCAACAAGGAGAAGAAAATTTTTCCTCTGAAAGCTTTCTCTTTATTTTACTTACTCTTTTTTTTTCTCATGATTTTTTTTTTCACCTCTCTAATGTCTGATTAGTCTTTGTTTATACTCTAAACAGAGGTTTAAGAAGCGATTTTTAAGGTGTCTCCCAAAAGAAAAACTCTAATCAATGTTTATTAGCTCGGCTTTTCTTCGAATCGTAAATTATTGGTTTTGCAAAAGACGTATTTCATGCTACCTCATTAGAAACTCCTCCGTTTTCCGAAAACGTTAAAAGCTAACTATTTTTTTTAATGATAGGATGAAAAATAACAAATGAAATAATCGGCAAAATTATTTTTTAATGAAAAGTTGAAAGCAACATTCATTTAGTCTATCGCCTATTGAGCATAACTTCTTAAAAGAACATAACCATATTATGAAAGGCATCATAGAAGATTTAGGCAAATCCAAGTTAGGAAAACGGAATCAGGGAATAATTGGAGTGAATGTAGGAAACTTAATTTAATTTAATTAGGTAAGTTTAATTTAATGAAACGGGGAAAATAATAATTTCTCGCAGAAAAATATGTGATCAGCATCACAAAGGTATAAAATGTTAATCGTTAATTTCAAGTGTAACTTACTCTATTTGATAGCTTGCAGTTACATATTTAGAGAACTAAACGAAAAAAGATATAATGTTGTACTTTATACTTTTATGGTGTAATTTGAACCTTAAATGTATACATTATAAAAAGTACAGTGGTCGCCACTTATTCCGGTCACATCGGGATGGATTAAAATTGACCGAATAACCGAAATCCGAAATAAACGGCAGTACCAAAACTAAAAGTGAGAAAATTTAAGAAAAAAAATCATTAAACTAAATCATAAATATGCATTATATTAGTCAATAGTTTAACGTATGCACATATTAAAGAATAAAGAAGTGAACACGTGAAAAAATACATATGTACATTTATTTTTAAAAAAATTACTTTTTGGAGTTAAAATTCGAAATTAAAGGCTGTTTTATGGGCATAGCAAATTGAATCTAACTTAAAGTTGCAGTGAGGTGATGCGATCATTTACATTGTTTTCCTCAAATGCTCTACGTAAAAAGTCTATAGCGTTCAGCAAATCTACTCTTGTGACCCGAAACCGGTTCAGGTGCACATCGTCGTCATCATCATCATCATCATCATCAAGTGTCTCACTGGTACGGGGGTAGGATTGATCATAATTTTTATTTAAATTCTGTTAAGTGTATTAACAATTGTTTTGATTGAATTACCGTAACATCTCCTCACAAATATCAGTCATCTTTGACAGGCTTTCACTCCGTCCTAAATGCTAATTACATCGAAATTTTCATAATCTCCAAAGATTATCTGATCGGATAAAGTGGCACTCACTACCAAGGTAACCGGCGGAAAACCAGAGCAATTTGACTGTTTCGTTCTGTTCATGCCGATTTTTACCGGAATAAGCCAATGACCGAAATAAGCGGAGACCACTGTACATTGTATGCACAAGTTGTATATTGTACATCAATTCTACTTTGAAATTTGTATAATATTTGAGTATTTTCTCAACTTATTACGTCAAAATGTAAATCATATATTTAAGTTTAAGTTTTCTTTCTCAAGCTTCAAAAAGTTCAATTAACTTTTCATTTGTTTTAGAAACATGTAATATTTTCTGTTATTCTGAGAACATTCAATAAAGAAATACATCCATTGTAAAATAACACTTCTCAACTCATATATGACTCCGTTACATTGAATTAACCAACATCAATTTTTATTTTAAATGTATAACCTTACAAAAATTTATTGTATGCGTTAGCGATGTATTCTATTTTGAAATGTATTTTAATATTGAGCATCTATCTTAATTTATTATGCCACAATGTTTTTACATCTTAAGTTTATGTAAGACTTTGTCTTGTCTAATTTTATTATTTAAACCTTTTAATATACCATTGTTATAAATTCCTCATTTTAAATTTGGCTTATATATAAAAGTGAAATATAATAATAACATTTGATGGAACAAGACGTAGCTTACCACCATCACAACAATTCCACTTCGAGTAACATAAATAATACGAAAGGACCATTTTTTATGATACGCAATATTAACAAAATGTAGACATCCAATAATGTTTCCTAGACAGCTGAATTACTGGTGATGCTTCCAAGATTGATACTCATCCCAAAAGAGTCGGGTATCGTGATATACGATGACAGTTATAGAGTCATGCATTATCGATGTATGTCCGTATGCATATTCTTTTGCGTTGAAAAACTGATACATGTTTCTACTTCCTCCATGGAAAAAAAATACTGAGGTTAGAAAAAAAAAGATTGGTATTTTATAAAATCATATAATTAAAGATTAAATTTGAAAAATAATATTATCAGTATTATTAAAGCTTATTTTTTATAAACTGTAAATTAATGTCGATAAATATTTTTAGATGCAAAATTCAGCAGCATTCCTTTTCAACGGTATTATTTGGAGATTTTAATATATATTTTTTTTTGCGTCAATATTTGCACTTTTATTTAAAAGAACAATTCAGATATGTTTTTCTTGGGCATTGCATCTTATATGTATTACTATAATCTCTTATTTATATGATTTCTTTATGAAAGCAATCAGTTGTTTAAAAAATATTCAACTGAGATTGATATTCTTTAAGACTGATTTATTATGTAAATAAAGGTGCAAATAAAATGAAAGAGTTGATCGATTTTTAAAAAATGAATCAATAAATAAATATTCAGAAAAATAACTGGAGCGAATCTACTCAATTTTCCGAACGCTTGATCTGTAGCATGCGTTTAAATAAATTTGGTTAAACTCAATCGAATGCAGTGTTTTCTAGAAAACTAAAGGGGGAAAATGGAAAATCAAATCTGAAACATTTTTATGTTTTAAGTACTCACTAATGTGCTATGTACTTAAAGCATATCATAATCTATTCGTGAACTCTACGTGTCTTTTTTACTTCATTACGTTGGAAAATACATCACAATGCATGCATGGATTCTCTTTGTCTTCCTCGATTCATTATGTTGGAAGGACATCATAATCCATGAGCATGCCGTATTTATTACAGAGAGTGGATCATAAACCATGAATTCGCCTTATTTTCCCAATCCATATTACTTGCAGCACGCAGCAAATCATCTGGAGCCGCACATGCGCACTTTCATTTGCTGCTTGCATGAATCAGAGTCCTCTGGTGTCGTATTTTTTGAATCCGTTTTGAGAGCTAATGATTTCTATCCTTAAGTATTGAGCATTTCATAAAACACTTCTTCGGAATCGAAATGTATATTAAAAACGTCTTCTAAAACAGTTTTACAATTTTTTAAAAAACATTTTCTAACTATACTTCATATTTATAAATACTGTTTGAAAGGTTATTCAGCGTCTACAACTCACGTAATCAAACACCAGGTCTTAAATCACTACAGGACTGAGAAATAGAATATTAACTAATTGGCACTTTTAAAATAATTATTTTAGCTATTTTGTATTTTCCCCCTTCACATATATAGCAATTACTTGAAAAAATTTCCACATTTTAAAAAATGTTTATTTGTTTCTTAGTTTTTTTAAATTTGTGGAAAGTTTTCAGGAGGCATACTATTAAAATATCTGTAGTGAATCAAACAAAATTTAGTTAGAGGCGAGGAATGAAATCTGGACATAAAAAAGCTCTTTCCACTAAAATCGAACGTTAATTTTGAAAACAGTTTATTTTCTCCATGGACAATTTCACTAAGAACTTAGTCTCGAACCCATAATCTTTTAACAATGCACAAAAGTTATAACTTTGCTTTCTATACTTTTACCAATATGCTATTGCCATTCTTTGTACTTCTATAATGCTGACAAAAATTAAGGCTTTTTGGAAATCTGCATTGCGAACTAATTCTTCAAAGACCTGTACTTCAGCAAGTTGTATTGTTTTCTAAAAAGAAATATGCTGCAAATAGAAACCGGTTGATAATAAACTAATCCTAATTTCAGGATTAAGCCAGTTACTGAGAATCAGACTTTTTCAGCACTGAGTTTAAAATCTGATTTTTCGATAAATGGAGACCTCTGGAGGTGAATTTTTTTATCTTATAAATAAAAATGAAATTCTGTTTGTTTGTTTGTTTATTTGTTTGTTTGTTTGTTTGTTTGTTTGTTTGTGGATTTGATTCGTATACAAATCCACAAAAATGGACCTATCGGCCTGAAATTTAGTACAGATATGTAAAATAATATAGAATAACTCATAGTCCACTTTAAAACTTTGAAAGTCCACCCGTTCCCGGAATTTAAGAGATTTTTTATGCCATTCACGCAAAAATCTTTCCGTAATTGTAACCCCTGTAGTGAAAAAAGTGTGAAATAAGGATCGTGGTTGCCATGTGTGGCGATTTTGCCGAATAAAATGTTTTAAATTCTCAAAGTAAAAATAAAAGAATAATAATGATTTTTTTTTTGTTAGTTTATATTCGTAAGGTTATTTTTTTTAAATTATAATATCGTGTGCATGGGAAATCAGAGCAGGAATGTAATGCTTTACACGCAAAACAATAAGAATTGAAGATTTCCGAGGCTAATAGGTAAATTATTTTAGTTTGGCGAAAAAATAAAATGGCTCAAATGCCGATTTTGTGAAAGTGAGTTCTAGCGGTTTGCACAGATTTCAGCTTGGCGCAATTTATTGAGAGCTTAAGGAAATAGATTTTTAAAAACAAGTGCAAATATATATAAAATTGAAGACAAATGTCAAATTGAACAATATAGCACCATTTGATAAGCCTTTACATAAAAGCTTTTTATAAATAAATTATCTGCCAAAGTGTCAATTACTGGTGTACCTACCCTAGTGACGTTTACTCTTTCTACTGTTCCATAGTAAGAATAGCGTTTAGTTCTTCTTTTACAATAATTCCATAGTCAACTCCTGATATGATGGATTTCTGAGGACTAGTTCTCTCAGCTCAAATGAACAAAAAAGATGAACAAGAAAACTTACCACAAAATTAAACAAATAGTATTCAATGCTTGCTATATACAGTTATTAAGTAAATAACTTAAAATAAATTTATTGCTAAAATGAACAAAACTCAATATTCAAGTTCTCGGAAAATGTTATTTGACTTATTTTAATTTGTGTGTACTGCCATTCTCATTAACTAAAGATTCGATTTTTCTTTAAATGAAAGGGCGTGTAGCCTGGGTTAGATATTGGAATATATTCCCTCTCAAAAATGTTCGTATTAATTAGTATGATTATTTAGATGTTTGCATAGAACAAAAATTACGCTTATTTGTGTGTTTTAATTCTATTTTACATCCTGGCCCCTCAAATGAATAAATAAAAATCCTGGATTCACCCTTGAATAAAATGAATAAAAAAACTTCTTTTAAAAGGATGAAACTTTATTTTTAATGTTGAGAACGTATAAAGAATAATATGCAGCATTAAGATAAATTTTTTGTTCGAAATAAAAGGGGTAACGTTTGTGTTACTTTTAGAAAAGGCTTCTTAAAACTTTAGTTCCCAGGTTCACAATTTGCGATATTCATGATTCTAGCTACAAGAATGACTCTATTTTTGATGCTCGGTATGTATGAAGAATATTATGGAGCATTAAGATAAGTTTTTGTAAGAAAAAAAAGGTGGAATTTATTTTTAAATTTTTACAAACATTTCTTGAAATTTTAGTTTCCAGGTTCACTAATTGTGAATTTCATTGTTCGTCATAATCGAACATTTTAAAATAATTACCAATGCAAGTCAGGAGTGATTATTTGAGTTTCTTTTCTCCAATTATTCACTATAGCTAGAGATGGCTGGGTGTATAATTGCACTTTCTAATTTTCTATAATTATTCCCAAGGTGTTATACTAAGCTTATGGCGAAACTATTACGCAAATCCCCAAACCTTCTCGGGTACGCTAACAAAACCTAAACATACATTTAACAAATATATTGATGTTGTTGTTAACAGTACTTAACAGTGTATGTATGCGTGAATGATCATTTCTTCCGGCTGTACACATCCTGAGATCTCCCGCCACTGATTATTACCAACTCTCCTATAATGATTTTCCGAAACAAGCTCCATTTACAATATAATCAATCAGTTTTAATTATCCTCCGCACAAACTTCTGGCGGCCCCAAGAAAACTTTCGCTCATTCAACAGATAACTTCAATCACTGATATAATTACGCTCCGCCGGGACATTTCATAAACACCGGACAAAACTTAACGGAGGTGGAGGAAAACTTCGGGCTAAAAAGATCGCAGCGAACTTTTCCGAATTTTAACGCACGCGTTATTTAAACGAAAAGATTCGCCCAAATAGATTTTTAGGATGCCGGCCTTCATAAGAAGAAAGAAAAAACGCACCTAAGCACCCGTTTTCTGGAAGGGGGGAGGGGGGGGCTATGGGAAAATTGCATATCATTATTACATGTATATACCTCCTTTTAAAAGGAAGTGCAGTTCTGTTTTAAGCCCTCCCCCCGATGCTGAAACTTTTAATTGCCATTAAGTGATCTAATCTGCCAGGCATATCGGAAGGTTATACTTACGTGAGGCGAATCCGATATAAAGAAAATTTTCGGGGAGCCCTTAGTTTTCACAAAACTCATTTCGCTGGGAGGGGAGTAATAAATTTGAAAGGGCAGATCGTAATTCCTGCTAAGAACTTTTCTCTCTCTTTCTCCCCAAAGCACAAAAATCAAAAATCACTAATTACCAAAGTTGGCGCAACAATTTGCCCGCCGCCGTTCCAAGAAGTGAGGCAGCAGATAAAAATTGTAGGTACAAGGCGTGGATTTTCATTCTTCTGGGCTGGTATGATTGCAGTTAGGCGTTTTATTAAAATTTTCTTGAAACACGATCGACTTCGGAAAAATTGAAGGAGCTCTCCTTGCATGACTGGGATTTCGAAAACTTTAAATAGTGATTTCTATGGTTTATTAATTTTAATTTTCATGCCTTTTAATTTTTATGTACAACTGAATTACAGCAGAATTATAGAGCAAAACAATACTTTGGAAAAGCGGCGAACTTTTAATAGTTTGCTCTTAAACGCCCGAACTTTTGTTAAGAGTGGTTCAGGAATTTTTGGTTATACATTTTCATGAAAATAGGAAAATTTTTCAAGAGTTAGTGTGTGAACGTTCTCACCTTAAATCCAATGTAATTATAAGCAGAAGAACACAGAGGAATTGTTTATATGCAGAAATTCATGACATGGCGGGTAATGTTTTCCTAATGGCCCTTAATAAGTGGAACATTAAACTCGATTTTTAATAACTAAGGGCAAAACATTTACTTTAATTTATATTTAAATTATAAATACTCAAAGTTTACTGTAATATATATTTTGAAAACAATTCGTTAAAAGATTAAATAATGAGTGAATGATTTTAGAAAGATTTAAAATTCGGGTACTAAAAACGATTTACATTGCAGGGGATAGATAATTTTCTAATAAATATGAAATTATACTAGAGCTTTTGATTTTAGCTCTTCTAAGTAATTATTTAGTGATAATATTTGTCGTCTGACTGTTTTACTGTAGTTTAACCTGAAGATATAAGTCTCATTAAAAGAAAACTTCTTTGAAAGAAGGTGTGTGATGTGGATAGTTAACTCAAAGAGTGTGTGTTATAAATGGAATATTAACTGGTGAAATTTATTAATAAATAGTATGCATTTACTGGAATCTATCTACAGTCACATTTTTATATATTCTTAAGTACTCATAATAATAACTGTTAATTGTATTTGAATATTTCTTAATGAATGTTTAAATAATTTCTTAAGAGGAAAGCCCGTCTGATCACGAAATACGGCTGATCATTTTCCGGTATACGGACTGACGCATTAAAGAACTTCCACAGAAACCACGCAGACGTAATCAATTTTCTGATCCCGTATAGTTTAATCGATGCCTTAAACAATCGATGGTAAGAAATAACTCGAAGAAGGTGTGTTATGAATGCTATATTTTGACTGTGATGTTGGCATACCGTTTTTCTGCATTCCGTGCTTTGAAGTCTAAACATGCAAATAAATAAATAATAAATTTATATGCAAAATGATGTTTCTATGTATATTATCTGCAATATTTCTAAAGGAATAACAAACAAGTAATGTATTCCATTTATTTACTGGATAATTGATAAATTTGGATGTATAGTATCTAACTGCAGTTCTTGTCTCTCTATTTAAAAAATAGCCAAATTTTGTCCTAAAAATTTGAAATAATCGAATATTATATTTAGAATGATCATTTTTTTTTCACACTGAAGAAACTGAACTGTTTTGTTGAACCTACAAATATTTTGTTAAATCAACAAAATTATGAGGTTGAAAAAGTGCCAACGAAATTTTTGTTCAATTAACAAAATAAATCTGTTAAAATTATCTGGTTATTTAAACAAAACATTTTGTCAGTTTAACCAAACAATTTGGTTAAAATAAACAATATTTTGATAATTTTACCAAACTTTTTGTTTGAATGGTCGTTTAAATCAAAAAATTTCTCTGCTAACTGCTATGTTCATGGCTTATTTTGGCAAATTATTCTGTTAGTTTTCCTGTGTTATTTTTTAAACCCACAAACAGTTGGTTGAAAGTTTCCGATATAAGACTAATTTATCTATTTATTTATCGACATTTGCAATTTCATTTTAGTGTTACTATAAATCTATAATTTTAATTTGGAGAAATTCAAGTTACTTTCTTTCTTGTTACTATTGTTGTTCATAAGACAGTTGACAGTAAGATTCGCTCTTCGGTTTATGATAAAAAAAAAAGTATTTTTAATAATAAATGATGCACAAGATTTCAGTTTAACGAAGAAAAGTGTTAATCGAATCTTATACTTCTTACTAGTACTTAATACTAGTGCTTTTCAACGTATCTGTACCGTTTCTACTGAATGAGTGGGCAGGGCATGCATATCATGTTTACAAATTTGGCGTTCAGATTAAATGCTGCAAGTGAGAGTTGACTATCGTAATCGATTGTGTATACAAAATATTACAGCTTCAGTCTTTTTCTCCCCCCCCCCCTCCAGGTCAGGTTCTCTTCAATCTCAAGTTAGCTTATACAGTATCATAGCGGAAGACTGATTAACTTACATCCTGACCTACTTTTTTCACTTTAACAATTCAAATCCTAAATAGTCATTATAAAAATTTCGATAAAAATACAGAGATATTTTATCACGGACACAAATGTCAGTCTAGTTGTTTTAAAAAAAAATGTCTAACGGTCAAAACATGAGTTGTTTTAAACTAATCTTTATAGAAAATAGAAAACTAAATGCTTCAGAAAGATAAAAAGTTCTCCAATAGTGCTTTGTTTTCGAATGTGCCATTGTGCAGCGAATAGTTAAAATAAATAGTGGCACTATGGATATCATTTAATTACTGTCTGTCCAATATTATACAGAGAAAATCCTGAATGCTTCCTTTTAAAAGAGCTTTAAATTGTACCGTTTTCATCATTTTAAAACTATCATGATCATGGGGAGTGTTAAAAAAAATATATTAGTTTCCTTATATTGGAAGTAAAACTAAGTTATAAAAATGTACTTTAAGCAATAGCATCTATATAACAGCAATAAGATATAATTGCTTTGTGTGTAAACGATATATCAAAGCTATTTTCATTTTTTTTTCAATCGAGAGCGTGCTGCTGTAAGGTCTTATCTTTTATTTCGTTAAACGTGAAACAACGCCATTAAATATAGCACTTAAGCTATTACAGTTCATTAACTACGATGTACTGAACATTTAGGTGTGTTCTCTGTGAATTAACCTTGAATCTTCCTCTAACATTTTTGTTAGAGTCCATGTTGTTAGAAACTTGAGCAATGCATATTAGAATCTATTTTATTCTCAAGAGCCATACTTCTTATTTTAAATAGCGAACGAGCCGTAAATCAGTCGTGTACAATCTCAGTAGTGAATATAAATTTTATAATTTGTATATTTACTACAGCTAGAGCACGAAGAAAACAATTGAAATCATAAAAGCTTTCTTACATTTGTCACACAATATGAACTAAGTTTGCGCAAAAATAATTAATTATTATTAACTGTTCTAACTGCTTCTATAAATTTAAAGCATTACTATCATTATTATTTTTTAAATATCTTGATAAACATTTTTCCTTCATGTAATCAAGAAAGAACACACACACACACACACACACACACACACAAAAAAAAAAAAATGCAGATTCAAAGCATAAAATTGAAAAAAAATTAAGGACCAACTTTGACACATCTGCGCGCTATGCATAATTCTTGGACTCCGATATACTTTCAAAGACCTGATTTTCCTGATGTTAGATTGTGGGTCAGAGAAGGTGCTATTATACTAGTAACCAGAAGTTGCTGTGCACGAGCCCTAGGCGATCTTTGAATATGCAGTTTTCAAACTTAAGTATTCAGGAGAATGGTGCTGATTCTTCCAATAATAAACACTGACAATAATAACGCAGAAAATAAAAATAACACGACAGAAAACTAGTTCACTAAATCTGACAAATTACTGAATCCTTTACCCTCATTGATGTCCTTCTGCCATCGCCGATGTTTTCGGATTGCATCCGACCCCAACATTATTGATGGCAGTCCGAACTTACATTTCCTTGAAAAAGATTTTGAGTTTGGGCCTCCGGCGATCTATTACTGGAGACAGATGGGATCACGAAATATTCCCTTCCATCAGATCTGTCGGACAAAAGTCGCGTTACCTTCTGTACTCTTTTGTCAATGCTGGCCGGACAAATCTCCATTTCTCTGTTGCAGGGATACTCAGAAGTGTCACTGAATTTGAGAACGAGTAATATAAGCAACTGTCCTTCATGTGAGAATTCTTCGGTTTCCTTTGTTATGAACAACCAGTTAGGTTAGATATACATACGAGAAAATGACTTTATAAATTTATATCAGAATAGTAAAAAGATACTTTCGAGGATACATTTCCTATCTGCATTTACAAACAACAAATACACGAAATTTCAATTACCTTTTCTATAGTTAAGAAAATGAAGCAATATTTTTACTTTTAAATATTCCACAAATGGTTTGTTGTACGATCTTTTTGAACTATATAAATACAATTAAGGTTTCAGACTGTAATAAAAGTTAGTGAAAGATTTATACGAATGTGCTTTAAAAAACATTTTCAAGTGAATTTGAAAAATATGCTAATCGAAAACTCACGTAAACTTCTTAGCCAAAACTGAATTAAAACTGAATAATACGGTTTAAAACTACTGTAGACAATACAGAAAGAAGGCCGCCAGGATGGTGTAGTGGCTTAAGAATCATTCTATCATGTCTTGGGTCCGGGTTCGAATCCCTGCTTGGCCATCGATGTTAACTTGTCAGTCCTTTCGTATGGGGAAAGGCTGATCGCCCAATGAGCGCCCTATAATAAAATGGTAAAAAAATTCGGGCCTTTGTAGTGGCAAAATGCTTGATGAGCAACAGTGCTCGCCCGTTGAATATAAAAAGAAGTTCTTTTGTAGCGGTAATCAATGATGGTTGCTATCTTTATCTAATAATTTTTATTTCAGTTTATTTATTTATTCATTTATTTTTTAGTTCATTTAATTTCAAAATCAACTCATACTATTAAATTTGTGTAAAATATGTATTTCAGGGCATAACGAAAGCATATAAAATAATACAAAGCACTTACAAAAAATATAGCATACAAAAATATCTTCCGATAGTTAACAGCGCCAGTAGCAAAGCGGGAAAAAAAATAACGCAGCCAGAGAACTAGTCCACTAAATCTGTTAAAGCAATGCATCTCTCAGCTCACTGACGTCCGTCTGCCATCGCCGATGCTTTCAGATTGCAACTGATCCGAACATTATCGATGGCACTCTAAACTTGCTTTTCTGCGACAAAGACTTGTAGCTTTAGTGTTTTCCTGTACCTGTTGGTGATCTATCACAGGAGAGAAGGGATCACGAAATATTCCCCTCCATCAGGTCTGTCGGACAAAAGTCGGGATTCTTCCTGCACTCTTCCGTCACTGTCGGACAAACCTTCTAGTTCTCTGATGGTACTTGGAAGTGTCGCAGAATTCGAGGACGGGTAACTAGAGCGGCTGTCATTCGATGGAGAACTTTCTAGTTGTCTTTGTTTCGAACGATCAATTCTGAAAAATGACAAATGCTAAAATTAAAGATTCTACCAACATGATTAACATATTTTTTAAATATGTCTTTATTCAATTTATGCGATAATAGTTTACAATGACATATTCAAGTGAATATGTCTGACACTCTTTGTCAGACGACAAAGAGTGTAATAGTTGTCGGAAAACATCTCAAACTAACTCAAAAGCTCAAGATATTTTTCCATACAATAAATACTCTTGATTGCTCACACATAATTACAACAGACTCTAAAAATTTTATAAATTATATAACTTTTCCAGAACTGTTCGTGCCCCCCCCAAAAACAGTTACAGGTCTTTTTTTATCTATTTTAAAATGCATCATCTCTTCATCTAGATAATAACTTGCAACTCTCATAGCATAGCTCAAATTTGAATGAAAGCAAAATGCCAAATCATGCTAAATGGACAGATTATAAAACACCTTCCCAACGATTTTTTTCTTACATCACTGCATAGCAAAAACTGAGGAACAATCTCACTAAGGCACTTCAATAACCGACATCAGAGATTTATTTCTTATTACGTATACTTCGGTTGAGTTGCAATTATTCGAAGCTTTAATTTAGGATAAAATGATTAGCCCAAGTGGGAAGTAGTCAAAACTTGTATCTTGTTGTATGTAAGTCGATTATTTAGTTCTTCAATACTGACAGTTAAATTCTGATTTATAAACTGCGGAATTTGATGGCATCTCTTCAAATTCAAGAAGTATTAACATACTAAAAAGTTTCGGAGATATTTTTAGAGCCGAGTCAAGCGTCATGAATTGCTAAAATTGGCGATCATTTTGTGAGACTTGTAAGATAATCTTAAAAGAGCTGTATCATTCTTAATGTAATTTTGAGAAACCTTATAAAATAACTACAAATGTTATTTCCATCCTTTTAGATAAAAAGAAACCTTCTACACCGTGTATTCCCTTGTTATACGGAACTTGAGACGGATTAAAATCTCTAAACTGCCACAGACCGTAGTTTATTGAAATTCTTTTGGGTGATCTTGCAGAACAATAAATTTTTCATATACCATTTTGAATGAGAGCAATATTTTGAAAACCTTAATAAAATCTGATAATTTAATGTTGTTTAAAGTGGCTGAAATATCTAAAATGCACTTCAAACAAAGACAGCCTCTACAGTGTAATGTATTGGAATTCTTTTGGGTGCTGTTGTTAAATCATTACATAAATAATGCGTATACCATTTTCAATAAGTTACATGGTACAATATGCAGTATTGACATAAATTTTAGTTATAAATGCATATTTGCGTCCAACAGCTAGAACAGGAATGAACAGACAAACAAACAGAAATCATAAACACTTTTGATTTTGTCGGAAAGTGTTAAAAAGAGTAAACACGCTCACACATCATTTGATATGTACTTGTGTCTTGCATTCTCAGTATCGTACGAGATCAGGAGTAAGTTCAACGTTCACGAAAATAGGTGTGCAGTACGATAGTGTGGGAATCTCATTCCCTCGCCTCGGTACCCTTAACGAACGCACCTATTGTTTAAAAGCACTTCAGTTCCCATAAACCTTGATGCTAATTAGCAATTTTCAAATAACCCGGATGTGACCTGATGATGGTAGCTACTAGACGGCTTGCTCTGCCCATGAGTAAACCAACTCTACCCAAACACTTAATGAAGGTACGTATGCACCTTAATCTTGAAATTATTAGTTGTTATTAAAACTGTTTTTTATAAATTGACATCTACATTTGTGTCCTTATTGTTGGGCATCTACACCATACTATGTCCATTATGGCCCAGAACACTCCATAATATAGTGGGCGAAGACACTGAAGATATTCAGGTAATTAAACGAATTTTCTAATGAAATGTAAGCACACTAAAGTTGGTAAGTCCTATTCTATCCTATGGCTATGCTATCTCTGCTTGAACACATGCAGATGAATCTATTGTATAGAATTTAAACCAGATGGTTTTATGAACTACTAATTACGAATCATTGCAGTAGAATAGGTCTTTCCAGTGGCGCAGAAAGCCGTGGGGAAGGGGGGAGCACCCCCCGAGTACCAGCACTGAGGTAGTGACAACTGACTTCAAAGACCGCGAGTTCTCTTTTTAATTTATATTCCCGTTTTTACTTTTTTAAACACTTTCCTATTTTTACTACTTACGGATCTTTTTTAAAATTTATTATTAGTTCTTTAACATGCTTTAAGAAGTCGGGTTATTCTCTGGTGATCGGAGCAAAATGACCACGAAGCAAGATATTTAGTCTAAGATATATTTGGGAACCTAATTCTAAAGCATTGCTTGTACCCTGTACAAACGCCTTTTAATCTGCATGGAGCAGGAACGTTGTGAGAAAAAAATTTCGGAGGGAGGGGCAAAAGGAGGAAAAGGTAGAATTTCTCACAAAAATGCTTGATTAGCATCCAGTTAAGGAAACCCCAACATTTCGAGTGTGCTCAAGCTCCCCTGGCACCTTCTTTGGTTACGTCTCTGACGTTGAATACTCTTTGCAACAGTTTCATTATGCGTGACTTTTGAGGACTGTTGAAAGATTATAAGTGCTTTTCTAAGCTTCTACACACAAATGATCGGTCTTTACGACAATTGTTGAAGTAACCGCAGCAGCCTGAGCAAGAAGCAGCAACCTGAAACAAGATGGAGTGCACAATACGAAGCTGTTAAGCCTGTGTTTAAGTGCTTTAGGAAAATTGCCGATGCTATTAAAAAACTGCTTGATACTTCAGAAACGATTGATACCGGAGGATGCCAACAACCTGTGATTAGTCGTTTTTGTATACATAGAATAACTTCTTAGAAAAAGTTAATCACCTTCAAAAGCATTTGCAGATTCTTGGAATAAGCTCCGAGAAATCTGCTATCAATATGAGAAGTTCAAATGTCTTTTTAAATAAACAAGTACATTTTTAATTTAAATCGACTATATTTTCTACCTCATCTTTTTTATTGCGGTAAAGAAATCAATGTTAATAACAGTATAGCTTACTTGGAATGCAGACTTGATTCTCCCCCTTAGTTGGACTGAACATATTTCTTACATAAAGAATAAAACTGAAAAAAGATTTTCTGTCTTGAAACGGCTGGTGGGCTGGGGGTGTGATAGATACTTTGATAAACACATATAAATTGTATATTCAACCATTATTATATTACTGTAACGAAATTTTAGTAACGGCTTTCACCAAACGGTGGAGGTCTTGGCAAAATTAACTTGCAAAATCAAGCTCTTTGCCTTATAACTGGAGCGATTAAATCTACCCCCCCCCTAAATCGGCTATATAAGCCTTAACGCATTTATCTACCGTTACTCCAGCATACGTAGAAATGCTGCAATTTTATTTCAAAATCTCTGTATGCTCCCGAATAATAATTATTGGAGTGCTTACAATTTTAAGAATAAAAAAACTTAAAGACACAGATAGGTTTTAATCAAGCTAGTTACCAATTAGCTGAAGAGTTGGAGCTTGTGAGGGAGACCAGTCTACTGAGTGTGCCGGTTTGTCCTCTTGGCTATAGTGATTTTCGTGTTTTTCTTTATCAGGAAATTGATAAAAAAAATCCATGCCCACTGTCCAAATGAGAGCTGTTTGTTATGAAACAATAGAGAAAAGATACCCAAGGAGGATTTGGATGCATATACCGATGGATTCGTGTTTGACAGAAGTGCTGCTGCTGGAGCAGGGATATTCTATGATAAGTTCACTTTCTATCGGGCTGTGGGAAGGGACACTTCTAGTTCTGATGGAAGCGGAAGCTATTTTTATATCTCTCAACCAACTAAAGTTTACGTAAGGGTGACTTAGTAAGTAGACATCATACTGTCATTCTTTGCGATAATAAAGCTGCTCTGATGAGTAATACCAAGAATAAATTTTATACTTCCAATCGAATTAATGATTTTAAGAAGATTCTGAAAATCTTAGATGGCTCTATTGTCTTGCAATGGATTCCCGCCCACTGTGGTATAGAGGGAAATGAAACGGCGGTTTCCTGGCAAAGAAAGGGACCTCTTTGCAAAAAACTTGCTAATAAACATCCTTCAGTTCTGCAAAACTTCCAATTAAATTATAATTCAAGAAGTTCAACTCCTACCTTTCACATGAAACTAAGTGGAAAACCTAGGAGTGTCTTGCAAATTCGAGGCCCGCTATTCCAGATTCTCTTCATCATGTTGCGGTGGCATTATTCCGTCTTTTAACTGGACACGATTGCTTAAATGCACATATCTTCAAAATTGGTAAGATTATCCTTTTTGTACTCTTTGTGACTCTGGACAACTTATGAATTTTAAGCCTATTGACGAATGCACTGCATTAAGTTCTCTTAGTTTAATTGTTTTTAAAGTACTGGGATGTTAGACAACGGCTAATGGCTTAGTGTTCAAATGCCTGACATTTGTATGAATAAATAAACATCAGTAATTGAATTTAGACTTCCATCATTTATAAGAGACTCTTTGTTTTTTTATGTACCAAACTACTTCACTAATAGGCAGGAAATTTTTGTGAATGATGGAAAACTTTGCTTTGTTTTTGAAGCTGCACTTTTCCATCTTTCCATCAAAAGATTTTCTGTAGAAACATTGTGCCTAAGCGTTAGACCACGGGTGGCCAACCTTTCAGAGAGGTTGATTGGACTACCACATAGCAGTCGAACAACTGATCTAAGATTATGTATGAAAAGCTTATAATTATTAAAAAAAAAACTTTTTAGTTCTTGTTTTAATTATTCGTAGAAGTTTTTGGAATATAAACTTTAATGAAAAATACGGTTTGTGTGTTTTCTCTATTTTAAAAAAACAAAATGCACTAAACCTGCAGAGACAGGTGTGAAAACCGATTTTTGTTCCGCTAGATAAGCCGTTCCCAACCTTTTAACACTGCACCCCCCCCCCCGAACAAAGAATAGTTTTCAATGGCGCCTCCCCCTTACAATTCCCAGCATACAAACAATTTTTTCTTCTTCAACAACACGTTTAGTCGCCTTTTCTGCAAATTAATAGAATGGGTAAAGTTTGATAAAAATTTTAAGCGAAAATGGGTATTTTTTGGAGTAAAAGGGAGAAAAAATAAGATGATTTTTTAAAACCCATCATCACTTGCTCTTTCTTTGGTTTTCTCGTGCCTCCCTAAAAACGTTCTGCACCCCCTAAAGGGAGCGCGTCCCACCCGTTCGGAATCTCTGCGCTAGATCACAAAAATACCACTCCACACTAGATCACAAAAATACCAATATGAATTCAGCTTTATGATGGAAAATACTACTTGACGCTGAAAAGAATCTCCACAGCTATTTCTTTACAACCATAGAATGAACAGGTTAAATCCAGCTTTTCTAGAAGATTCATTCGATAACACGTCGAACCTTTCCTAATTGCATGTATGGATATACTTGAGATACTTACATATGACTTATACATGGAGTGTTAGCAGCTTTACAGTTTGGCAGATTTCCATGACACTCAGCGAGAGCTTTAGAAGTTTACTTTTTAAATAAATTCACATTAGTTTCACACTGAAAAAAAAAGAGAAAAATTCGACTATAAAAAGAAATACACTTGTGAGCACTGTTATAAGTAATGAAATTTATTGTTTTCTACTTTTAATGAACAGGTATTGTACAGTTTTCAGAAAGAATACATTTGACTTTTGTGGCAATGAAAAATTGAGTCCAGATATTAACATCGAAGTAGATTATTTAAAATCACCAGTAGCGAAAGGAATAGTAAAGAAGGTGACATAATGACGGACTTTCTCAATATTCGAATATTTTTTTACATAAAAAATTCGTTATCAACCAGTTGAACAGGAACGTTGAGATGGGAGGAGTTGGTTCTTTCCTCAGGCGATTGCGAATCGTTCACGAAGAAACTTTCTCTGACTTGATGAAGTTGTCCCACTTATTCGAAAAACGACGGTCGCCGAAATTTTAAAGTCAAGTCAGCACTGTAGCTATAAGTATTTGTAAGAAGTAGCGTTGAAAAGGGACAGTCAGACAAATGTTCAAAGATAAAGCTAAGCTTGTAAGGTAGAAATCGTTCCTTAAGACTGTTGGATGAAAATAATGAAATTCGGATATGGTATCTTAGGACTTTTTAAGTTCACTTGAATTTTGATGATTCTTCCAGTCCGATGTTTTTTGAATTTCCATTCTTGATGAATTCTAATGTTTTTTCAGTTTGGATGATTCCCAAAATGCGTTTCCTTGAGTTTAGAACGTTCCCAATCAGACTGCTGTACTTAAGGTGAAAATGTATCTGTCTATTTTTGGTTCAGTAAATATAGGGTGAGTCACAATTCCCTCCCGGGTTTGGAAGGCTTATAAAAAAAATACATTAACAATATAGCAACAAAGTTCACTTTATTGGATAAAGAAATCTTAAAAGTTTTGTTTCATAAATGTGAACCTTTCGGCAGATATCAAGTCCTTACCACACTCGCTTTAATATGTCGCGATCAATGGTAGCGAATGCGGTCGTGATCCTTTGCGTAAATATTTTAAATCATGAAGCATAGGGGCATGAACACACGATCTTTTATGTAACTCCATTAAAAAAAATCGCCTGGAGTGAGGTCTGGAGAGTAAGATGGCCACGAAAGAAGGTGATTGTCGTCATCAGAACCTTGACCAATTCAACGATGAGGAAGCTCGTTATATGTGAAACAAAATTTGTAATGATTCTTTCTCCAGTAAAGCCAACTTTGTTTCTGAATTGGTGATATATTATTTTTTATAAGCCTTCGAAACCCAGTAGGGAATTGTGACACACCCTATATATTACATACAACTGGCATTGTTGTTGGGTGTTGAACTATTGTGGCTATTGAGGAGGAAATATACTGAGATTCAGTCCGTGGTCGGTCGGATGTTGTTAGTTGGCGATGTGTGAAATGGAACTATTGAGCATTAAAAGGCGTTAGTTACAAAAGTATCTTTAATAGTGCAAATGTTTGACTCGGGGGAGGGGGGGGGGATCTGGGTAGTTGGGTTTTTCTGGGGAGGGCTGGAAGCAGGAGAGGTGGGAGAAAAAATTACGGATGCAACTGAATTTCTTTTTTTTTGGGGGGGGGATTTTAATATTGAGAAAGACGGTGGATGAGGGAAGTGGTGATAGGCATGGTGAGTATGTATTAGTTGGAGTGGCTATTGATGATAGGAGTGAAGATGAAAGTAAGGATGGTAAAACGGGTGGTGACTATCTGACTTTTATGTGTGGTGAAGATGTGGTTGGTGTAAGCATAATCTATTGTTTCGTCAGTGAATGTACTGTTTGCTGTGGTGTATGATGAAATTGAATGTGTGTCTCTGTTGTCTGTGGCTGGTGTTGGACTTACTACTCTCGACTCCTCCCCTTTCACCACTGGCCCAGCTGAGACGAAAGCAGGGGGCCGAAAAAACACAAAACAGTTCAAAAACTTTTTTATAAAGAAATTCAATACAAGTAAAGCACTAAAGAACATCAAAAGGGCCATACTTCGAACGAGGTCTAATATAGACTGAAATCATTTGTTGAAAATTTGTTACTTTATATTGTTGTGAACAATAGCGGAATTTTAAATATGTAGTTTGATTGTTGCGTTCTCTTCTTCATTGTTAATGTGACAATAAAAAATAAGGTAATGGAATAATAGAAACATTCACGTAGTCTCTTCTGTTGGGACTACTGCGGAATATATTAACGATAACTAGGATTACTTATCGTTTAGCTACTTGTAAGGCATCAGTTGAAAATGATAAATAAGAAATACTTTTATTTTAATATGCACAAAATGTATATTATCACGTTATACTGTGCTTTAACCCTTTATCTACTGACTGGACTTAGAAGTATCATAAAATTTAAATTGTTTTTAAATTTTATGATAAAATTTAATAAAGAAATTGATCCATTCATTGTAACCATTTCTTTAAAAAATCATTACTCAGTACTTCATTTAATCAGCATACATCATGACTGCATGTTCTATTAAAGTAAGATTGCTTGAAACGGACAGCTTTCCAATCACTTTATAATCACATCAAGCCAACAAAAAAAAAATTTGAGCATTCATGGATTTTCAGACGCTGTTTTTATGATTAAATTATTAGATTTCCCAAATGTGTCAAAGTATTACTTGACTTCTTCAGATTTTGTTTTTTGAGTGATACTCTTTCTAAAAAGACACATTCATTGCTTATATATGCTGAAGCTACAGTATATGCATTGCTACAGCTAGTGCTTATTATTTTTTTTTCACCTCAGCAATCAGTAATGATCATTACTTGTATTACTAAAACAAGAGAAAAGAAACAGTTTCAAGTTGATCCCAGACAGCACATAAGCTTAAATCAATCTTGACATTTCTTTGAATTTGACGTATTAATACAAGCTTGACAGTTCAATTCAATTTAAGCTTGCTGCAAGCTATCAAAAGTCATACAGCTGGATTTTCCCTTTCGAAAGCGTGCAGTGATGTCGCCATCTGTGAAAGAGAATTGTCTGGCGTTTCTCAAATTGCTCATATTAAATAAAGAAAAGTTCGTAAAAGTTGTGTTTTATTTTATTATCACACAAAACCTGGACATCAGAACACGCAAGAGGAAGGAATGAATGGGATAAGCCCCTCTGAAGTGTAACACGAGGGGAGTTTTAGTTTTACTTACATCTAATTAACATTACTAATTCCATTAACTAATTAATTAGCCCTAAAAATGAATTTTAATATAATTAACACAATTTAGTGAGTTAATATACTTCACTTTATGGGTGGTTCACCATAGAATTAAAAAAAAAAAAGTTCTATATTTCCAAATATGGAAATTCGACAAAATAAAATACAATTATACTACGAAATTGATTTCAAAATCAGTCGTTTGTCTCGATTTTGGCCAGCAGTATTGCTCAACATGAGTGTTGCGATATTAAAAGTTTTAAAACGTGTCCTGCTTTTAAGTTTATATTATGCTTATTTCCCTATTAATAGAGTCTATAAATCACACATAACATTATTTAAATTTTGATTCATTCCATGGAAAAATAAAAGAAACTTATCGGCATCGCCCATAATAATCGATCTGGACAGAAAACCTACCAGTCACTTCAAACCGTAACAGTCACTTCAAACTTTAGTCATAGGAGCGCGAGGCTAATTGGCGGAACGGATAGCACGCTGGCCTCCCAGCCCATAGTTCCGAGATCGAACCCAGCTGCAGACGTTTGATAGAAACAGATTAAAATAACTCAAAACTTCAGCATAGTGGGGAAATGCGTGGAAAAATACAGTATGTGGGGCGCGTTTGCCGACGGGCGCCCCGTGTATTTAGAAAATTTTTAAACTTGAAATTAAGCTTGCTATATCAAGCTTGATTCAAGCTTGCTATGTCAAGCTTAATGCAAGCTGGGCAAGTGTAAACTAGAACACTTGATTCAAGCTTGCATTAAGCTTACACGCTTGAAATTTTCAAGCTTAATTCAAGTTTATTGACTTGATAAATCAAGCTTGCTGCAAGTTTGCTGTGCTGTCTGGGATATTATTGGCAATCCTTTAGTTCGACTGATAAAGGATTAATCTATATTATCACCAAAAAAATCTACTAATTATACTAATACTATCTATCTTCGTTTCTCCTCCTGAATCGCTCAATTTAAATAGTTAAATCATCCATGCTTCATCAAAAGAGAATACTTCATTTTTTCACTTATTTCATTTATTTATTTTAATCTTGGGGAAATCATTTAACTAGGCAATCTCAAAGAGTTATATATAGAATCGCTCCAATTGCTAGCGTTTCTTTTCACAGGATGGTTATAAAGGAACGTAATGCTACCTTAAAAATGATGCTTCGTAAATGCTATGGATACGTTTTTAACGATACAACTTTTTTCTTCTTTTTTTATGCAACGAAAAAAAAAGTAATCAGAATTCGAAAAAAATATTTTGAAACTAAAGACCCCTAATTTATAAGGAAGTATAGTGCAAGTGTCAAAAATTAATTTTATGGATGCCCCTCGTTAGAAAATGGGAAATTTTAATGGGTCATCAAATTTTAATGTAAGCGATTTTACATGGTAATCACTGAAAAACCAGTAGGTTGAAAATCAATGAATGAAATGAGAATTTGTATACATATATATATTAAAATATTATAAACCCAATCTATCTCTTGCTATTATCCTTTTCAACATTTCTGATATTTCTATTAATTATTTAATATTTAATTATTACTTATAGCTTATTATAATTAATTTTTCCACTCCTAATTTATTTATTAATTTTTATTTTTATATTTTGTTTTTACCTTTTGTTCAACATTTCACCAAACATTCTGGTAACATGTATTTTTTCCTCTTCAACTGGCAACAGCCCCAAGGATGAGCCATGTTTTCATGCTTAATGCAAAATGGCTATGTCGTCTCATTTTTTTTCTTTTCCTTTTATGCTTGCTTTTTAACAGGATAGCTTCCCCCCCGTAGTTACACATTTAGCTTTTTTTTGTGCTAAGTAACTACAATGAAATCCTGTTATTTTGTTTTTCTTTTGGTAGTATGTATTCGGTTTGTGGGGCCAGACGAGATTAATCGATGCTTACTACCCTACAACTTACATTCCGTACTTCACCTTTCCACATAATCGAGTTGTCCACATAGTCGTTATCCCTTTTATTGGTTTCAATTATTTTGCTCCTAATGCATATGTTGTTTTTTATGAAAGTCTCCCTACTTCTATACATATATTATTCCTTAGGATATTTAGAATTTTGTATCCACTACGTGGATGCTACATTGATTCGTAAGTTATGCCTATTTACTAGATACATATATTAAAAAAACGATTTAACCAAAAATGTTGTTGAAAAACGTTTTGATGGTTTCTTCTGTTGAAACTACCTCCGGATATGTTAACGCAGGGGTAGCGAACCTTTTGCATATTATGTAACAATTTTTCTTACAAACAGCTTCAGATGCCCTTTATAACTCAAGTACCCTTTTCCTTACGTTAACGGATAGAGTTGGAAATACCGGTGGGCTTTAGTTGAGGGATGGATGTAGCTAACATGGCATTGAAATTATTCTCCTGAGAAGGAGGATTTCAATATTAGTTTTTCCGATTTTTGGAGGGAGAGCAGAGATGGTTTGACTTTTTGATGACATCTTATTTTGGAATGCTTTGGTTTTGCTTCCTTTTGACACAGCATTACTTGAAAGAAATAAAATATTTCTGAGCGCAAAATTATTGAAAAAGTCTTCAATCTATCTCAGAACAATAAGAAGGCACGAGAATACAATGCGCCATTTGAAATCATCCAATGCACAAAGTTTGGCCCATGCGCTAACGATTTGGCCATCCCTCTGTTAGAAAATTAAAAGTGCTTTTTCATCACATTCAAACTAAACATTTTTTTTTTTTCGCTCTCCTAGTTCAGAGTCTCATTGATCATTTTAACACTCAGAGTAAAATGAATTCGATTTTGAATATCTACCTTTCAATTTTCCA
The DNA here is from genome assembly GCA_038373885.1 of Cheiracanthium punctorium. Taxonomy (NCBI): domain Eukaryota; kingdom Metazoa; phylum Arthropoda; class Arachnida; order Araneae; family Cheiracanthiidae; genus Cheiracanthium; species Cheiracanthium punctorium. The sequence goes on along the minus strand of JAWZYV010001696.1, from coordinate 570,581 downwards.
TTATTCAAACCGTTCAAAATGATTAAAGTTACAGTTAGTCTCTGAAGAGGAATAAAAATAATCTGCATTATTAGTAAAACAAAAGTAGTCCTACTTTTATGGAACAATTTGGTTTTGGAAAATGCTCGGTATAAAATATATTCCATCTGAATCGATTTTCTAAGCTAAACGAAGATTGCAAAATCGTTTTATTTCATACATCTTCCATGAAATTCGAGTTAACTGTTATCTTTGTTGAGAAATGGCAAAACTCTGACTAATATAACACATGTCAAGTACATAAATTAATAAAGCATAATTCATGCAATATTCATACGTTATCTTGTTTTCATTATAATATCATAAACGATAAAAAAAATAAGCTACTCAGTATTTCGTAATAAATGGACCTATCATACCAGGAGGAACATTTATATTCCCAGGATGATAATTCATTTGTCTTTGTTGGTCAAGACGAACTTTCAGAAAATTAATCATGCTCTTTGAAAATATGGTGTTTAATGAGTTACTATAATATCTTCAATTTATAATCTTTTTAAACAACTAAAACCGCGCGAAAAATCATTTAGTGTAATGAATAGTAGTAACTCTGAGAAAGATCTTCAACTGGACACCCACGATCATGCCATTGCCCAAAATATCATTACAGTACGTCGACTGGAATACGAAAAAATCTAAAGAATGGATTTTAACAAGAAAGAACTCTTGGGCCTTTGAAATCGCTTCATGGGCTTCAATTTCACGGAGTTCTTGATGAAGAACATCTCTAGAAATTAAATTTGCAGGTTCAAACCTCACAATATCTCTGAAGTTCAGCTGGTTACATTATTTAAAACCTGAGATCAAGCGGCTAGAGTTAATTTCTAACGCAAAAGACGTTAAGTTTGTGGCGTAAAAGGTCGCAAGTGGCAGGGACCTTTCACCATTTTCAATTACCTGTTCCCGGATTCGAACATTTATCATCACTACCGGTCAACAGATTAGACGTGACTGCGGGAGGCTGGTCTGATCCGGCTGGTGTGTTTGACTAATACACATGAGCTTTGTTAATGACTTCATCTATGTGTATCTATACGTTACGATTCGTAACGCCTTAAACGTTTCAGTTTACAGACTTATTCTATTTTGAAATGGTTAAGGATTTTGTTTCAGCAGTTTCCGTGATTCTGGTTTCAAATGATTCATTTCTTAGGGTATAACTCGAAAGGTTAATTACACTTAAACAAAGTTTTCATTTAAGTTAATTAGTATTCTGCTAAAATGTGTTCTTCCGATGAATTACTTTTAAGTAACCTTATTGTATCTTAGATCTCTTGTTCGATATGGTTGCATATTTAATACAATATTGCATTTCTACTATTTAAAAAAATATGAATTTCTACGTACATTTTTTGAGGATTTTTTAATTGCGTTCGTCTATATATTTACGCTATAATTTATAATAGTTTTAACAGTTCAATTTACAAGCTTAAAATTATGTTGCAGCAATGTTGCTGTGTATTTGTCCCTTACAGGTGATGTATCACACCTCACCTTGATTCTAACTTGGTGCTAACTTGTCCGCTCAGTCATAGGAGGTAAGGATGGCCGCCTACAATGTGCCTCCATAATAAAATAGCCAGTACTTCGTGTCGTTGTTGTAGCGAATACCTCTTAGTCGGCAAGTGCCAGTCCTTAGGGAAAAAAACAAAAAAACAACTGTGTTTCGAATTAATGATTTAATGATTCGTAAAAAAGAAATACTTCCGCATTTCGAGAAATACATTTAAAAATTACTAAGAAAATACAAGACTTTATTTTAATTCAAGTAAAATTAATTTCTGAGTGTTATTCTTTTGTTTTGGATGATACTTAGAATTTTCACCTAAAATGTAAACAACGCAAACAAATACAGTAAGATCAGTTAGGGCCACTAAGCTAGAAAATCGGCAGATTAGCAAATATCAATTCAATTGCAAGCAAATCTAAGACCACTTGTGCACGATAAATGAACGGTTCTATTAAGTCTTATAGATAATAAAAATCTCCTAGGAGTTCTAGTGAGAAAATTCCTATATGCTTTTGAAGAGGATGTAAACTTGACAAGAACCTCGGTAAGGAGTTAGGAGTTATAAGTGGTTTCTAAATACTAAAACTCGAGGCAGATATAGCTGCATCAGGCAGTCTTTAAAGTGAAATCAATGACTTTAAAAGCTGGTCTCGAGGCCAGGCGGTCAGGATCTTTGATTCGCTAATTGCTTACAAGCGCCCATGTAGTAGGTTCAAGTACGCAGACATGGTAGTTCATTCACTGCTATGTGGTAGTAAATATTTTCTTTGTGATGTCTTTTAATTCGACAATGCATTACAAATTCTTAAAATCAAGAATTCAGGTCCGATATAGTGTTCAATACAGTAGCTGCTCTAAGTTACATACACTGCTGTAAGCATAGCGCATGCACAGTCAAAACAATGATTACGGCAATATTTTAGTGCATATTTGCATTGTACCATTTTTTCTCCATCTTTAAACCATCTAAGAAGATTCTAGTAAAACCACTCTTCATCACAGTTTAAGTATAATCTATAAATGGTGGTAGTCTAAACGGTGCAAAGGGAGAGATCCAATAAAGTTAAAAAAGAGGAGTCCAGTTTCTCTCATTTCAAATAATTTGCCTTATCTGGGCTCTTTTAAATACTCCTCTATCCCGTAATTGCAGTGTTTAAAAGTTACCCACTTGTTTTGTTCTTCTTGCAGAGGGGCGTCGTAAAGCCTTCTTTTCAATCGGCATCTGCTAGTACTGCTGACACAAAGACAGGCTCCAGAAATAATTGCCACTCCTAAAGCTCAACGAGAGATTATATGAAAAATTTACGACTTTTGAAGAGAAAAAATATATTATAATAAAAGGATGCCTTCGTGTACGAACGGAAATACCAGTAGTTTCTAACCTCTGCAATAAAATAATATTTGATTTACGTGACTCTTTGTTATTGATTGTGGTGAGATTGTTTTCTCCTCCAATGAGTATAATTAAGGACTGTAAAAAAAGGATTCGGATAGAATTTACAGTTGAATGAACCGTGAGTTCACTGATGTCAGGGCTGGAACGTTTATCTTTATTTCAGTGAATGTTTATACATACGCATTTTGTGCGCCATTTTATAAATAGATTAGTTAAATAAAGATTGATTGTTTATTTTAATAGCAGAATACATTTAACATATATAAGTAACGTTTATATCATTTCTGCATATCTTATTCTACCACAGTTCAATGTAATTTTATTTATCTCGAGCAAATATTCGTGTTCCTAGTTAGCATATTTTTGTGTACTAGTAATCAGAAAATTTTCTTTCCATTCCAGAAAACACTATACGATAGGAGATTATAACGATTTTAACCATCCCCCTTCCTCCTTTGAGTCGAATTCGTGTTTAATCTGGTAACTCTCTAACGCACTACCTTTTTTATCACTTATAAATTTACACAAAATATATTTAAAAAGAATCAGACTCCTAACAATGTGCTATATATTCTAAATTAAACTATTTCTTCTTAAACATGCATTTTGAGCTTGGTGTTTAATATCTCCAAGGACTCTGTTTCTCCCAGCTCTCTTTCTATCAATTACTGTTAAGTCCATTTTGTATATTCATAGTGGTGATTAAGGTGCATTAAAAACAAAAATGAGTTTTGATACTCCAGGCATGCATAATTTAGTGTCGAATAATCATACTGAATGTATCATTAAGACACAGAATAAGTACTTCTGTAAGTGAGACTGTGCATCTGATTTGTAGACGAAGTCTTCTTCTTATCAAAATTTGCATAGCCTCCTGCTAATCGAAATATCCCCTTTACTATTGACTTTTAGTTTTGGGAGAACAGTAGCTGAAATGACCTAAGTATGAAACAGCATGTTTTTATTTTATAAGCTCCGAAACCAAAACTTGAAGAACGCTGTTTATTCCTTTTACATGATGGATAATTTAATTTTAATTATACTTATTGACAGTCAATAATTTTAACATTTTTATGATACAAAAATTTTAAAGGACCAGACAGACCTTTTAACTTGACACCTGAAGGAGCTGAGAACGAATGTCGCTGAGCAAGAAGAAAGTGTTCAGTAAGTACATAGTTTTTAAAGTTGAATATTGGGCACATTTAAGAAACATAATAAATACGCAAATAGTGTTTTCAAAACCCCAGACCAGCTTCGGTATGTATAATTTAAGATTATCTTTACAGACTCCCAAGCTGCAATTTTGGCAATTGCTTCTCCTGCAGCAAGTGAGTTTGAAGATTCACTTGCTGGAGACTAGTTTGGTCAGTTCATCTAGTGCTAACGCTCTGGGCTGGAAAAAAAAATCTTACTTCAATGAATTCTCAGCCATTTTAATATACTTGTAAACAAAAAAGCCGATCATCTTGCCAAAAATGACTACAAATTAAAACAGCTGCTTTTTCCCTTGTCCTTTCGCCAATTTAATTCTGAGATGAAGAGAGCAATGGATTCTTCAGACATAACTATGAATAAGACTTGATTGGTAAGATGTGGAACATTCTTGTTGCCCATTCTAATGGACTTGTGTCGTTCTGTTTTCTGTAAAAATTTTAGGCTTGCGACTGGACATGACTTCCTTTGTAAACGTAGCCATCGCATCCATGTGGATTTTGCTTTCTGCCTTTCGGGAGAAGTTCGGAATTTTTTACATTTGACTAACTGTAATGCACTTTTTTTTTTCAAAGAAACTTTTATGCTACAACTAATTTTTATTGGGTTGCCAAAAGGTTATGGTTGATGTTACTTCTGCCTGGCATAAAGTAAAAACAAAAAAATTGTCTTAACCGAAAGCATGAATTGAGCATCCTATTTCTTGCAAAATGATTAATCCATCCAAGTGTGGGTGTACGGAGAGCACACAATGTGTGAGCAGCCCCTTAATTCAATGTTGCAGACCGTGTACCCAGCCACTGTAACCAGGGCAGGTAGCTTTATTATCTCATGATAAAATAATAATAAAAAGAATAATAAATAAAACAAACTGTCAGGAAAGTTGCATTGCTAAAAGAATAGTGTTATGCCATTGGAAAGTATTAGATGCATGTAGGTGTTTATAGAAACAGATCTCAGGTCAGGAACCTTTAGTCGACAGAAGACATTGTGCTGCTTTAAGGCTAACAGAGAAACTTTTTAGACGCCGGGGCTTTTGGACTTCCTACTCCCCAGCCCACCTCAGACTTAAATCTCAAAAAACTCTTGTTGACTATACTAGGGAGTTGGACAGTAGGTATGGTATTCCTACCTCAAATAGAGCCCCCCCCCCTCTTTTATCCTGACATTTATCACAGGCATTTAAATAATGCACTCTACCATCTGGACTTAATTCTTCCTGTGAGCAAACAATCTTCCTCGGATGATGAGCTCAGAATGATCGCCCTCGCCACAATTAACGAGAGATACCCGAGTCAGGAGTGGATTCATATCTTTACGGATGGATCTGCTTTGAATGGCACTTCGAAAGCGGGAGCTGAGGTTTATTCGAATGATTTTGGAATCCACCGAATTGGACTGCCAGATTCACCCCTTTGTCCTATCTGCGGAGTGGAAGATATGACTGAGGCCCACCTCCACGTTTGCCCTGAACTTCAAGACGTTGCAAGCCATACTGCAGAAGATGTTTTTAATTTCTCTTATGTCTGTATTGGGCTGCCCGGAAGGGACTAATGGCTTTATGGCCTAGGTCCGGAGTAGGATTAAAAAAAAAAAAACAGATGAAACGCCCACAAATTTGTTTATGAAACCCATCTTAAATTTCAAGTTAGTTATGTAATTTAGTTGTAACTGTGGGATCAGGAATGAAATTTGAGAATGGAGTACATTTTCCAATCATTCATTATTTTTTAGTATAATTCTTATGTAGAATGGGATAGCAATTTGGCATTCTACTTTATTTATGACTTATCATTACTGAGCATTCAAAAAATTGTTTTGTCTTTTGTGAAAATTACTAATTTTTTATTAATTATAGATCATCAATTTCAATTACAACTACCAAAAAGGCAAAACTCAATTTTGTCGATGTTCGCAGTTTTCGAATATTGTAAAAATCATGCATTTGTTAAAATGGGAAAAATTACTGAAGTACTATGGTAAACCACAGGAAAAGATTATGAAAATATATGGTATAACTGGGCCACACAAACCCATAAAGATAAGCCGGCATTGCTTGCTACTGTGCCAATGATACTCCTTAATGACTTGAAATTTTCTGAGCTGGTGACTTTGCTGGTGAAGTAAAAAAAAAATTAGAATGGATAAGGGGTTCGTATACTTTAAAAGTGGTCAATTGTGACTTCCTAGCAAAAATTTAGAAGGCGGTAAGACAGCATTTTGCCATCGTAATAAACTTTCAGAAAGCCTTGAAGAAAGGTTCCTACAACATCCCGGAAGAAGTGTCCAATCAATGTTTTAAGCACCGGAAATACTGCATTCGTTGCAGCGAAGCCCAAGGGTTCCATTTCGAGATATGTAGAGTTTTACTTTGATCAGATTTCTTTTCGAATACATTACTTTTTTTAAAAGATCTTTTTATGCTATTGCATTTTCAGTAAAGCAATGCACATTTCAATCTCTAGTTCTCAGCAGCATATTAACCCTTTAACGCGCAGTGTTCCCGCTCTGGGAACACCAAACTCTGACGTTTTGACTTTTGCCAGTCACGAAGAATAGATTTGATTTCTATAAAAATAGTTGCGGGTGACATAGCTCCAAGAGAATCCTTTACTTTTTAGCACGTCATAGCCCTGGTGAAAAATGCGAGAATGCAAGAACAGGTGGTTAGATTGCCTAATGCTGAAAAAAGGGCGGCCGTTGCCATCGCTCGACTTAACTACCAGCAAGATGGCGGACGATCGAAACGTTCATCGCGTGCCACAGATCGAGAGACCCTTTTTTTGACGCAGCTGGCTGTGCCAGCTGTCGTCAAGAAAAGGGTCTCTCGATCTGTGGCACGCGATGAACGTTTCGATCGTCCGCCATCTTGCTGGTAGTTAAGTCGAGCGATGGCAACGGCTGCCCTTTTTTCATCATTAGGACAGGGTTGCGCCTCAAAGGGTTAAAAACACTTTTCGCTTATCTCATTTTGGCAAATTCTTGATACCGGGAGAAATTTAATTTCTCATCACGTAACTTCGCGATTTATCGACTAATTTATCATCTCCTTTATACGTAGACTACTCGTTCGCGAGGACGCCTGGGCAATCTCGCAAAACCATCTCCGACACACAAATTGCTGTTCCCTTTAATGGATGGCATTTTAAACCGAAGGGAAATTACCCGATCCCCTCTGAAAACAAGTAAAACGCTTCCTCATATCCCAAAACACGTCCGTATATTCTTATTTGAACCATCCACACCTAAGGCGATAGTCCGGCATGGTGTCCGTCGCGTGACTTCGAGAAATATTGACGCTTTTTTATAAGGTGTTAATGCCTCGTCGAGAGACAGCGGCCAGCACGCCACACACCGTTAGAACGGAGCGACTTGGTTTATGCGACCCTCACTAATGAACGGTGTTTTTATCTTCCCGTATTGTGTTTTTCTCGTGGGAGGACAAACAGTAAGGAGTTCATCGCAATTAAAGCTGCGCTTCCTGTATTGATATCATCAAGGAGAGAGAGAGAGCAGGAATTTATAACAGTATTCCGGGATTTGTCTCGTTCGAGAAATGAGAATACTTGCTAATGCATACACAGATTCGGAGATAGAGAGCCATTAAATTAAGAGGCATTTGTCACAGTTTGGGTTAATGAATGAAGTGCTTCTTGCTTTGGGAAGTGTAAGCTGCTGGATATAATCTTTCCACCATAAAACTACACACCTCCTCTTTTATTCCAGCTACCTGAGGAATATTAAATCTCGCTATTCTAAAAAAAAAGTAGCGTCGAAAGCTTGTCATGCTATCTTCTCCAAAACCGCGGGGATTTAAATTTCGACAAAGGTGTCTATGGATTCGGAAAATTCCGGAGAAGCCCTTAAGCTGACTTAAATTTCGAAATTCCAATTATTTTCAAAGTTATTAATAAAAAGCTGAAAAAATAAGCATAATGGTTGTGAGGTCTGGTCATTTTTGCCAGCATAAAATCATTCATGACTTTGCAACAAAGCAATTCCAAGCACCTGCAATCGCGTGAAATTGACGAACATGAAGTAGAATTACGCCAGTTTTACACCAAATTAAAAAGTAAGGGAAATAAATAAGTCAAAGTGTGTTACACAAAGCTCACAGTTTTCAAATAGTACGTTCTCTTAGATAACAAAAGTTTAAAATTACCAACTATTCGTTTTTCTAATGTAGAATAACTAATTGTAACTGATTTAAAAAGCGCCATTTTGGCATTAGGTACGATGTCTGACAAAAGAACATCTCTCCAAGCAGGGTGAATCTAAACCGCGTGTTCCAAATGTTAGCACTCAGTACCTTGAAAATGAGAAGTAATTAAAATGCAGATTATAGTAACGCCGGTTAGGTTCAGCTTGGGTATTTGGGTATTTACTACCCGTAGAAATATTTGGCGGCATTAACTATGCCTTTATAGCAATTTTAGTACAGCTTGAATATTTGCCAACGCGACAAGATGATATATTTCGCGGTGCCAAATAAGCCAATCTGCAAAGGATTATGTATATGAATGTATGGATAACTGTTTCACGGCAACCTTACATGAGCAATGACTATATCGGTTGTGAGCATGTCTAAATCGCCAAATAATGTAAAGTCGCCATTGGTAGCAAGATATCCTAGCTGCTCCGTAGTCAAAGAAAACCTATGAAGCGCTATTTTCATAGAAATAATTATTAGCTATACGTGCTACTCCCGTATTATCCCGGCGGATATTCCTGTCAGACAATTTTTTCGTCAAATATGCAATTTCGGGAATACGTATATGTCGCCAGATTATGAAAAACCGCCATGGATGGCGAATACACAAGGTGTTTCATATGTTGATCTTGGACTTGTCGTGTTGGACTTGATGTTGATCTTGGACTGATCATGATCTTGGACTTTTCTAATATGGGGCTAAAATTTGAAACTTCCGCCCTCTTCCATTCTTTTTAAGTTTCTGACACTTAAATTTGCCTCCTAGAAATCACTCTCCTTAAGTTTTTTTACATTAATTTTTGCTATCCACAGAAATTGCCGGACCGGACACCATCTCAGACACACCGTGTTAGTCATGAAACGCTTCTTAAAATGCAGATTATAGTAACGCCGGTTATCAATCGTAAAGGTTTAACAAATACATTTAACAATCGTAAATGTAATTGTTAAACCTTTTCTCCCGCTGAGACTATCTTTTTTTTTTAAACTTTTAATACTGAATGATCATTAAGTAATTCTGACAGCAGTTTTATGTCTGTTAAAGCATAGCACTGTATTATTTTTCTTTACAAATTCGACGAGTAAAAAGTATCACATAAACAACAGCCTCTAATAATATAAAAATTTCTATTACGAGAATCTGCTACAGTAAATAGTCAATTCAGGGATAAATAACTTAACAGGATAGAAAACTTAAACAGAAGACTATAGTTAGTATAAAAACTTGTACTTGCGAATGCACGAAAGATTGCAAATTTTCGGGTTAGAAATATTCGATATTTTCTGCGTTTCGACGGAGATCCATCTTGTTCTCTAAGTTCTATTTACGCAGGAAGTGTACACTGGAAGATGACGATTGAATAATTTTTTGAAGAACTAGTAGTAAGTTAATAATCTAAAAAAGTATTTTCTTAACATTTTTGTTTAGTCGGTTGCCGAGGGAAATGAACTAGATTCACCGTATGGAAAACCTGCCTGCCTCAATAAGTTTTGAATGCAGGTGTTTATGTAAAAGAAAAAAATACTCAAATATGCCTGTGTTAACCCTTTAACGAGCAGTATCCCGCTCTGGGAACACCAAACTCTGACTTTTTGACTGTTGCTAGCCACGAAGAATAGATTGGATTTCTATAAAAATAGTTGCGGGTGGCATAGCTCCACGAGAATCTTTTATTCCACGTGGAATAAAAGATTCTCGTGAAAGATTCCACGAGAATCTTTCACGAGAATCATCGTCGTGGCGATGGAAGAATGCGAGACCGAGGAAGAATGCGAGAAGGAAGAATGCGAAGAATGGAAGAATGCGAGAACAGCTGGATAGATTGCCCAATGCTGAAAAAAGGGTTGCCATCGCTTGACTTAACTACCAGCAAGATGGCGGACGATCGAAACGTTCATCACGTGCCACAGATCTAGAGACCCTTTTTTGACGACAGCTGGCTGTGCCAGCACACAGCCTGCTGGTAGTTAAGTCGAGCGATGGCAACGGCTGCCCTTTTTTCAGCATTGGGAAAGGGTTGCGCCTCAAAGGGTTAAGTGAAATTAAAACGCATAGTTTCAGGAAGCAGACCTAAGAGAAATATAAACTATAAACAATCTTAGAATTATGTTGCACTAATTTGTGTATTTTAGAAGTATTTTTTTTTATACATCCTCTTACTGCTCTTCTGTGCGCTTTTACAAAAGAATTTAGCAACTCACAAGAAAAAAAAATCACACGTTAAAAGGTGAAAAAAGATTAATTTCTTAGATCTAAATGTACATTACATAAAAAACTACAAACTGCCATTTTTCGTGTGAACACCCGCCTTACCCCTTTTACCAACGTGCCTTCCTTTGTTAACAAAGGGATTTGCTGATTCCCATCCATGACATAAAAAACACACACACCAGTCTTTTGACCTTAAGCCCTTCTGTGTTCACTTTTCTCACCAGCTATTGCAAAATGCATTTATTCGACGCGGAAAAAAAGTAAAATAACGACAAATTCTTAATGACTGGATCAGAAACAAGCGTATCTACCTTGTAAGTAGTCCATGTACTTGTCATACAAAAGCCTAGCTTCGTTTTCAGAAGACCTTCTCAACCCCCTGCCTTTTCTTTCCCCTCCCCCCTTTTATTTTTTTATTACCACATTTCTTTTCGTTCTTATAAGCGAAACCAGAAGTTAGGCACCCTCCCCTTTTACAGGCCTAATTATAGTGTCAACATTTAAAAGAGGTTTGAGCCAGGAAGGGTAATAAAGGGTTAGGGAAAGAGATTCGAAGCCGCAGAGACATTTATTACATTCGAAAGTCCTGAGTTAGACGCTCTGGCTCAATGCAAGTAATCAGGTCTCGAGGAAACAGCATTTTCTATTATGCTTCACCTGCCTGCCCGTCCTCTAATGATATTCATTAAAAAGTCATCGGCGGTTTCTGCGCCCGCCGATTGCTCTAATGGAGCCCTTGCTGAAAAGGGAATCCGTCCGCAGTTTAAGCAATGGAGGGGGAAAAAACAAAATTAAGCAACCGCGAAGCGACACAAGCGGTCTTGAACAAGGCATAAAATAAGAGTTTTAGTGAAAAATGCTCTAACGTCATCTCAAATGAACCCTTTGAGGCGCAACCCTTTCCCAATGCTGAAAAAAAGGGCAGCCGTTGCCATCGCTCAACTTAACTACCAGCAAGATGGCGCCAGCACAGCCAGCTGCGTCAAAAAAGGGTCTCTAGATCTGTGGCACGCAATGAACGTTTCGATCGTCCGCCACCTTGCTGGTAGTTAAGTCGAGCGATGGCAACGGCTGCCCTTTTTTCAGCATTGGGCAATCTATACAGCTGTTCTCGCCTTCTTCCATTTTCCAGCAGATGTCAGTGCTGTTAAAAATAAACGTGACAATTTTTTTACGGGAAATGACGTGCTAAAAAGTAAAGGATTCTCGTGGAGCTACGTCACCAGCAACTATTTTTACAGAAATCAAGTCCATTCTTCGTGACTAGCAACTGTCAAAACGTCAGAGTTTGGTGTTCCCAGAGCGGGAACACTGGGCGTTAAAGGGTTAACAAACATTTCGGAAATTGAAAGGTTCTGTCGCAAAAAAAGAGGTAGCTACAAATATTGAAGTTTGTGGAAAACTGCGAAAAACATTTGAGGATTCAGCACAAAGCACATGTAGCACCAAAATCGCGTGGGATAAAGCAACCTCCTTTTTGCAACAACCCTTTCAATTCCGATACTCGTTTGTTTTACGAAAGTGACTGGCTGGAAAGTGCTGGAGTTTTTCAATTCAAAGATGTCCACGTTAACATGCCCATCTCCGTCAAAAACTTACATTTTTGACAAATTTCGGGAATTTTTCACATTTTCTCAAAGCCTTTTTCCTTTGGAGAATCTGTACGGTTATTATGAAAAACAAATGTACTCGCATAAAATATCCCATCAAAATCGGTGATCCCAACGTCTGAGCCTCCCTTTGCCACCATAAGCAAAGAGAAAAAGCAATGCTGGCATAAGGAAAAGAAATAAGATAATAAATTAGTGTAGTAATGTTTAATGCCTAATTTTACTACTTATTACAGTATCTCTTAACACTTAAGTAACAAAATTTACGTACAGATAAATTTTTGATAACAATCTTAAATTTTTTAACGTGTAGGGGAAGGTGAAACAAAATGATCCTAGCGGGCAAAACGATCGACATATGTTTTCAGAGACAGGCAGCGCTTTCTACCAATTAACACATAAACTAGTTGTGCCAAGTCAAGAAGAAGCAATGGCGGTATTAAAGGGATTGGTGCATTAAGTGTCTGAGTAGAATTCTTCAAAAAACTGGGTTTTATCATATCTCTTATAAGGTAAGCACAAACTTTTCCATTTATTTAGAAATACCGTCTTTAATGTACAAAAATATGACTTGGTTTACGGAATAGAATATGTTTTTAGATGTGGATTACACTTGTTTTGTTTGTTATGTTTCTCGGCGTGTTCCAATACGACCTAAACTGGACAGCCATACTGCCTGGTAAAATGATCCATCGATTGAAGAAACTCCAGTACCGGGTCCTAATCATCATGGCATCCTTTCAGATGTTCTCAAAATGCGTAACTGCCCCATTACATTATTTAATTTATTTCTTCGTTTATTGTAGGCCATAATTTTTTAATTATAATTTTGAAATGTTCCGTTTTATTGTTTGTGACTCTTTTTTATTTAAAAATTTTCATAAAAAAAATTATGCATAGTATATGATTGTAAAACATGTTTTATTTCATTATGAATAGTCATAATTATTTTACATATTTTATTTTGCCAATAAAAAACAATTTAAAATTATTTTCAAATGAAGAATCATTTTGCCCTTGGGTGGGGGTAAAATGATCCTTTTGAATTCTTTCTCAAAACTATATATTTTTTCGTTACTCATTTTGGGTTAAGAATATTATTAAAATATGTTTGTGATGCAAAATATAATGTAAAAGATTGAGGCGAAGGGCTTAACTTTTATTTAACATTTATGTTATTTTATGCTAGTTTTCCCCTAAGGGCATCAGTTAGGGCCACCTTCCCCTACATTAATGAAATGTGTTTACCTTAAAAAAGTATCTTGAAACCCATCCCCCACAAACAAGTACAGCATTTGTCCCTTAAGGTTCGTGTAATTTTTTCAAATGACCGGATTTATACTATATTTTAGGAGTTATTGAAATTATCTTTATACGATTCAATTAGAAATTTTGCAATGAAGAAACTTCTTCTAAGGTTACTCAACTTTTATATATGTGTGTGTGTGTTTATGAAACGGACGATAAAATTTACTTTTTTGAATATAATTATGATCATTACAATAGAAAATCAATTCATATACCAAATAAAATATTTTGAACTCAAATAAATACATCGATTAATAAATTTTCTGCTTTTTGTGTAATCGTTTCATCGATTATTTTCTTAAAGATTATTGATTTTCTATTCAGATTAATCGGCAATGTTTCGAGATAATTATCAGTAATTAATTTTTGCACTATAAAATGTTTTTAAAAAGGTTGTTCTGGGACAAGGAAGGCTTTTTTTTATATACTTCCCTATTTTTTTAATGCAACGATTAAAAAGTCAAGTTATAATTAGAAAAGAGTTCTTCATTTAGTTATCAAAACAGTAAATGCTCGTTGTTAATGAACCAGTAATTAAAAAGCAATTACAAGGCTGCGCGCGATGTTGAGAAAAAAATAGTGAAATAATGGAATTTTCGCCGAAACTTGCAGCAAACCTTTAGTATTAATGGATAATCGGAATTCCAAATGCTGTCTCTGGTGAATTTTGATCATCCGTGATTAATAGAAATACTTTCTTTTGAGCTTGATAATGTAGTCGTACAAAGGGAATTGGTAAAACAAAGAGATGTATTATCACATATGACGTAGATATGCAGAGTAATTAAGCCAGGATTCGAAATCTGTACGACGTTCGTAAACGATTGAGCGCCGGGAAAATGAAGAAATATTTTGTTTTAGACTTAGCTGTTTTTTTATTTTTTCCAAAGCATTATACTTCTATGTATGTTTGAAACAAGAAATACAAATCACATCTAACGCATTGATTGTATTTTTTCGTATGTGATCTTATTTACTCGCGCCATGTTCGCAGAGACATGAACATAGATATATTCCCACTTTTGTGCTCATTGCTTATTGCTTCTCAGAATGAGTTTCTGAATGCCTCTCTGTAAGACTTGTGGCCATTAGAAAAGAGTAAATCGGAATAATAGTGTAATTGCTCCATATCTCACTGGTTTGTGATACAATGCATACTAGTACATACAGGGTGCCCAGCAATTAACCGAAAATTTGAAACTGCTATAACTGTTTATTGGAACGTCATACTGATGTAACATTTCGTGACGTAATATTAAGCGGTTTACAATTTACGAAACGCGTTTGAACAAGTTTGAATTAATACGAGTTTTCCTTTTGTGCTATGACGCATCACTAGACAGACGCGAAGTTGCAAGCAGTTTTCAGTAAAAGTTAGTGCCTTTGCTAGCAGTTTGCAGTAATAAAATGCTGAATTTGACCATCGAACGGAGGATTTTCATTTTGCGCAGGAATTACGTCCATTTCTGTTTAAATTTCGGCCATCACACTGCGAACTTTTCGTTCAGTTTTGGTTCAGCTTTGATCTTAGGCTTCGCCATATTATTGCAAGTAATGGGAAGCAAGCACTTAACTCTTGTGTATTAAATCGGAATGAATGTACTTATATGAGAAGTAAATGTTTTTCTTTTATCTCTGTCAAACCCTTTTACTAAACAATTCAAATATTTGGTTAATTACTGGGCACCCTGTGCACACTACATTATGAAGTGCACACTATAAATTTACCTGCTCGCTGCAATTGACAAACAACAGCAACAATCTATAAAATTAAAGAAGGCAGCATACCGTTTCACAGAGAATTGTCACATGTTGTTAGCTAGACTTAGACATATGAAGAGAACACATATTGCTATACAAGTTGTTCAGAATAGTTTATTGTCTGAATCGCAAAGCACGGAATTATCAAATGACAATGTTTTCCACTGTTAGACAAATTATTATGCTTATAAAATATATTTTTTGTATCCTCATTTAAATCTAAATTTATTTAATAGCCTTTATAAAAACTATATTTTTATAAAGTCAATATACGAAATGCATTACGCGTTACGACATGCGTAAATACTACTCTTTCCCAACTGTATCTTGCACTAGAGAATTATCCTATAGCAACCCTGGTCAAATGTTTAACCAAAGAAATAAGTCCAACTAGTACGCATAGTGGCACTAGATCTCGAAAACCTTAAAATATTCACCAAAACGTGCATAAAATATTTTCGTTAAAAAAAAAAAAAAAACTGAAGCACTTACATATTTTAAATACTCACCAAAGTGATATATATTAAAAGCGTATCATAATCCATATGTCGTCCCTATTTTCCTTCCTTAGTCTATTCAGTTGGAAAGTGTATCATTATTCATGAGTGCGCACTATTTTTTCACTTTATTCCACAAAACACTTCTTTTGAATTAAAATCTATATTAAATTCGCCAACTAAAACTGTTTTACAATCTTTACCAAGCATATTCTAACTATACTTCACGTTTATACGAGGCGTATTCGGAAAGTAAGTTGGAAAAAAATAGTAAAAATATTAATTTTTTTCCAAGCCAATTTTATTTTTACATGAAAGAGCATACCTAACTATTTTTCTACATAGTTTCTGCGAATGTTCAAATACTTGTCGTAGCGGATTACCAGCTTTTCTATACCTTCTTCATAGAAACTTCCCGCCAGTGACGATAACCACGAGTCCACAGTATTTTTCACCTTATCGTCGGATTCAAAGAGCTTGCCGCCTAGCTTGCGCTTCATGTACAGGAACTAGTGGTAGTCGGACATCACGAAGTC
Organism: Cheiracanthium punctorium; assembly: GCA_038373885.1. Classification (NCBI taxonomy): domain Eukaryota; kingdom Metazoa; phylum Arthropoda; class Arachnida; order Araneae; family Cheiracanthiidae; genus Cheiracanthium; species Cheiracanthium punctorium. The sequence goes on along the minus strand of JAWZYV010001696.1, from coordinate 554,287 downwards.
TAGGCGACCAAACTGCTCCCAACGAAACTGTCAAATCATCTTATGAGTGTCACCAGCAGTATGAGGCCGAGCATTGTCATGGAGCAAAACAATTTCTTTACTGAGCATTCTCTAAGTTTGTTTTGAATTGCACGTAGTTTTCTTCGCCGTAGTCCTGGTTATCGTCATTGGCGGGAAGTTTCTATGAAGAAAGTATAAAAAAGCTAGTAACCCGTAACGACAAGTGTTTGAACATTGGAGGAAACTATGTAGAAAAATAGTTTAAGGCATGCCTTTTCATGTAAAAATAAAATTGGCATGAAAAGTAAAAAATTAGTAAAAAAAAAAATTTACTAATTTTTTTTTTTTTTCTTTTCAAAACGGAACTTACTTTCCGAATATGCCTCGTAAATGCTGTCTGGAATGTGCATCATAATTCATGAGTGCGCCTTGTTTGTTTTTATTGTTCCATTAAGCACTTTTCAGAACTGAAATCTACATTAAATCGCCTTCTAAAATCGTTTAGCAATCTTCGTCAGGATTATTCTAACTATACTTCTCCTTCGTAATAAACTGTAGAATTTGCTAGTTTCTCGCATAATAGGGAAGATATTGCCACGCTAGGTTCAGTTTTCGAGAATTTATTTTTGGCGACAAACTTGACGATAAATCATCAAGAATTGTAAACCTTGGCGACTTTCAAAATTTTATTTCCACCTCCTTCCCCGTGCTATCTGGTAACCGTATTGAAAAATGCAATAAAAATGTGTCGACGAAAATCTCGTTTTCAAAAATTTGTCGATAGGCAAACCCGGAGTGAACTAAAGAACACTCTAGTGCTAAACAAATAGAAAAGAAAGAAACAGCACTCGAGAAAGAGTCAAGAAAACTGAAACTAAAAACTGAAATACTCCAAACTGTACTTAAAAAACAAAACAAAAATAAAAATGGAAAACCGCTGTTTTCAATTTAGGAAGTATCACTAACCAAAATTCATCATTAGCCTTCAAATTTTTACTTGTTTTAGAGTTGACTTTACAGAAAACACGCCTTAATTTTTGTACAATAAATGCAAATAAATTCCTCCCAGAAAACATATATTAAGATAACGAGTATTTTTTGATAATACAATTTGTTCTCATATTCTGACAATATTTTTACCATGACGTAGATTTATGTTTGTATTGACAAATTAATTTATTTGGCTCCAATGCTTACCACACTGCGCATTATTCCCCACATTGTGACATCGAGTTCCAACCAAACACGTTGACAGGTAATCATTTATAAAATCGTATCTCTGTCCGAATCGAAGATGAACATTAATTTAAGGAAACTAAGCATATCCCTCGGAGAATTAATTGTGTAGTGTTATAAGTGCAATTCGGGGATTTGATTATAAAGAATCGATTAATCAGAAGTGTAATTGATTTCCACTGACTTCGATGAAGATTATATTTTTATCGATATTCTGATGGATGATGCCTTTTGGGTGGACAGGTACGTTTTAAGTGCCAAGAACAATTAATGAGTGAATTTAAAGTTGAATTATTCCAAGAGTGAGAAAGTTCCGTATCAGCCGCTTCAAATTGTTGAGATTAAAATAATTACTGGAGATCAGATTTGAGTTATATACCTTTGTTATAACGTGCTCTGATAAGGCGGTTTTTCTCGTTTATTTTTTGGCTTTTGTGCGTTGATGTTCATAAAGTAAATCAGTCCCTTTTGATTTTAGATACCGCATATTTCATGAATAATTAAAGAACGAGAAGGCATGAATTATTAGTGTTACACATTTTTAATAATGATTTTGCTTTTATAATATTTTTAATCCACTGCACTTTGATCTAGGCCCTGTGCATCTTAGAACTGGAAGAAATCTAATTCACACATATAAAATAATGGAGAAGAAAGTTTCACAGAACATACACGAAGGAAAAATATGTTTGTATTCTCCCACCCCCTAAATTGTTTTCTCGGTAATGCGTATCTTTATTACACTCTAAATCGAAAAGAGATTCTACAAATAATGTGTGGGTGGGAAAAGTTCAATTTTTGGACTTTTCTCCTTCATTCAAAGTCAGAGTTTATTTCTATATCACGTTACCTCTTGCAAAACAAGATATGTAAATTTAAAGGATGAAAAGGAAAGTGGGAGGATTATTAAGAGTACAGGATTAACCATTTTGCATCGGAATAAAATCACAGAATTTACCGAACATCCACTGTATCCGTTGATATCCGACGTCCTTTGGAAACTGAGATTGTCGCCCTCAAAGTGATCTGCATTTTTACTTTCCGAACATGTACCATGTAAGGAAAGTATTGTAATCATGAAAAAATTCAACTTCCAGATTTTGGTATATTTACACGTTTTCAGGTTACCGGTTTTCTGAATTCATTTATGCTATTTTTACGAGATGTATGTATGTATGTGTGTGTGTATGTGAGTGAACACGATAGCTCCTAAACGGGGCATTCGATTGAGCTCAAATAGGGTATATATGTTATAAACCACCATTCTAAAACCGGTATTGATTTTGGTGTGTATAGGACTAGATTAAAAGGAATCGGGTCTATGAGGGTTTATATCATCACACAACGATTAGCTACGGCAGGTACAGGCAGCCTTTGAAAAGGTGCGAGCCAAACTTTTGGATGTTAGTGAAATCGCGGGCCATATAATTGGGATTTACGTGGGATTTTGAATGGTTTATATTGTTTTGTATGGGGTTCTCTCAAAGGTTCCTCGGGCCGGATCAAAAGCCATGGAGGGCCACATCCGGCCCGCGGACAAGAGGTTGCCCACATATGAGCCACGAGATATTCCTTTTAAACTTATTACTTCTTGCTCAGTGTATCTGAGGAAATCGGTCTATCATTTCCTTAAGGATGAATCTTAATTTCAATCACGTTGACCGATCCTCTAGTGTGGTGATACCATCAAACATCCGGTGTATCAGAAACGTCAGCAGATGCCCCCATTGAAAGGTTTTAATTGTGTCTTAGGCTCCTCACCTAGTTCTAAAGACTACGCCTTTTCCGAACTTCTTTTTAATAAACGACGGAAATAGGATGGATCTGACGTGTCAAATCGTAGATGATTACGTACAATTTTTCTGCCGAGAAAAGACATTGAAAAGCATTATAAAATTTTTAATTCTGTGTGATGAGACGTGACCTTGGGACATTGCACGTGCATGCAATTTTATGCCCCTTTCCTCCAAGCATATTTTTAAGAGTCAGTTAAAAATAAATTTTGTCAACCAAGTCATACGAAAGGATTGGAACCGAATTTGAAGACATTTAAATTTTTTCCCCTTAAGGTCGCTTTCAAACGAAATAACTCATATGGAATGGCTGACTGAGTTGAATAACCTAAACGAAAAAGAAAGCAAATTAAATCAGAGACCTTAGATTTTCATAGCTTATTTATTTATTTTTTTCACAAGATAAATTATGCCTTGCTACAAATGATACCCGGTGCATTATATAAATAAAGACTTTCTAATTTAAACCATAGAAAGCACCAGCTATCAAAAATATTTCCCCTACTCATGCCACCAAGGCATAGTATTCCTAAAAATGAGATTAAAAATAATTTTACCCAACAGTTAACGCTTGGAATTATTAACTTATTCATGCATTTGTTTTAATATCATTTTTTCTGAACATCGTATCTTGGCAACTTCGATAAATGCAACATCCATTCTCGAACCATTCTGTTCTTACGACATTAGCACCAAACATCCTGCCATTAAGCGCGTGTAAATTTAACATCTGTCACCCGATTAGCATGAACAAGAGTACGTCTGAAAGGATGAAGATGTACTTTTCCGATGCTGCAACCGTTCAATGTTCAGTAGAGGGCGTCGCGTCTTCTTTAACTTAAAAGTTCAGTTACTTATCGGACAAACTGTGTAAACCTCTATGATTAAGAAATAAAAAAGGATCAATTTTCTGAAAAGTAATACAAATTTTAAGCAGTTTTAAAAAGAATCCAATTACACTTATTTGCCAGGAGAGGACAGCTCATCTCACCGAATGTGTCGTTTAGAGCTACATACGTCTTTCCCGGAGTTTCCCGCCTCAATTTGGATCCTCATAAGAAGATGGGAGACTTCTGAATATTGGTAAAACTCGGAAACCGCTAGCGACCTCCGAGAGTACTTTCGGACTTTCGGATTTAACGTGCGCGTACACCGCAAGTGCACGGTGGTCTTTAGTGGTTCGGCGGAATCGAACTTTCAGACTTCCGGTTACGAGTCCAACGCCTTAACCACTGAGTTACCACGGCCATACTCTATTACATCGAAATTTCAGAGTGCCACTCACAAGCACTACTATGTTGTGACTTACCGCAAGAATGCGGGCCCCTGAAAAAATATCTGCCTACCGCCCATAATGAATTAGTCAGTTTTTACGCATTCTGATGTATATTTATGAGCCTGTAAAAGCCACAATTGTTGATAAATAGCAGACGCCCGATGCCTGTCAGAGACGACAAACAACGCAAAATTGTAGATTTGATTCAAAAAGAGTGGCGAATAGCTCAAAAGTGCATAGTAAACCATATTGGAATATGTAAGGTAACTTGACGCCAAAAATTGTGCCACAGGACAAGTCTTGTCCACGCACCTCGCGCCCAGGTGGTGTACACCCTCCAAAAAAAGTATTCGAGCAAGAGAGAAATTTCCTATTTTAGATTTGCGAATAATAATTGAGTTTTTGAAAAACGCACAACTTCATAGAAATATGGAAAGTCATATTTATACATGATGCTGGCCGCCCGCTGGGTGCCACCCACTGGGTGCCGTCATAAAATGGCCACAGTACCTTCGGGCAATTGTAATAGACAATGAATAATCGGCAAGTGGCCGCCCGTTGAAAAAAAAAGCATAGGTGCTTTACTTTTCAGGCTACCCTCGTATTAAAAAAATTAACCATGATATCGAAAAGTAAAAAGCATCCTCTCACTTAAATACATTACAAACAGGCATCCAAATATGAATTTGTCTACGTATTTTCTTTCTAGCGCCAAATAACTATGAGCATTGATTTGTTAAATTCGTTTATTGATAATTTTATTATACTCTTACTTTTACAATTGTGACTGACGAAGGACATCAATCTTGGAAAATATATTATAACAAGCTTCATTTCTACTGTTTTTCCAAAGCTTCTTTATTTCTTTAATTTTTTTAAGATTTTTAAAAATCGCATTGGTCACAAATACCCTGACCTACCCTGTGTCTCGTTTAATTTTTACAATTATATTCAGTTAGTGGCGCCAACTATGTGGGTCCCCATGGTTCAAGCACCCACAGAAAAAAAATACGTGCGTGTGGAGCACCCAGAAAATTTAAGGGAACACTTTTAGTTACTTTTGCAGAAAAACTCTATCTGTCCAGAAAAAATCAGACAGTTTCTCCAAAGAAAGGATCATTTATGGAATTATTTGATTATATTCTATTACTGCTGGTCTCATCATAAACTGGAATAAAATCAGTCACACGTGGAAAATAATGTTATTGATTAAATAAATCAAAGCCACACGAGGCTATCTGCATAAGGAGGTGATGGCCTTTCGAGGAGGACTGCTTAATGTGTTCTAATGCGTATCGACGCTACATCTGAAGAAAGCTGCCTAAAACTCCAGACTATTAGATCGACAGCCATGATGTAGTTTAGAACCTACCCTACTAGCAATTTTGCTCGGGCTACCACCGGCCACGCAGCCAGCCGATGACGGCCCGAGCAAAATTGCTAGTAGGGTAGGACCTTCACAATTCAGCCATCTGCTAGTTTCATCGGTCTTATACATTCGGCCATTGGTCGGCCCCAGGGATGGAACAAGGAATCGTGAATAAAAACAATCATTTGCTTAGAAACGAAGTTTATTCCATCTTGGTTTTATACTTATCCAGCAAACACACTACTGCCCGCAAAATGACGGCAAGGTACCCGCCGTGCTGGCAAAGTGCCGTATGCCGGGAGCACAGTACATTGCCGTCAGTTTAAAGTCACTGGAATACCAATGCCTGAAAAATGCATATGCGCCAGTACATTGCCAGTAATGGTGAAATGCCTGTCGCGCCCATGTGTCTAAAACATGCACAGCATAGTTAACGGCGTGGTACTGTTTAAAATGTACCGGGCCAGCACTTTTTAGAGGTAATGGGCCAGTAAATATTTCGTAGTGTTAGCATACAATTTCATTTAAATAAATGGGACCTGTATCAGATGTCGGCCCGAGGCCGCACGTTGGCTTAATCAAACTCTGATAGGCGTTCATATTATTATTAGCGTTTTTAGCTTTCGGGCACCCCTGTGATGAAGATCACATATTTAATAATAGTTTTCATTTGTGTTTACTTTCTTAAATTTAATACATTTTAAATCAAGCATTTTAACTTTAAATTCTCTTCCCATTTTTAACTACTCTGTCTTTCAAAATTTTGTATTACGCCTTTTCCCGCTTGTTTAATTTCAATTAACTGCCTATTTATCCGAATTTAATGCTTAACCCATTTGTGCCTGGATATTTTTGCGACTTTCTTCGATTTTTACTGATAACAGAAATAACAAATAAATTTCTGATGTCAACAACTTGAACAAGGGATGATTTCTTTAAAATCATTATGCATAAAAATCGAAATATCAACATCATACTTTGTCATGTTAAAATATTTTGCAGAGTTGAGGCTCAATACTCATGAATAAAGGCTAGGAAAAATAAATAACGTTTTCGACTAATAGCGAAAATGCCGTCCCAAAAAAGGGACACTAGGCATAAATGGGTTAAATTATGCTATCGCCTTTTGTTCCCTGTCAATAAGTCCGTTGCATTTCTTTAGCTTTCCTAGTTGTTAATAAACATCTGTTTCTCATGCAGAACATCTACTTTTTAGTATTAATATGCATCTACGCTTAACGTCTTTCTATACCCGTACATCACTTTATTCCGTTCATTACAAATACGGACATGGCCTCATATCGGTTAAAATACAGCTGAAATAATTTCCTATCACACGGGTTTACTGTAATTTTGGCGGCTGCTTTCATCCTCAATAATTTGGTGCCCGGCGCTTTGTTATGTCTTCCCATTCTCTCTGTTGACTAGGAATATTCTGCGGTTTTTCGGCGTCTTTAATAATGAATATATTATTGGCTCTCGTTTGGGCGTTCTTTAAATATGTCAAGTTTAACTTTCTCGCCAACCTCCTGATAATTCTTCAATTGAATTTGACTTCTGTTTACTCGCTGGCATCCTTCATTCCTGTTGAACTTATACTGACCGCCCTTCTACATAAGTTCTGGACATTTTAGTGCTATGTATTGGCGGAACACTTCACTACTGCCTTTTTAAAAAATTGACTGCTACTGCTGATTGTTTTCGCTGTTTCTATCCCGTTAACGAAAGACATCGATGCGCTTCTTTTGCTGTGATTTATTTCTGCGAGGTGCCAATCCTCTGAACATGCGGATACTTCAGCCGTCGTGTGTGTTATCACAGCCGGTTATTTATTTTTATGTGGCGGACAGCTTTAGACGACTATAGACCTAGTCGAAATAGTTTCAGACTCAGTTTTGACTCAGTAGTCAGAATAGGTTCAGGACGTGGAACAGTTATTTATATAAAACAACACTGTTGATATCTTGTTGGTTCATAATACATTTCGAAGCCCTTGGATTTTCTGTTAAAGAGTTGGGAAAATAACAGGTAAATTTTAAGTTTCCCTTTTTTTAATATATATACTCTCATAGTATGTTTTAGTGTATAAGAGTATTTTCCTCCGTAAAATTTAAGTCATGTAGTATACAGCAGGTAGATATGGGAATTTCTTTTCAGAATAGCTAACAAAAAATCTTTTGATATAAAGAAAATTTATAATAAACAAAGTGTTACCCTAATGTTATGTGTAACAATAGTGCAACTCTTTTTATTATTACTTCCTGTAAAATTTTGATTTATATATGTATATATATAAACTCGGCTATTCGAGCCTTGTCAGGGGGACCCCTGAACCCCCTAATTTTTTAATTTCATTATTGCCATATTAAAACGATATTAATCGAGTATGTCATTTTATCTTATCTTTCGTGTATTTCGCCTGGTCACCCTATGTTGAAATTTTTATGATTGTAACGAGGGACGTACCCAGAAAAAAATTTCGGGGAGGGTCCAAACGGTGAAAAAGGTAGGATTTTCCACGAAAAGACTTCATCATTATTACATTGTTTGCAAAAACTGAAATTTCGAGGAGAGTCAGGACCACCCCCCTGGGTACTGCCTTAAATGTAAGCTATTTATAGATAAATACATGGGATGCCTATTCACAGCTTACGGAATATTGTAACAATAGACGAAAGCTTTTGTGAAGTAATAGTATTTAAATATATGTAAAATTATGTCGCTATTTGGGGGGGCACATTTTTCGGACAATTTTCAATAAAGGGGGGGGTGGGGTGAGAGATAAAATGACACAGTCATTAATATATATATATATATATATATAATATACTAACCGAAAAGTACTATAGCTCATTTATAAAATCTCTGACTCTTGAAATATTGAAATTAAACTGTTTATAAATGATTTTATGTTGGTTCTGAAATGTGTTACCGCCTCTCTTATAAAAAAATCTTAAGCGACTGCAAATTTGTAAGAAAATTGCAGTTTATGAAAACTGCACACAATTATGATCACTAATGATAGGCGCACATAATTTGCAAACGATTGACCAACGGATTTTGCTGTTTTTATCTTTCATTTATGTTGTTTTTTATCTTTTAATACGTTACCCTTAAGGAATGTTTTTCTTTTGCGGGGTGGGGGTGGGGGTTGATGAATAAGCCCCCTACCCCAAATCCGCCACTGGCTCGTATTTTAATTATGGCAGCATTACTGTAAATAGGCACTAATACGGTACCGTGCCATTATATTGCAGTCACTATTAAGATACCAGGCCAGTGCCTTTATTTTTAATAATAGCCGGCACCCGGCCGTTTCATTTTGGGCATTATAAACTTAATGGGCCAGTGCCTTTATTGTGAGTAACGGCCGGCACATGCAGTATGCCAGTAGAGTGCCGTTGCCTTCCCAGGCTTCTGGCAAGGTACTTCTCGGGCGACCACTTTTGGTACGATTCAGTTACTTTTTGCAGTGCCGGGCCGGCGCTGTACGTGATGGCAGAAAGGCACTGGCAAGGTACTCCGCCAGCAGGTGTGTGTTTGCTGGGATAGGTGCTTGGAACCTAAGTTCACACAGAAAAAATCAATGGTTGCTCAATGTTGGTATAAATTTTAAGATAAAATTCTACTACTTTTCACTCATGTATGTCGGTGCTTTAGAGCTTGGGTAGAAATGAAAAAAAATCCCAAGATACTGATCTCCTTTATAATTATAAACTGAGATTAAATTCATCTATGGGTTTCAATAAATATCAACTAGGCGAATGTTCTTTTTAAAAAATGACCAATCGTTCCTCCACTCTCCGGAAGTCTATCTGGAGTACCCACGAAAATTTTCTAAGGTTGACCCCCCCCCCCCCTGCGTTCAGCTGACTACTTTTAAAGTTGTAACTCTATCATAACTCTAAAAAAATACTAGGAACCAATGGCCTAAATTTTGGAGTATATGACCGGGAAATGCGCAAGTATTTTCAACCACTAGTCTGCGGATAAGCGACAGTTTGGGAAAATTAGAAAAAATAATAAGTATGCCCTTGCAAAGGTTATTAAACCCGCTAAACTACTTATAAAGATATGAAGATAAATACATAAACAAAGCGTATACATTTAAGATTCATATTCTAATTTGAAATAATTATTTTCAGACACAAGCACGTGCCTATTCATTCGGTCAATATACTAATACCCTCTGCAAACAAACACACGAACAATATTTAGTATTTCAAAACAAATTAAAAAAGTGCAATGCCTATCGCAAATGAAACCGACCATGAGAAAAATATCTAGTGGAAAACGAATAAGGAATTCAGAACAAAGGAAAATAATAAATTTTCTTGCAATCTGTATAGAATCTATCTTATCAATGCTTGATTCTGCGACGTCCTGCTGGCATACCTTATGCTTTTAATTATATCTTCCAGACGCTCATAAATTTATATCCGAATATAACTTAATGTATCAAATCAGAGGACTGATCAAGTAATTATCTTAAGGACACAAAGGATGAAAAAAGAATTACTTGTAAGCAGATCTTTATGTTTTTTATTTGTATCTATATTTTTCGCGCTCAACTTCATTCATTTGCGATGTTACAATGACATAAGATTTCCATTGAGTAATAAATTTGTTCAGGAAAAATGAACAAAATAAATCAAAATGCTCAATCTTGATAGTGAATGTCTTCTGATGCTTACAATTTTTTTAGTGATATTATAGATTTAAACTTAAATGACATACCTGTAACTAAACGCTTGTGCAACCAACATGGTTGCTTTAATGTATTTTATGTTCGATTGTATTAGATTTTGAAGTTCTTTCGCTATTAAAGCATAAAAAAATTTGGTACTTACGTATTCTCCCGGAAGTCCATCAAGACGAGTGATTTTTTGCCAAGATAAATACCGGACACATGAAATTATTGATGGTTCTGAATATGATTGGCAACACATTTGACGAAAAAATAGTTTGATGGGAATGACCGCCTGGATAATACGTAAGTACCGAAAATTTGATACATACGAAAAATTAAAAGAAAATTGTTGAATGAATAATTCCATCCACTTTCAACATTTTCGTTTTATGTTGCTTCAGTTTAAAAAGTAACATAAACACCAGGTGTTTTATGGCAAACAATGTTACAATTCATCTATTCTTAACCCTTTCGTCACTACTGCCACCCATTGACAGTGGCCACGAAACATTCTCTGGTACTACTGCCGCCTATTGGCGGCATCCACAAACGCTCTTTAATTACTACCACAGCCCAATGGCGGCATCCACGAAACGTTATCTGAATTCTACCTCCGCTTCACCTAAAATCTGCATTCACGGTAAGTTATGCGGGTATGATTAAAATTGCAGCCAACAATTCCAGTATATAATTAACCACTTTTTGTAAACAGTAATTTTTGTGTTATAGCAAAACTTTTGATTTTTCGTTGGATGCGGAAAAACACGTTTTTGCTTCTTACGCTTCCGTACTGTGCGACCACTCTTGTTGAAAACTTCCACGTATCACGAATGTATAACCGTGGTCAACTCATCCGTACCGAAAGGGTTAACACAGCTCAGCTCTTAGGTTTTCAATAATACATAAATGTTTGTTTTTTTTTAATATAAAATAAGGATCTACTTGGAATTGATACTTTAATGTGCCCTTTTTAAAATGTAAATTATCTTTCAGCTAGGGATAGACACGAGACGAGACAGCAGGGGAGTAGCCAAAGGGGGGGGGGTTAGGTGGGTCATAACCCCCCCCCATGAGAATTTTTTTGCCATACAAAATGCATATTCTTCACTACATTATCACACATATGTATACATATATATGAGTTTCAGTAGTCGTAACCCCCCCATGAAAAATTTCTGGCTACGCCCCTGCGAGACAGAGATTTACAGCTTTTCTGCGAGGCGAGACATACATTTTTAACATTACTATATAGGGATTTTGCGAGACGAGACAAACCTTTTCGGCTGTTTTTCGAGACGCGAGACGACTATTTTTCCTCTCGTGTCCATCCCTACTTTCAGCTTACTTTCTTTAATTTAGACATATTTATTGTTATTGAAAGAGAAATAATTTCACTATGAAAGGGTCAACTTTCAGTACATTAATTTTCTTGTACTTACTTAATTCACCAAAATACATCTTCTCAACTCCAATAATGTGTATTTCTTTCAAAATGCCCGTCTGTAGAAATGTTAATTTATTTCTCAATGGAGCAGCTATTCAGGGAAATTCTCCTCGATCTCCCCACAGTGATGAAAAAGAAAAATTCTGTTTCCAGGAATTCCGCAACTGTCTTCGAAGGCACGTATTCCTACCCCGTAGCAAGAGCCTCGTTCCCTGCGTATATAATATACGTCTACCTGATTATTGTCACCTGGCGAATATGATTTATTACCGGCGCAATGACAAGTTGATGGCCCCAACAATGTCCGTGTTCTTAGCAGGACAACTTATTAGTGTATCGCGATCAAAGGAGATGGGGAGATCTTTGAACAAAGGATCAGAGAGCTCCTTAAATAATTAAAAACTGGCCGCGGCGCCGGGAAAGTAATTAATTAGGAGTGGATCAAAGAGCCAGGACGGGGCGGGCCATTACGTCGATACACACAAAATACGACTCGCTAATCCCTTGCTTTTGTTAATGAATGATGCGGACAGGGGGAGCGAGCACAAATTGAGGCAATGAAATGGCCTGGCCTGCTCAAGCTTTTGCGTAATTTTTAATTTTATATGTAACGTCTAAAAGTTTTAATCTAAAGGAATCTATAGGAACTAAATCTAAAAAAAAAATAATTCCAGAAATGATTCTCTCTACGGAAGAAACATTAATTTATATGTAACTAGTAGTTTCTTACTCATAAAATATAGTCATGTATTTTGATGTAAAATTTGTAATTTGACTTATATCGTATATTTCGGCGTAGAACACGCACTTTCAACTTCAAAAAATAACTTCGTTTATTCGAGTGCGTGTTATATACCGAGCATAAAGTGCAGAATATAATATATAAAATAAATTTGTTGGCATATCCTAAACTTTCTGATGCGTGTTATAAGCCGGGATATGCGGCAATTATCCAAAATTTGATCCAGACTTTTCCTGATCCAGGGTAATTTAGACTAGATGGAATAGTTTTATTTGACTAGGATTGAAATGAAAATATCCTATGTATTAAATAGGTAACCTATACTGCTCTCCTAAGCATAAAAGACTTATTTCAACGGGAGGCGTATGGTCGTGGATTCGATTCTCACTCATCCCTGGTTGTTTGTGTCTATCCTGTGAACTGTAAAAATTCCCTTTCCTGTGCAAGTAAGAAGTGTGTATTTCACACTTTATTCGACGCTATAAGATTTATAAACGCGATCTTGAAACCAAGCAAACATGTCCGAAAATAAATGTTTTACAAATACAGCAACAACAGCAATGTATATAAAAATTTTTTCATTTTAAAGATTTACCTTGCTTATAATTGTGACATTATTCCTAAGCAAGAAGGTGGTATCTCATTTAAAAATAATAGAAAATAATTAAAAGAAATATCATATTTTTAAAAACTTTTCTCCTAATGAAATTGTCCATACCTCAGATTTGAGATACACCTCTTCTGATTAGGACGGCAGTATAGTAGTCCAAGAGCATAGGAACATGTGCTCCCGGAACTTCATTTCAAAACCTCATATAATTCAATTCTTTTAATTTAAGCATGCATACAATATTTATACATACAATTTAATGAGAAAACTTTCTCTATTTCACTTTAAAATTCGGCAAGTTAACTTCCTCAATTATTTGATTACGCCATGTCAATGATAGTGTTCAATTCCATTAGAGATTTTATATTGATCTATAATCTAACATAGATTTTAACTGTCTCAACACAATACAATTTATTACATACAGAACTATGTATCGCAAAACAATAAATTATACTTCAGGCGTTAAAGCACAGGGAAATCAAATCATACACACACACATATGCGAGCTACTTAGATGTATTCTTTATTACTGTAAACAGCATTAATAATGCTAATTATCTTCAACAGCTCTATTATAATTTAATAAATTGATGATCTAATCTCAAAAATACTAATTTTAACACAAAAATGAGTTTGCTTCGCTCTCACGGCCATCTTGAGGAAGATTAATTGGTTTTACAGGTGCATTGACAAATAATGCAGAACAATATCATTCTCGTGCGATTGTCCATTACGTAAGTTTCTAAATAGAACGGTTGCAGTTCATTTAGCACCATTTTATGGTGGAAATGTAGAATTACTTAAACTAATAATGTAAGATAAAATTGCCACATATAGCTTAAACACATCCATTAAGCATTAAAAATGAGGTATACTGTGAGGAAAACTTTTGAAAATTGTTAAAAATCAAAAAATATGAACAGGAGTACAGATGGATGTGAGTGAAAGTGACACGTGATATGGCCAATGCCTTGTCTTTCTCCGCGCTTTGAAATCAACGCAACATCTTAAGAGAAGGGGGGGGAAAAATCAAATTTCCCTTTGCACAACAATCTAGAATCTCTTCTTATATATGCAAATTTCGTCTCATCTTGCGATCTCACACTTTCAGAAACCATATGCATGTTTCGCACACTTATTATGTGGTAATTAAAGTTTTAACCCTTTAACGTGCTGTGTTCCCGCTCTGGGAACACCAAACTCTGAGGTTTTGACTGTTGCCAGTCGCGAAGAATAGATTTGATTTCCATAAAAATAGTATCGGATGACATAGCTCGACGAGAGTCCTTTACTTTTTAGCCCGTCATTTCCCGTAAAAAAATGGTCACGATTATTTTTAACAGCACTGACATCTGCTGAGGAATGGAAGAATGCGAGAACAGCTGGATATTTGCCCAATGCTGAAAAAAGGGCAGCCGTTGCCATCGCTCAACTTAACTACCAGCAATATGGCGGACGATCGAAACATTCATCGCGTGCCGCAAATCTAGAGACCCTTTTTTGACGCAGCTGGCTGTGCCGCACAGCCAGCTGCGTCAAAAAAGGGTCTCTAGATTTGCGGCACGCGATGAATGTTTCGATCGTCCGCCATATTGCTGGTAGTTAAGTCGAGCGATGGCAATGGCTGCCCTTTTTTCAGCATTGAGAAAGGGTTGCGCCTCAAAGGGTTAAAAGTATGTCTAGTTTTCCATAAGATTTTTTTTTTCTTATAATGCTCTAAGTTTAAAAAGAAGTGAATAATTGCGACATGTTTTTGGAGAACTTACGTTTAATATCACCATAGAAGCCCCTTTACGTTTCCGTAGGAGGAAACGCACGCTTTTCCTTAACTAACGTATTCACCGGGGTTGGAACCTCTCCGAACTTATTATTTTTTCTCTTGTAATTACTGACTTTTACTTAATATTGAAGAAATGTATGGTGACTTGCAGGTGTTGATAATTCTTACAAATAAAGGGGAAAATCTACTAACGTTTATAATAACACGTAAAATAAGCAGATGATGTTGCGGATGCCGACGTATAATCATCATCTGCAAAGGACATGTGGAATTGTGGTTTAGGTATCTGCGATTAAATGTCTAGATGTCTGTCTAAAGGATAAAGTTAATAGGTACTGATATTTCCGCAAACTGATGGCATCATTTAGTTTAACTGTTTAATGAAGAAAAAATTCTGTGTTAATGCAAACGAGAAATAATTGATATTAGACATTTTGAAAATTCAAATAGCATTGAAGAGTTTTTATGAAGTTATTTTTTCATATTTTTAAATTTATCTTATAAAAGAAAAATAAGCTGACGATAATTTGTTTATTACACGAAAATAAGAGTAATTTTCACAATTAATATGAATGCAAGAAGCATTACATATATATACCTATATATTTATTTATTTATTTATTCTGTATTTTTCTGAATATCTGCGAATAATTTCAATCCATTTGGGCTCATTTGGTCAGAGACATTTCATGTTCGAGGTCAAAAGGGTGGTAAAATTCCTTAATTTCGGAGAACCAATATATTTTAAGATTTTTAAAGAGAAGGATGTTTTCTTACATTTTTTTCATATTTATTTCCAAAATTTAAAACAATTTAAATTATTTAACTGAAAAAAGTTTAAATATCTTAATAATAAGTAATTTTTATCACATGTATAATAAAGAACAAATTAAAAAAAATATATAAACCCCCACACTTTCAAACATGTAAAAACCCTTACAATTTTTAAACAATAAAAAAATGAAAGAAAAGTAAGAATGAAAAAGGCTAACTTCCAGTAAAAGCTATTTAAAGCTTTCATAAGTGAAAAATACCTCTTCCAGTCCTGAATTTTCGAACAGAGTAAATAGTAAAATCTTAGTACTTCCTTTTTCCATATTTTCTTAGTCTTACTCTGATGTATTGCTTTCATAGCTGTGTGAATCTAAAAGCATACACGAAAGCAAATATGATTCAGTTTTATCCTGTAATTCTCAAACAAAAGGTACACAGTGATTTAAGAATCTGGTTCTGAAAGAATTTCACTTTCTAATAAAAAGCTAAATAATATAAAAATGTTTTAAAAATACAGTAATAAATTTTCCCTAAATGTACAAAAAATATTCCTATAATTTAAAATAAGATTTTGACTGTTGTGGATACTTTAGTGCGTACTACACCCTTTTAACAACTCTGTAGTGCTAGATCTTTACCGCAGTTTATATATTTTGTTGGCATTAATATAGTTATTAATTGTATTAATTAAATATAAAAGTAACATATATTATAGATTTATAAAATTTTTAATTTCATGAATAAGTATTTGATCTTTTCAAACCTGATTAAATAATTTTTCTTTGAACGGACTTTTCTTTACTTGCTTAAATTAAGACATCCACCTTGCATGACAGTACAGATAATTTTTGTGTACTCAATTGATGACGCGAGGTGTGAAAGGGTTAAAAGGTGAATTCGATGTTAGCATTAAACTTATCTTCATTGAGAAAATTTTTACAGTACTCCATTCCTTCAAAATGGTTAATACATTTTTATGAAGTTAATTTTAAAAAATGGTCTTTTACGCATAATGTATTAAATTATACATACTACTTTGCGCTAGAAATAACACCTATCAGTATAAAACTATACAGAAGTCAATGTATAGCCATGTCATATAAGAATGCCAGATAGCTTTAAAAATTTTCATAATAAAAAAATATTTGAATTCAACAAGCTTAAATGAAATAAATATATCTGAACTGTAAATACCTTAAACCAAACAACGATTTTCATAGAATATGATTTATGTGTTCCAGTTAATTACGGTTATATCATAAATATTCGATCATTATCTAAAATCAAGAGCTTATGATGAAGTAATTTATTAATCAGAATAATGAGGAAGACACATAATTTCCCCGTATTTATAGCCTTTTGTTCATGTTGTTTTGCAATTTAGTGCCGGCATCGTAAACTCTTAGGTAGGGCAGCTGCTAATTTTTGGAAGACTTGTGAATAAATTTTATTTGAAACATCTGTCTGCAATAACGTGAAAGTTGCAAAACTGGATTCTTCAAATATGAGAAGGATTAACTACCTAAATTTTTAGATAAGATATGGAATGCAATGTGTTTATATCGCCATATTTTTCAGCTGAGGAGGGTGATTATGTTATTTTGAATGCATAGATAACTGTAGTTTTCTTCTAAATAGAGTGAATTTCAAATATTTAAGTAAATATGTATAATATATAATTTTGGAGTTTAGTTTACTTTAACTTTGACCAAATTTCAGTTTTTAAATATTTTACATTAATTTTTACATAAATACATTTTTAAATATTCTCTATTTTTCTCTTATTCTTTTAATTTCTGTTATTGAGCTTGCATTCCCATTATTTCTTTCATTTATAATACAGAACTGAATTAACCCATTAGCTCCCAACTTTTTTCAGCACATTTTCCAATTTATGTTGATGCAGAAGTGAAAAATAAATTTCCGACGTTTATGTGATATTAAGAATGTAATTTCCCCCCTAAATTATGATTAAGACAGTGAAAGATTTTCATTTTACTTTGTTATCGCTGAGTATTGTGTGGAAATCAGATTTATTATTCGAGAAATAAAAACAGGAAAATAAATCAATGCTTAAATGTTTTTACGACAAATTTTGCGACCGTCTAAAAGTAGATCGCTAGGCGTTAATGGGTTAAATAAATTTAATGTCTCCGTGTGAGATTTTTCAAAAGAAAAAGCATGAATTTTGTCTATTGAAAATTTCTAACGGCTTATAATATGAAAAATGAGCATTGTTTATAAGTCACTCATATTTCTTCTTTCTTCTTTTTTTTTTTTTTAACGTTTATGCGTCGTTTTAGGGACTATCCCTAATCATGTTAATACTACGTCTATACTACTCAAATTTCGGCTTCACTCTCCGTAATTTAATTTTTCTTTCATTAACTTTTCTTAAGTGGCGTTACACCTACTATTCTACAGAAAAAGTGCCGAATTAATAGTTAGACAGCATATTTTCTTATTTTTCCAGAGTTGGAATTTTTTTAATTTGTTATGATTGCCTTTTTACACAGAAGATAAAAAGCTTCTTTGGCATGAATGTATCATTTATAATGTATAAAAAATATCTACAAAACAATACGGTCTATGAGCAGTAATAAAAAAAAATCTAGTGATGTAATTTTGTTTGCTTTAAATTTTGCTCCCCCAGTAGCGCATGGATACAAAGATAAATATTCACTTTTTGTAACCATTTCTACTTTCCTATAATGGTTTTGAATTCTCAATAAAGCGAATAGTTTAATTATTTGCGATACCGTGTTTACTCTATTACGCGAGTAAACACGGTATATGTAAACAAATTAGATAAATGTGTTAAAAAATGTTTTATAATCGATGTTTTTGGCAAGAGTTTAGCTTCATGCTTTGTTTAAAAGATAGATAGATTGTTATGCAATTCAAAAATATCTGCATAATTTTATTTCAGCGCATATTTTATAAAGCAATAATGTTTTATGTTTCTTTTAAAATTAAAAATGTATGTTACAGTCTCGCTAGTCAATTAATATTTATGCATATTGCTTTTCGGTGCTATTATTATTAATACTGAAATTGGCGTAATAAAAGTCTCCGAGAAACTTTTGCTAGGGGCTTTCATTAATCAATGTCACAAAAGACTTTGCACCGCCCAGTTGTCGACCACTCGATTTCTCTTGTCTTATGATGGGAAGCGGAAGGATGAGATAGAAAATTTCCTCACCTTTATGAAAGAATCTATGTAAGAATGGAGTAGAAATTTGCTCAGTTTTATGTATAGGAAATTGGAAGATGGTATGACCTTTATTCTTATTGGCTCATGTAAATCTTGAATATAAATCCTTTTCATTTGCCTATTACAAGGAAAGGGTGAGGTGAGAGATAGGGCTGTCACGTTCCCCTTTGAGAGGACTTAAAAATTAGTACTATAGAATTTTACCTACTGCTAAGTCATAGTTAACCTGCTCATACTGATCGTTAGAAAGTCCCATAGGAAAAGACTCTCCTTCTACGACCAGTGTTGCTGCCGAATTTGGGTCTATGAATCCTCCATAAGCTCTGTGCATCATTCAAAGACTTTGGAAGTAGATTTTTCTCAGTTGTATCTTTTCATCGATGAAGGTGAATATTAGGTCAACCTGAATTCAAGATTATAAATCAATAGTAAAAAAAAAAGGAATAACTCATTTCTGATTAAAATGCTTCTCCATACTTACCGTCACCCCCAACCCCAAAGGTCGGGGGAATATCGGGATATAGTCCCCCAAATTTTTCGGATTAGTTAGAATAAGCTGAAAAAAGTCAGTTTTTTAACTCATGATTTATCCTCCCCACGAATTTCTTTTTCTTTTTTCTTTCTTTTTTTTTTTTTTTGAAGAAGGTAAATTTTGCTTTATCTAAATCCCTCTGCATAATGCTACCTAAAAAGTTTTGATAATTTTTCTGTTACATTTATTATACGTTGTGTTTTTAACAGTAACTGCGGTCAATGAGATAGTTTTGTGTTGGAGAGCGTTTCGGGATGTGTTCGCCTAGCACGGTTTATCTTTCTTGCTTTCGCTTCTTCTGTTTTAATATTATTTCTCAACATTAAAATTCAGATGTGCTTACACAGTAATTAATTTTCATAAATAAATTACACCATTCTCGTGCAGCATTATCAGTAATGCTAAAATGGACTTAAAAAAATCTCCTAGAAACTTTTGCTGGGGGTTTCCATTAATCACTGTCACTAAAGGACGTTGCACCGCCCAGTGTGGCGATCACTTGGGGTTTCCCTTGTCATTAGCCTCATGATTAACCGTTTTCACTTCCAAAAGTGAGCTGGGAGAAATAGCACTTGACAAAAACCGTAAAATGACGTTGGAAATTTGATAGTAAAAACATTATTTTATTAATCTTTATAATTAATTTTTAAAGATATATTACTCTATCATAGACTCTGAAATGAATTACTCTCCTTCTAATTTTCAATAATGCAGTGTTTTATTTATTCACTCATAAGAGAATATTCATAACATTAGAAACTTCTGTAATATAAATTACTAAAATTTGATTATTCCTAATTATTTTCCATAATAATAGCGAAAGTATTTGACAAAAGCCACACAGACACACACACACACACACAAAACAAAATAAAATAAAATAAAATAAAAGAACAATATTTCAGAATTAATTCCAAAGTTCATTTTATTAGGTTCAACACACGTAAAATGTAACAGAAACCCTAAATTCAATGATATTTAATTTCTCTATAATGTATGATTTAAAATTCCAAGTATTTTTCTAATATATTCTTTGGTATATATTGTACTCTGAACTTGTTAATTTATTGTTAGTAAAAAAAGCATTTTTTTTTTTGTCACAGATAAAAAATAAGACAATATATTGTTTTGAAAATATAAGACTAGTGATAATGAAAAATAAAATTTTCTACATGACAATGCTTAACTAAAATAAATAGCTTTCAAAATTTTTAAAACTTTAAAATTAAAAAAATATATATAATTTCACTTCTAAATGGGATTTTTAGGAAACATACCAATGAAACTTAGAAATCTATCAATGATTTAATCTATCAGAAATTTTATAGATAATATATTAAATTGCGAATAATTTTATGTATAGTATAATAAATTTATAAAAGGGATTTTTAGTTTGTGATACATTGACTTTCCCCAAACTTCTCTGCACATGATAAGTTTTCTTATAAATCCTTCACATATAGACAACTTATATATAAATCTTCAACATATACAGCACAATAAACTCTTTTATTAGAACAAAGAGAAAAAGTAACAGCTAAACATGAGGGAATAGTAAAAGCCTACCCCGTACATTTGCAAGCAACCTGCAATGTATGAGTGCTCTGACTATAAATGCAACGAGGTTTTAATAGGATTTTTTTTCTGGTGATTTTTATAGAGGAGGTACAAAATTAAGGCAATAATCTACAGTTTTAAGCTTCAGTTACTAGAATAACCCCATTTGTCTATTTTGATTTAGTAGTGCTTTTGTATATCAAGATTAACAGTGTATCTATTTTTATTTCGAGTTCACATCTAGCAGTAAAATCGGGGGTGGAGAGGGGTCTGGCGAGGGCCATTTTTTGAGACACGTTCTCTTGTGGATCGCAAAATTATTGTTATTGCTATTTTCTTTAATTTAGGAAAAAAATAGTAAACATGAATGATACTTGGTTGGTACAGAGCCAAAGTCGATAGGCTCTATACAAGCCTATCAATTTTCTTTTGTGAATTGCACCACGAATACCTTACCAATCACATAATACCATGAAAAACATTTTTTTTTCTGAATATTTTTTTATATGCAGATCATCAATGGCATTTAAAGGTAAAATATAAATTAAATATCATGCAAAAATAATTCTTAGGTTGAGCATAATTTCGTACATAGTAAGAAAAAAAATGATAATATTGTTGGATGAAAAGTTAAATGCTTAAAAAATTCTCCTTCATTTCCATAAAATTGTATACGATCGTAAGTGTGACAGAAGTGAGAGAAGGGGGGGATGTACAAGGGGAGGACAGATTTTGCTTGTCCAGATAACCTAAGTTACGATAATCGCCTTCGTCATTAGAAAAGTTATACTATATTATATTAATAGTGCTTATGACACCTGGGTTTTGCGTAACGCTTTAAGCAAGTTGACTATCGCCCCAAAACAAATTCAATCTATATAGTTATAATAATTACCATTTGTAAAAGTGACACATATTATTCTACTCTGACCGTTTGATCCAATACGAAGACTCTTAAGAATGATAATGAATGGGAAGCTTGTATTAACAACAGATCATAATTAAACATAGCCTATGGCAGGAAAAAAGGGATGAATAGAAAAAGCAACCGTATATATATTTAAAAAAATCGAAAATTAATGAGCGTAGTTATTAAAACATGATAGGTAAATACTCTCTGACGTCAGGAATAACAGTCCCACGCAATGCTTTTACATAATGACAAATCCAAACCGATAGTATCTGCAGCGTTTAAAAGCTAAATGGTCCGACTTAATTCAAACAGAGCAGCAGAAAAAAAGTATTCAGAAAAAGATTGTTTTTCCTAGTAGTCATTACGAAAGCGGGAAGAAAATAAAATAAAGTTTGTAATACGCATTAAACTACAATGGAAAATAAGTGACCAATTATATTTGACCGTAAATATGTTTCATTTATGAGGGGATTTTTTTTTCATTCATAGAATTTTACAACTTGTTCCTCCGATGTACACAGGCGGTTTCAACTAGAAGTTTTTCCTCCTTGAAAAGTAACATATAATATTCAATATATGGGTGGAAGCAGGATGTAAAGCGACATAAATTCTAATGCTAATTTAAATCCACGCATACACTAAAACAAAATAACAAAGAATTTTTTTACTGGAGGATTTGCGATAAGATGTAATACAAATTAGGATATCAAATTGATTTAAAGACAAGGAGTGTTAGACTTTAAAAGTCGATTCTTTGATCGATTCATTCGATGTGTAAGATGCTTCTTATGCATGTATGCTTTGTGCACATTTAATGTAGGATTATTTAACTGGTTGATGAATATCAACGATGAAATTTAACCAACGTCTTAAAATTTGTTATTTGCCTAATTGATTTTTTATTTTTAATATCTGCTTATCTATTTAGTTACGCTTAATATCAAAAAGAAATATAATATTTGTGAACATCATAATCCTTTAAAGAGACGTTTTCACGATAACCGCAATGAAAATTTCATAAGATAGAGCAATATGTATACGTACATATAAACATATCCATTGTGCATTGGGTGAAGAAGCGTTATTTTTAATTTTTTAGTGTTTGACATCATTGATTTGCTTTTGAAGCTTCCTGTGAAGATGATCGATCTTCAAATGGAACATCCTTAAGTTGGGATTCCGCACTTCATCCTTAAAATCTTTCGGGAAAGAAAAATTCTTAAAATCAATCCAGTGAAACTTCATATTTCCTGACTTGCAAACGATGTGGGTGACGAAACGCTACCTTATACTTCTTAGAAGCTATGTCTATTGAAAGGTGAGATATTAATTTGTAATCAACCTGTACTATATTAACGGTACTTGACTATATTCTATAATAAAATGGACGTAAGTCAGAAAATCCTCAAATAATGAAAAAAAAAAAATCCCAATTTAGGCAATCAACAGTTTACTTGAAACTGAAAAGTTTAAATTGATCATTTTTAAATTTAAAAATTTTGTTTTTTTTAAATTGTTTTTATTTATTCTTTTACATCACATTTATTCTACACTATCAACGTTCTTACACTAATTACAAATCATCCATTGGAGTGTTAACCGCCGATTCCACATGAAGGACAGTCCCCTTCATTTACTGCTACATTACTTCTTCACCGTCTTCCTTCGTTGCGCAGTTCTGCATGTACGCTGGCCGCCCACAGCGTACATGCACAACTGCTGACCACCTCCCTTCTCTTCACCTGGGCCGATGTGGATGTACACTTTCCCCTCAAAGTGTACATGCACAGCTGATGGGAGTTGAACCGAGCACCGCATTCGACTATATACATCCAGGACTTTATCTTCTGGGCCGTCCTTGCCCGACAGTAAAGGATGATAACGTCTATATGAAGTTTCTATTGTTGTAAAATTTGTACACATGGGGTTACAGCATTGGAGTAGTGCAACAATGCTTTAATCTGTGCAAGGGATATCATCATGGTCGAGTGGATAAGACACTGTACATGAAAGTTGGCTGATGTTTGAAGGTCTGGGGTTCTGGCCTACCATGAAGCTGTTGATCTAGCGGTGTGGAGTTTTGCGCGGGTTTTATCTAGATGCAACGTGAATGCGCATTAGAATCCCTTAAAGAGCCTCCCGACTATAAGGATCGCATTGCAACAACAATTTTAATATTGTTTTAAATTGCGTGATTTTTGTCACCGATGAGTGCTAGTATATATATATATATATATATGTAATGTATAAAAAGGTAATTTGGGTTTTACTAGTTTGGGTATTGTTCAAGCGGTACTTTCACTGTAAGTTTTGCTTTCCTGTCATACTTGCCACGCGCACTCTGGAGCTATGTTTTATTTATTTTGTTATTTGTCAGACATCAGGCCGTCGATTCTGAGTTCTTTAGAGTCTACACGTGTCCCCACGCCTTTGTAGCCCCGGATGCGGGTCATGTTGGTAAATGTGTGTGGTTCGATCAGAGATAAGAGATAGGCGGAGTTATGTCTTCGCAAACCACGTGGTGTGGTAAGCGTAAATACTCTCGAAAATCTAGAGACTTCTGCCACTGGAACTGCTTAATTTGTCCACGCTGATTTTTGTACCCGTCTCCCCTTCTCCTCTTCTCACTCTATATTGTAACTTAAAGATAATGTTTAATAAACCGTTTTACCTGCCTTAACTCTGGAACTTTACTGAAATATCTGACGTCACACACACACACACACACACACACACACATATATATAAAGAATAGAGAGATTTTTGAGGAAGGAGAAGGAAAAGCTTTAAAATTCGGAGAGTGGCCTCAGTAAGTTTTGACAAATTTTTTCGTCCAAAAGACGTCTTTTGGAACTAGTTGTGCTGCTCTAGGAAAACTCTTTCTCCCTCTTCAATGATATACTTACAATTAATTTTTGTATGTATAAAAAATTGATTTTCTTAATAATGTTAATAACTGTCGATAATTTACTTATTTCTTTTTGCTAATCTTCAGTTTAAGAACAATTAATTAATCACCATAGTAAATTCTGTAGCATCGCCTCTATTTTTCTGAAGCATTCTAGCTTTAAGAAATAGAATAAGAAATGCCATGTAGAAATAGCTGCACTTTCAGTAACAAAATCTTATATATTACAACTGCCTCATGAAGCTGTTACAATTGATCCTGAGTTAGGAAGAATTGCAACGCTATGCACTGATGTATATACAGGGTGTCCCAAAAAGGTGATAGCATGGTTTAATTCTTTATCTATTAAGGGTAAGTGGGCAATATAAATTGAAAAAAAAAATGTTCAAAATAAGATAGGAAAAAAGACTACGCTGAGAAAAATGCATCTCGTTAGCTTTCAAAAAGTGACACATTTAAATTCGTTTACAACCCATGTATGAAAAAATTTCAGTCAGTAAAATGTGCCCCATAAATTGATGTACGAAATTTGAGAATTATATCCTAAAAAGTGCAAGATATGAAAATTAAAAAAATGTTGACTTAAATCTTTTATAATGGCTCTCGAAGGGGAAAAGCCAAATCGGATGATCGCATTTCAGGGATCTTAAAGAAATTACGAAAGAAAATTTTCGTAATTTTCTTTTGTACTTTAGCATTAAACGTTTACCTTCAAATTCATGTACAACCCCTAACTATGTTTGTTTAGAGATATATCTGAGACGTTTAATAGTGAAAGGCTGAAATTTTGCCTATCCCCTTATTAGTGTACGGGGAACATTTTACTAATTTTGAATTTTTTTGTAAGGGGGTCATATACAAATTTATAGTGTGCATTTTTTGTTACTGGAGGATTTGCGATAAGATGTAATACAAATTAGGATATCAAATTGATTTAAATACAGGCAGGGTTAGACTTTAAATGTGGATTCTACACTACAATTAACGAGTGACAATTAACGAGATGACTTTTCTCTTAACCTAATCTTTTTTCATTCTTGAAAATTTTTTCACATTTAAAATTTACATAATTCGCTTATCTCTAATAAGTAAAGATTATAGTGTGTTACTACCTTTTTGGGACCCCCTGTATATTAAAATTCTACTTACGGACAATTGTTACTCTAAAATTGAATTTATGCAGATGTTGCACAGGTTCTGTGATGCTTAGCTCAAATTTTCAATGAGTTTGTCCATTAATCTATGTTAATATTGATCAAAATGTGAAAAACGTTGCAGCTGACCCATGGTTCCCCTATTTATATATACCAGGTGATTCAAAATTGATATTAAAGCGATTATCTTTTAAACTGTAAGTGTTAGAAATATACATTCAATTAGAAAAGTTCGTCAAATAAAGATTAGCTTTCAGATATTACAATTTGTTTTTGTATGTACACAGAGGCTGTGTACATATTAAAATACTAATTTCAGTTTTTTTTACGGTCCTTCATTTCCTATCTATTATGTTTCGGAAAATGTTGCTCTGTGTCTAAAAATGTAAATTTAAAAAAATAAATGTTTCTGAGAGGAATAGTTTTCCGAGATATCGCAAGTTAAAAATTTTACCATTTGTTACCAAACATTAAGGAGTTGTCTCAAAACTGAGAAAAATAAAATTACTTTCCGACCGACATTAAATTATGTACGTGGCCATTCGACTTCTGGAAATCCTATTTTAGTTAAAATTTTCCTATAATGCATTTTTGGCAGTTTCTAGTGAAAGTTAACCCACACCATTGCTTTTTCAATACTTCACGCCATGACTTTGAAATTCCTTCTCTAGAAGAGCTGAGTAATTAGTGGATGACCCTCTAAAAGACTAAATTATTGATAATTTCATAACGCAGTATCTATCAGTCGAGGTAAAATTGTACGTGTTAATTGCTCACGCTTGAATGCGTTTATTTGCAATTTTCCAACGAAGAGATCATCATTTAATTTTTAGCAACTCATAGTAGGTGCCTTAAAGCAAAGATTTTTTTCGCTTGAAAACGAACGCCAACACAGCAGGTAAAGTGGTTAAGTCTACATTTTTTAGCATTAAACATCTAGGTTACTATTTCACTTAGAGACATGGGCATTTATTTTTATTGACCTTTTCAGAAGCAGGGCAACATATAGGAAACATACAAGTGTAACTAATAGGAAATGAAGGACAGTATAAAAATTAAAATTAGTATCATGGACCATTCATTCCCAGAATATTTTTTAAAATAAACAGAACCTCCTCCGATTATTGTACATGCAATATGCAAGGAAATTCATTACATTATTTCTCTAATTGTACATTATTAAAGCAATACAGAGTTTTAAAATCACCTTCACAATGTAATGAGCAGTGGGCTGCATATGTATTAAAAAATAAAAACTTATGCAACAAAATAATAGAAGGGATTGAAGAACTACAAAATAATCAACCCAACTATATTCCGATTGATATAAGACCTCATACACCAGAAAGCGATTCAAATTAAATAGTTACAAGAATTTCAGTTGATAAAAACCACGTAAAAACTTGCTGCTCTTATTTCGTTAGATTAAAAAGAAATACACTTCTCATATCCAAGCCTAAATTTATTTTTCAGTATATTATTATATGTATATGTATGCTTTCAAAATAAAAAAAACTTCTTTCTAAAGCACATTTTTGAATATTAGTTGTATTTATTTAAGTTTAAATTTTTCAAAATTACTTTAAAAGTTGATCATTCTCAAGTATCATTCTCAAGCCTATTGTTTACTTTTAGATATTTATTTACTTTTTTTAACTTTCAAAATTGTAAAAAAGAAAAAAAAAGAACGTGTTAAATATATGTATCTATGGTCAAATGTTACTAAGAACAATATTGTGAGCAATTCTAAACTATTGTAAACTAACTGCTTTTATATTGTATAACACTGACGTATTTTACCAATTGTAATCCAAAAATTGTGCTGTAAAAAAATAAAATAAAAATGAGTGAAACCGCTGCTTGCTGGACCTGAGCCTAGAGCTAGGGTTCAGCAGGACAGTAGGAAACTTCAGGAATTAAAACAGGCTTTAAACCAAATAGGTAGGCCGTTCCTGAAGGTAGTATCCTATAGTATCCTAGTAAAAAGTTGTCGAGCTACTCTTTATTTGACAAACTTTCCTAATTGAAAGTATTTTTCTACCACTTACGGTTTAAAAGATAATCGCTTTAACATCTATTTTGAATCAACAGGTGTCTATTTCTAATATGTTTTAATTTGTGTATTCAATAGAAATAGATCATTATTTTTTGTTTGTCGCTCCTCATTAATATAAATTTTTCTGTAAACCTAACCTTCTTTCGGCCCCCCAGCGGCGGCGTATCTAGGATAGGGCAAGTAAGGCACGTGCCATGGGCGCAGACTTCCATTGTGAGATTGACTCAACCAAAGACGTAACCTGTTCTCTCAAACCGTTGCAGGATTAAGGCAACACCGATTCTCCCTTCTGTATCCATAGTTCCTTCCTGACATTGACACAGAAGGGACAGTAGCTACGTTCTTATCGTTTCCTTGCAAGGATGGGAACGAACAGGTTACAGTTGATAAGACACTTATCTTTTTAATTCCTTGTACGTAGTATAAGGAAGTAATGTGATCCCGAAAAATTTTGGGGGCCAAATTTCGACATAAAAACCGATTTTGACTACCTCTAAATTTAATTTAAAAATTTTTTTCGATGCATCTCATCGTAGGCTAGCATGCACGATCATATTAACGCGTCTGCAACTCATTTTGACCAGTGGCGAGTCTACTGTGGCCAGTTTTTCCATGCCGTCTGTACGTACGTACGTATGTATGTAACTCGCATATCTCAAAAACTATTGGTCGTAGAATGTTGAGATTTGATATTTAGGATTGTTCTATGATCTAGTTGTGCACCTCCCCTTTTGGTGGCAATCGAATGGATAGTTTATGTACAGGACCGCCCAAAAGATTCGAAATACATTACGCTCTGTGGGCCGAAATTCATTAAACTCGCCTAACTCAAAAGCTATTAGGCGTAGAATGTCGAAACTTCATATTTTGGATAGTTGTAACATCTAGTTGTGCACCTCCCCTTTTGGTTCCATTCGACTGGATAGTTTATCTACAGGACTGCCCAAAACATTCGAAATACATTACACTCAATGGGCCGAAATTCATTAAACTCGCATATCTCAAAAACTGTTAGGCGTTGAATGTTGAAACTTTATATTTAGGATTGTTGTAACATCTAGTTGTGCACCTCCCCTTTCGGTTCCATTCGACTGAATAGTTTATCTACAGGACCGCCCAAAAATTCGAAATACATTACGCTCTATGGGCCGAAATTCATCAAAGCGTTTTTTAGAGGTATTGGGATATTTCAAACGACTCAGAAGTGATATATGCTGTAAAGAGTTAGAAAATGAATTTCTCCATTAAAAAAAAAGTGTCTTTATCATTTATAGTTCTGCTACAGGAACACTCAAAAGATTTCCAATACATTACGGCCAATAGCAATTTTAGGGGCATTCATCCATTTCAAGCACAATACCGTCCTACCACATAAGTTAGGTAATGGTCCGACCACGGTCACGTGCCTCCCTCAAGAACTGTGCCAAAAGTCGCCAAGCTTGGCGACTTTTGGTGTACGTGTGTGCATATTTAACTCTTAAATCTCAAAAACTATTATGAAATTTCATATATAAGAATGTTGTAACATCTAGTTGTGCATCTCGATTTTTGGTTCCAATCTACTGGAGAGTTTATTTACAGGACCACCGAAAAGAATTTCAGTACCTTAATGTCTATGGACATCTTCATTATAATACAACTGTAGACAGTCATTGTTTGGTACATGCCCAAAATCTCGCCGTCTGTCCTCGACCTTGGCGAGTTTTGGCGAAATATCGCCAAATTTGGCGATAGTCAGTCATTTGGTCCGTGCCCAAAGTATCGCCATTTGTCATCGTTTTTGGCGAGTTTTGGCGAAATATCGCCAAATTTGGCGATAATCTGTCATTGTTTGGTTTATGCTTAAAATCTCGCCAAATGTCGTCGACATTGACGAGTTTCGCCGAAATATCGCCAAATTTGGCGCCAAAAATTATTTCCTATTTTCTATAACTCTAAAACTTTAACCCGTAGATTTTTTAACTTTGTATTTAGAACTATTGTAATACCTAACTGTTTTCAATATCTTTTTTGACAGCAATCGACTGAGAATTTATTTACAAGGTGAGCCAAATGACTTTGAATACATTGAGGTGTATAGATGCAATCAACTCATTGAAAGTCTGTGGTCAATGACTACTTTGGCTATCCCCAAAATCTCGCTGACTATCTCAAGTTTGTCGGCTTTTGGTGAAATATCGCCAAATAAAGTGTCAGAAGGAAATCTTTCAAATTGAACTCAGCTTGGCGATATCGAAATATTTGGCTAGAATTCGCTAAACCTTACTATTATTGATATTTTATCTCTTTCAAACAAATAAATGTAGAGGAAGTGCGTCGAAAATATTTTTGATCTAATGGACGTGCAAGGAAGTCATGTGTTGGACACATCAGATTTTTTTAATTGTTGTCCTTAGATTCGAAATCAGTGAAAGTTTCTTCATTTGCGTAATGAACCCTCATCATAGAAACCAATATAAATGGTCATTGTAAAGAAATTTTAAGAATGATCATACAAAGTGATAAGTTTCGTTCCTACCAAAGGAGAGGGCGCAGTTCTGTTGTTGTCTGGTATACGTTGTGACTACCTTAAGTAGGTATGCAACCCCACTCCCACTCCCTATAGCAATTAGTTCTGTTTGTTGTATTGTGCTAGGCAAAACTGCGCAAATGCTATCTGCCAAGGATGTGGGTTGAATTGGTCGGAGGGCTTTTTAAAGGGTTCTAACGCATATTCAGGTTACACCTGGAGAAAACCGACCAAAACTCCAGACCGTTAAGGCCGATTTCCAGTTGCGTCTTTTTCCGGACGCAGCGGGATTTTTTTTTTAATGGTCAAGGCATTGTACAAGGGGGGATACAGTGCAGGGTCGAAGAATTTATTGACTTTTAATGACCACCGCCAAAGGATAACGCGTGAAACCGCAAAAGCACGCCCACCGCTCAGTGGGGGCACTTTTCTCCGCAGTGCGTCTTCAACTTTCTGAAAAATACATTGGGTTCCCATTATAGCGTACTGAAACGCACTTAACTGGACGTCGGCCCTTAGATTGATATCCGCACTATAAGCCAGGCAAGAACGCTGGACCTTCACACTTCAGCCATCTAAAGTTTTGAGGGTCTAGTCGCCGTGCCGCAATTAGTTCGGATTACTGAATTTTAAAAAATGCATCAAAAGCCATTTATTTAACTCAAAAAGCTATTTTTCATAAAATGGCATTGCAACTTTGAGTAGCATCATCCGTAAATGCACAAACGTCAATATTCTGCAAGCTATATTACTTTTGTTACATTTATTTTACAACACCCTGGCAGACCTTTTAAACTGAAATATTTTTTCTACTAAATTTTACTGTAAATCATAATTTCCTAGCTTTTTATTTATTACTTCCTTGTACGTAGTATAAGGAAGTAATGTGATCCCGAAAAATTTTGGGGGCCAAATTTCGACAAAAAAACCGATTTTGACTACCTCTAAATTTAATTTAAAATTTTTTTTCGATGCATCCTATCGTAGGCTAGCATGCACGATCATATTAACGCGTCTGCAACTCATTTTGACCAGCGGCGAGTCTGCTGTGGCCAGTTTTTCCATGCCGTCTGTACGTACGTACGTACGTATGTATGTAACTCGCATATCTCAAAAACTACTGGTCGTAGAATGTTGAGATTTGATATTTAGGATTCTTCTATGATCTAGTTGTGCACCTCCCCTTTTGGTGGCAATCGAATGGATAGTTTATGTACAGGACCGCCCAAAAGATTCGAAATACATTACGCTCTATGGGCCGAAATTCATTAAACTCGCCTAACTCAAAAGCTATTAGGCGTAGAATGTCGAAACTTCATATTTTGGATAGTTGTAACATCTAGTTGTGCACCTCCCCTTTTGGTTCCATTCGACTGGATAGTTTATCTACAGGACTGCCCAAAACATTCGAAATACATTACGCTCAATGGGCCGAAACTCATTAAACTCGCATATCTCAAAAACTGTTAGGCGTAGAATGTTGAAACTATATATTTAAGATTGTTGTAACATCTAGTTGTGCACCTCCCCTTTCGATTCCATTCGACTGAATAGTTTATCTACAGAACCGCCCAAAAGATTCGAAATACATTACGCTCTATGGGCCGAAATTCATCAAAGCGTTTTTTAGAGGTATTGGGCTATTTCAAACGACTCAGAAGTGATGTATGCTGTAAAGAGTTAGAAAATGAATTTCTCCATTAAAAAAATTGTCTTTATCATTTGTAGTTCTGCTACAGGAACACTCAAAAGATTTCCAATACATTACGGTCAATGGCAATTTTAGGGGCATTCATCCATTTCAAGCACAATATCGTCCTACCACATAAGTTAGGTAATGGTCCGACCACGGTCACGTGCCTCCCTCAAGAACTATGCCAAAAGCCGCCAAGCTTGGCGACTTTTGGTGTACGTGTGTGCATATTTAACTCTCAAATCTCAAAAACTATTATGAAATTTCATATATAAGAATGTTGTAACATCTAGTTGTGCATCTCGATTTTTGGTTCCAATCTACTGGAGAGTTTATTTACAGGACCACCGAAAAGAATTTCAGTACCTTAATGTCTATGGACATCTTCAATATAATACAACTGTAGACAGTCATTGTTTGGTACATGCCCAAAATCTCGCCGTCTGTCCTCGACCTTGGCGAGTTTTGGCGAAATATCGCCAAATTTGGCGATAGTCAGTCATTTGGTCCATGCCTAAAGTATCGCCATTTGTCATCACTCTTGGCGAGTTTTGGCGAAATATCGCCAAATTTGGCGATAATCTGTCTTTTTTGGTCCATGCTTAAAATCTCGCCAAATGTCGTCGACATTGACGAGTTTCGCCGAAATATCGCCAAATTTGGCCGCCAAAATTATTTCCTATTTTGTATAACTCTAAAACTTTAACCCGTAGAATTTTGAACTTTTGTCTTTAGAACTATATTATAATATCCAACTGTTTTCAATATCTTTTTTGACAGCAATCGACTGGGAATTTATTTAGAGGGTGAGCCAAATGACTTTAAATACATTAAGGTGTATGGATGCATTCAATTCATTGAAAGTCTGTGGTCAATGACTACTTTGGCTATCCCCAAGATCTCGCGACTATCTCAAGTTTGTCGGCTTTTGGTGAAATATCGCCAAATAAAGTGTCAGAAGGAAATATTTCAAATTGAACTCAGCTTGGCGATATCGAAATATTTGGCTAGAAATCGCTAAACCTTACTATTATTGATAATTTATCTTTTTCAAACAAATAAATTTAGAGGAAGTGCGTCGAAAATATTTTTGACCTAATGGACGTGCAAGGAAGTCATGTGTTGGACACATCAGATTTTTCTTCTTTTTGTATCTAGAAAATCACGTCTACTGTTCTTTTACTGTTTACTTCCTTGTACGTAGTATAAGGAAGTAATGTGATCCCGAAAAATATTGGGGGCCAAATTTCGACAAAAAAACCGATTTTGACTACCTCTAAATTTAATTTTAAAAATGTTTTCGATGCATCTCATCGTAGGCTAGCATGCACGATCATATTAACGCGTCTGCAACTCATTTTGACCAGCGGCGAGTCTACTGTGGCCAGTTTTTCCATGCCGTCTGTACGTACGTACGTACGTACGTATGTATGTAACTCGCATATCTCAAAAACTATTGGTCGTAAAATGTTGAGATTTGATATTTAGGATTGTTCTATGATCTAGTTGTGCACCTCCCCTTTTGGTGGCAATCGAATGGATAGTTTATGTACAGGACCGCCCAAAAGATTCGAAATACATTACGCTCTATGGGCCGAAATTCATTAAACTCGCCTAACTCAAAAGCTATTAGGCGTAGAATGTCGAAACTTCATATTTTGGATAGTTGTAACATCTAGTTGTGCACCTCCCCTTTCGGTTCCATTCGATTGGATAGTTTATCTACAGGACCGCCCAAAAGATTCGAAATACATTACGCTCTAAGGGCCGAAATTCATCAAAGCGTTTTTTAGTGGTATTGGGCTATTTCAAACGACTCAGAAGTGATATATGCTGTAAAGAGTTAGAAAATGAATTTCTCCATTAAAAAAAGTGTCTTTATCATTTATAGTTCTGCTACAGGAACACTCAAAAGATTTCCAATACATTACGGTCAATGACAATTTTAGGGCATTCATCCATTTCAAGCACAATACCGTCCTACCACATAAGTTAGGTAATGGTCCGACCACGGTCACGTGCCTCCCTCAAGAACTATGCCAAAAATCGCCAAGCTTGGCGACTTTTGGTGTACGTGTGTGCATATTTAACTCTCAAATCTCAAAAACTATTATGAAATTTCATATATAAGAATGTTGTAACATCTAGTTGTGCATCTCGATTTTTGGTTCCAATCTACCCAATTTACAGGACCACCGGAAAGAATTTCAGTACTTTAATGTCTATGGACATCTTCAATATAATACTACTGTAGATAGTCATTGTTTGGTACATGCCCAAAATCTCGCCGTCTGTCCTCGACCTTGGCGAGTTTTGGCGAAATATCGCCAAATTTGGCGATAGTCAGTCATTTGGTCCATGCCCAAAGTATCGCCATTTGTCATCGTTCTTGGCGAGTTTTGGCGAAATATCGCCAAATTTGGCGATAATCTGTCATTGTTTGGTTCATGCTTAAAATCTCGCCAAATGTCGTCGATATTGACGAGTTTCGCCGAAATATCGCCAAATTTGGCGCTAAAAATTATTTCGTATTTTGTATAACTCTAAAACTAACCCGTAGATTTTTTAACTTTTGTATTTAGAACTATTGTAATATCTAACTGTTTTCAATATCTTTTTTGACAGCAATCGACTGAGAATTTATTTACAGGGTGAGCCAAATGACTTTGAATACATTGAGGTGTATGGATGCATTCAATTCATTGAAAGTCTGTGGTCAATGACTACTTTGGCTATCCCCAAAATCTCGCAGACTATCTCAAGTTTGTCGGCTTTTGGTGAAATATCGCCAAATAAAGTGTCAGAAGGAAATCTTTCAAATTGAACTCAGCTTGGCGACATCGAACTATTTGGCTGGAAATCGCTAAACCTTACTATTATTGATATTTTATCTCTTTCAAACAAATAAATTTAGAGGAAGTGCGTCGAAAATATTTTTGATCTAATGGACGTGCAAGGAAGTCATGTGTTGGACACATCAGATTTTTTTTTAAGTGATTGATGTGGTGAGCAATTTATAAGAAGTCCTGAAGATAAAACCCTTTGTTCATGCTGCTAATAAATTTTCACTCATGTGTTAAAACGATTTATTATTATTGATATGCGATAAACTGTGCGATTTACGTGAATCGAATCATTGAATGGTTTTTGTTTAATATAATTTTACACATTTACTATGTCGATAAGTCTTAATAATCACTATGATGTTTTAATGAATAATGATATAAACCGAAACTGCTATTACGCTAAGTACGAAGGCGTAAACCATGTTTTAAAAATAAATTTATTCCTTTACTTTTGACTTTTCAATCTTTTCACTTATCCTTTACTGGGACACCATGGCTAAATTTAGAGGATGATATGTGACATGGGAAGTATATCTCTCTTTCTTTCTTTCTTTTTTTTTTTTTTTCATAACAGTAGCTACATGCATATGTCGCGAAAGCTGTCTTTCGAGGAAATACTAAAGCTCCTTGAAAGCTCCAATCTACCACAAGGCATACAACATGCCTCCAAATGATTTTAGACATTCTGTTATGAAACATATGGTTTTGTTATTTTTGACTTAACAAAAGATAAAGCATGAATTATTCAACTATCTAAGGGAAATAATTATTGTTAAAAATAAAAGAAACAGAAATTTAAAAAGAAGAAAAACTGACAGTTTTGAGTTTTGGAAATAGTATAGAGACAGTTTTGGAAATATAGAAAGCAAAAGTATAACTCTTGTGTATTTTAAAAATATTTCAGGTTTAGAGAGTAACAAAGTGATGATTAAAATTTACAATTGATAATTTCTTCTTATTTTCAAAATTTATCAAAATTTATCTAAAAAAAAAGTTTTATTCTGGTTGAATAAGATTTTCAAAGTCAAGAGGTCATTCCTATCCTGGAGCTAAATTTTGTTTGATTATTTGTAGACATTTCAATATTATGCCTAAAAAATATTTTGCACAACTTTCACAAAATCTAAAAAAGAAAAGAAAACATTCTTAAAGGAGTTCTAAAATTTATTCAAAAATTTCAAAAAATTCCAGCATTTGTTGTTTTCGTCGGCTGATCATGTTGCTAAACTTCATTGTATTCTCTTAATCCATTTTTAAGGAATGCGAGAACAAACATTTACACGATTTTCTCAAAATCCCAAAATCTATGAAATATTTAAAATAGTTTTGGAATTTAGATTTTAAATTAATTTTCATCTAACATAATTCCAAATTTCATTCAATTCCATTGCCATTTTTTAAAAATGGAACAAACGTACTAAGATTTTACAAAATCACTAAACAGGTAAAAAGTTTTAAATTGCTTTGACGCCTATAGTTTAAGTGGCCATCTGTGAAGTTACTAAATTTTATTTCATTCGCTTGAGTGGTTTTACGTAATCCACAAATATTTTCACATTTTGAATAACTTGTTTCAAAATCTCAAAATCTATTTAAAAATTAAAAAAAATTCGACATTTATAGTTCAAGATGAGTTGACCACCTATCATGTCACCAAATTTCATTTCATAGGTTTTAGTTGTTACGTGATGCGCAACAAATGTTTGCACATTAGGGTGGAGGGAAAAACACTTTTTCTCTAAATTCACAGAGTCATTAAATGGTGTGAAACTGATAAGAACAAATTGTCTCCAAATTTCAGCTCAAAATATTGCTATCTTCAGATTCCACACCTCAAGTGAATCTATTCCCAGTGTCTTTTTAGTCTTTTATGAATTTCTATTGAAATAATTGCAATTAATTAATTAATTGAATAATTAATACTCCGATACACCTACTCTAGTAAGAACAACGGCTAGTTCGGGCATTGGGTCTGTCTTGGAGATTTAGGGAATTTCATCGTCAGTCGTTTTCCGACATTGGGCTTCCTGACTAACGAAATCGGCATCATTTTCTGAGGTATGTTTCATTTCTGAATCAGAACCTAAGTCGACGTTTGCTTCTAAATCTAAGATTTTCAGCACTGACATGTGATAATAACGCATTAATAAAGCAATTTAAGAATGAAAACATAACTATTTATTCAATTATTTAATTAAACATTATTATTTTAATAAAAATAAGCTAGAAATAGTTAGATTCGCTTGAGTTGTGGAACCTGAAGATGACACTATTTTGAGCTATAATTTGGAAAGAATTTGTTATTAGCAATTTCGCACCCTTTAATGACTCAAGCAGTGTGAATTTTGAAATAAAGTTTTTTTCGCTCCACCCTATTGCACATTTTAAAACGATTTTCGCACAATCTCAGAATCTAATTAAACTTTTTTTTTAATTTCAACACCTACAATTGAATTTAGTGACCACCTATCACGCACTTAATTTCATTTCAATCGCTTTAGTCGTTATGATGTGATTCGCGAACGAATGTTTACGCATTTTGAAAGAATTTTCGCAAAATCCGAAAATCTAATCCAGATATTTTAAAAATTCAACGCCGATCGTTTAAGTTGAGTGACCACCTATAATATCACTCAGTTTCATTTCATTCACTTCCGTCATTTTTACGTAATGCGCGAACATAAATGTGCACAGTTTGAGAAAATTTTCGCAAAATCTCAAAATCTAATCAAAATTTGTTTTTAAATTCAACACCTATAGTTTCAGTTGAGTGACCACCTACATGTCACTAAATTTCATTCCTTTCGTTTCAGTCATTTTTACGTGATGCGCGAACAAAAAAAAAAATAGCCTCACAGTCAGGAAGACAGAATGACAGAACGACGGAACGATAGACAGACGAATTCTTTTTGACGGTAGTACTGGATTCCGAGGTCCTTGAAACGGATAAAAATTGCAAAACTTTTGAATTCCAAGTAACGTATTGCGAAAAGTCTAATTTTATTTATTTAGATTACGAGATGCGCAAGCAAAGATTCAAACAGTTTGAAACAGTTTTCGAAAAATCTCAAAATTTAATCAAAATTTAAAAAAAATTAGATGCCCATAGTTTCAAATGAGTGACCACCTGTCATGTTACCAAATTTCATTTCATTTGCTTTCGTTGTTATTTCGCGAACATAAATGTACGTAAAGAATTTGTACTAAATTTAACTGGGCATATGTAGTTAACAACGTCCAAAAATAATGAACAGCAGTATCTAATGTATATAGGGTGTAAAAAATGAACTTTTATTACTTTTTTAATATTCAGTTTATTAACTGATTACTTCAATAATAAGACACAGAAAAAAAATCTAGTTAATTTTGCTCTGCATTTTTACAGATATCAAAAACTGCCTGAACTATGTTAAAAAAGACTGACAGCCAAGATACATAAAACTTTCGTGCGAGTAAAAAAAGTGAATCATTTCCGAGAGTAAAAAAAGTGAATCATTTGCATGACAAAATTAGCTGTTTCAAGTAACAATGACGTCAGACTGAAATCACAGTTCTTAGGCTTTGAAGGGAAAATTGGATTCTAAT
Source organism: Cheiracanthium punctorium (assembly GCA_038373885.1). Lineage (NCBI taxonomy): Eukaryota > Metazoa > Arthropoda > Arachnida > Araneae > Cheiracanthiidae > Cheiracanthium > Cheiracanthium punctorium. Next base: position 515,603 of record JAWZYV010001696.1, on the reverse strand, counting down.
TCGTTTAAAATAGTTTTTCTAGATAACATAGTATTTTTTTTTAAATAAAATGATTGACTGTTTGAAGCATTGGCATAAGAGGAGCTATTTCACAAAACAAAATCGTTCGAATGCGAAAAGTTTCCCCGCGTTTCCAGACAAACATGAAATTCGATTTGGGTGTATAATAAAAATTCAATATGAAGTCATTTATTTTAGGCAGACAAAGATTAAATTTATTGAGTGCAGACATATTTTCGTCAAATGTTTTCTCTAGCGCTCTTTGTAATTGTCTGTAGAACGCGCTATGATTTCTAGTTTATTTCGATTTACTAACCCATCACGCAAAAATAAATTTGTTTGAAATGGTTGTCTATGTGCGAGTGATTGAGCTCATAAATTCATAAACCAATTTCAATGCGGGTTTTTTTTTTTAATTCCTAGCTATGTTTTTTGAAAATTTATTTAAACACTCTCAGATTTTACCCTCTCCCACAGGAAGTTTGAAGTCTCTACCTGTGACGTTGTAACTGTGAAACGGATGAGCCTATTTAAAACGGCGTGTTTTGCTTAAATGCTGGCTTTATCGAGATCGTTCTTGGTTTTATATGATTATATTAATTTCTTATGCAGTTTCCTAAAGTTTTTACATTTGTTTTTCTTGGTGACTAATAACACAAAATTATTCATTAAATAAAAAATTAAAGTAAATGGCTTTTTCCTTAAAAAATATTTCTAGCAAAATTCCCTTACACACTGAAGCAGTATCTTTTTTTTTTTTTCAAGGATTCGTTCTTGTATTTTTATTTTTCGGGTATGTGGATTAAATTGAACCCTCTCAGTGATTTAAAATTGCATTCATTGCCTTCAAGTTTTCACTACAAAGTATCTGACTTTATTTTATTTTATTTTTTTTATAACTAACGCACCACATATCATATACAATGATTCACCTTTAAACTTGAAAGTAGTAGTTAGAGCTTATTTTCTATGCATTATATTTGAATTTATCCAAATTTTTTCTTTCTTATAATGTCAAATTTAACTGAACTCAGCAACATGCGCAAAAATTTTCAGTTACTTCGCCCACCCCACCCCACCCCTACATTTAATATTGAACCTGTGTTTATCCTGTTCACTTCTGTCATTAAAAGTACGCAACATTATGTATTTTCCATCAGTAATAATTATTGAAGCAAGCACTTTTAGTAGACAAATGCCGGACAGCAGCATTGGAAACAGCAGGGAGATCTATGGTAGGTGGTGGACTAGGGAGCTGAATTCCGTAACAGCCTTTGTCGCCCTAATTTTACGCATGTAATTGCTGGAGCTTCCTCTGGAGTGAAATCAACTTAAAATATTTCTGCCTTTCCGAAACGCTCAAAGAAATAACATATTTTCGAAACAATTAATGAGGATTATCATGGGAAATCTAATATCTGTCACGCAATCATATAGATAAATATAAATGATGAAGATTAAAATGGTTTTCTTAGGTGAATATGTTGCTCTCCAGAACAATGTTTCAAACTCTCTTTCTTTCTTCTTATAGCGATCATAAATATGTTTTATCATTCTTAATTTTAACCTGTAATTTTCTGCAATACTGATAGCGTAAAGCTCGTACTAAAAATGCGTTTAGTTTTTTTAATTACTTTTTAATGTATACGGGCTATGATAAATTTAATTCTATTTTTTTCTTCAAATGAAATCCTCAGAACTTTTTACAGGAAATTATATATATATCATGTTTAAAAGGAGGTTTGGTCAAAAACCTTGGAAAGTTGCGGGTCAAACTTGAGGATGTAAGCGAAGTCGGTCGCCATATAATTGTGATTTATATGAGATTTTGAATCTTTTGCGTGGGTTTTATATCGAATTTTGATATATTCTGCCGCCAGTGGCGCCGACTACGTGGGTGCTCCGGGGCTCAAGCACCCACAAAAATTTTAGTGCCAAGTCAAAGTTTGAAGTTCCCAGAAAGGGCTAGGATAAGACGTTTATGTGGGTGCTTTGGGCTTGTAAAAAAAGTTACGTTGGATGCTGAGCACCAGCAATCGTCTGATAACCCCAACATAGTGATGTACACTCAAGGAGGGTTCTCCCCCCCCGCCCCAATTATGCCATTACGTAATATGAATCTTTGTAAAGCATACGGAACTTTTTGCATTATTTCAGTACTAAAATGCTTTATTTGCTTATTAGTTGTGTGATATTTTAAAAGTTTAAAAGAAAATCTTTAATGAGGCCAAATGTATGTGGGTGCTTCGGCATGCACGTCCATATGAGTACTTTAAGGCGAGGGGGGGAGGGGTTATTTCTGGCATTTGTAAGGTCATCGGCAATCGCGCTTTCAAACATTTTAGTACTGAAATAGTGAAAAAAAGGTTAGCTAATATAAAAATGTTCACTATACCGACGGCTAGAGGGAGGGACCCGAGCCCCCACCTACTTCCCTATATATGCACCCATGTCCTTTATAATTTAGATGCGCATGAGGAACTTCGATGAGACAATCACTGGCGTAACTATAGGGCGGTAGAACGGGCAAAAGCCACGGTCCCCCGGACGGAGGGGGAGCTTTTCCCAAATAGAAAGCTAGAAAAAGTGAACTGCAATATGTTGGTTGAGATTCTGTACAGTGAGGAAGGACCCTATCCAATGAATTCATTACGGGCCCTAACGGTATAGTCACGCCACTGAAGACGACGAGTGCTTTGCAACTGCATAATTCGAAAATAAAATTTTAGTGAGGGACAGTTTTTTTTTTATGTAGCATGTCAGATCTCTAGCACCCACAGAAAAGTTTTCGTGGGTGCTAAATACTTTCATGTATTTAAAGGAAGTGCTTAATTTGCATGGGAGGGAGCTCAGCTCCACTACTTCTTTTTTCTCGGTGAAATTTTACACTAAAGTTAAATTTTTAATTACCATCGTAATTGTTTCTTTTGATATAAATTTTATTACATCGCAAACTAATACAGAGCTAACAAAAATTAACTTAATAATACCTTAAATTAGATAATGAATTTTGTAAATTGCAATGCAAAAAATCAGGGCTCTTGCACTATTTTTGGATAGAAATTAAACCCTGTTTAAAGGCAACTGAATGACAGCTACTTTCAGCTTATCGCTGTAGTTCGAAAAAAAAAAAGCATGAAATTTTGGTACACAGATTCAAAAAAATTAATTATGTCAAATATTTCAAATTTTTAGGATTTATGTTTTAGAAACTGCACTATACACTAAAATAAACAATAAACCTGTATCATTTACGAAACTTTCAGAAAAAATTCTTAAAAATCGAAAATTTTAAAGAACGTGTTATTCTTTATTTCGGTATGTAGTGCAGCTTATAAAGAATCATCCTAAATTTTTTCGAATCCTTGGTGCGATAGTCTACTTTAATTTGTGTACTAAGACCGTTATGCAGATTTTGTTTCTTCGGCATACACCATTATGTGCCTCGGAACTGGAGTAATTATAATAAAATTCCAATAAGTAGTAACTTAGCACATACTCTAAAATTTTAAAAAGTGAATGAAAAAAAAAAAAGGAATCCAAACAGGTAATATTTTTGTCTACTTAAAATAATAATAATTATTATAATAGTTTCTCATATGAGTACTAATTTAGAAGTGTATGGGTGTCATCTTAACTTTCGGACATTTTAGCACGAAAATAATACTTAGAAGTTCAGTATGCTGTAAAAATGTTTACTATGCTAGGCGGGCTCAAATCTCAATCACCCACTGTCACTTGCCTTCCTATCTGGCGCCCATGGAAACAATGTATTTCTAAAATTCAAAGCTTTTTCACAATGTGATGTGCGACTCCCTGCAGTCCCACCGGCAATGCCTTTGCCCACTGTGCCCCCCCCCTTTTTGACCCACACAAACAGACCTCATCCCAGAATCCTCGTCCTCCATGGGAAAATGTATGAATACAATGATACTATGTTATCCCAAGAGTACCGGAAAGCGGAGAATTTGAGACAAAGCCGCTGGCTACAAACAGAAGTTCACGCGGGAAAGATAACGCAGGAGTTAGGTGAAAGACTCATTCCCATTATGGAAATGTTTTGAGATAGTTCTAATAATATTACTTCAGGATTCCGAAGTGAGTAGTTTTAATTGTTTTTATTGTAAATAGAGAATATCAAGGTCTGTCTGTTTACAAGCACCTAATATACAACACTTTGTATGTCTCTGGAACAAAAAAAGATGCCCATTCATCAAAAAGTGTCGGCGCTTTGGTGTTAATTGAATGAGACTGACGCGAGGCTTCTAAGGTATAAAGGTTTGTCTCACTTTCTTCTAAAGTCTCAATTTCCTTTTCTTATTTTTGAATGATTTTAGTGCTCAGTTATTTATTGAAAAGGGTGGAACAGACTGTCGTCCACACTAACATTTCGAGATGCCTTCCGTTTCATTTTCTGCGAATATTTTATTAATTTTTGTTCTTGTTTGACAAAGCGGAATTACGTACTATTTGCTTTGATCTAGCCCAATGCTGTTTTTGTAAAATTATACTGAAATCATGGACGCATGAACACGCATTACTGAAATGTATGTCTCTCGTAATTTTGCAAATTTGACCACATAATGGTAGAGGGTGAAATAGCTCTACTTCAGAAGGATGCTCAAAATCATGCCTGGAGGTTATATGGCAAACCATTCAAAATATTTTTTGAATAATTATTAACTCTAAGATAAACATTTTTTTTTGTTCTGCTTTATTTTTCTGTTTGCATTTAAATAGTTACCAATTTTTTTTATGTGGTCCTACACACATTTCAACATAGAAAACGTTGCATTAATTCATTCTGAGGAAACTATCTAGTTTAATTTTAAAGGTATAATGTTTGCAGTGGCGCACCCAGTATTTTAGTTTAGGGGGGGGGCTGAGCTGAAAATACTGCTGAACTCGGTTATAGTGAGATCGATAATAGTTACAACCCTCTTATAACGTCAAAATATTCTGTACCACTTGATTTGCCCATACAACACAAGCCCACAAACAAAACTCATTATAGAGTATAAATAATTAATAAAATAATCATCTGATCAAAAATAATTATCTGATCTTTTCAGTGATATTGTAAGCGACTTTAACAGTGTTTCATAAACTCTCTGTAAGTATTTATTTAAAAACTAACATCTTTTTAGGTAAAAAATACTTTAGAAATAATTTGAAGACAATAAATAATAATAATAGTAATAATTAATTAGTGACATTTTTCATTTTTTAAAAGTTTTTCACTTCTAACTGTTCACCTTTAGGGGGGCTTGAGCCCCCATAGCCCCCCCCCCGTGGGTGCGCCTATGAATGTTTGTAATTTTTTTAATTTGTTGAAAAAAAAAAATACAGGAAATGAATGAGCTGAGAAACAATACTATGAATAACATTTTTTGAAAACTCTGAGGATTTCAGACAGGGATGAGATAGATTAAACAAGAATAAAATTGATCGTGAATTGTTACATTCGAAAACTGAATCACTTTTTATACAAAATTTCCATTTATATGACAAGAAATTTGACTGATTGTGATATTATTGTTGCATGTTTCCCCCCCCCCCAATACACTTTTCTTTTGCTTTGAAATTTATAATGATTAGTTAAAACCAATCAAAATTCTATCGCTAAAAGTAAAAAAAAAGAAGGGAAATAGTGTAATACACCTCTTTCGGGTCTGATTTATTACAAGGGCAAAGGGGGTGTGCGCCCAGGAATTCTCGAATTTTGACAGAGAATTTGCGTAAGGCAAACAAATTTAAGGTGACTCCAGCACAAGCAGATTTTTCTAAAAGAAGGGCATTTCATCAGAAATACTTCATTACTTTAAAAAGAATCTTGATTTTAACTGGTTTGCTGTTATCGTTACTTAGACACAACGGTGGAGACTTTCATTCTATGCCCAGCGTTGCTTCACCGTAGTACAGATAATCGGATGCGAAAATTCACACTATTCACTTAAATTAAACTTTGAATGTCACCTTCAGCGCTGGGAAAAAAACACGCAATTTTGGTATATAAATACAAAAAAGAAAACTAATTATCTCAAGCACTTCACAATTTTTAGGATGTAGGTCCACAAGCTGTACTAGACACCCGAATAAACGAAAATTTTTTGCAGAATGGCCACTCTTAGAAATATTTTGCTGTGCAGTTCCACATTTAAGATTTTTTCCCGAAAGTTTCATGAAAGTTTTCGAATTTATTGCAGTGTGTAGTGCAGCTTGTAAAGAAATATCCTAAATTTTTTCGAGTCCTTGGTGCAGTTAGTTTATTTTAATTTGTGTACCAAAACCGTGAGACAGATATCGTTTCTTCGATCATACCCTCAGATATTGGATATTTTATGTGGAGCTAACATGATTACTTGTATTACCCATTTCTCACTGGTAAAAATGTGCACGAAAAGTCAAATGATTGAGTAGTTACGAGCAAGGAAGCAAATAATAATAGGAAAAGATTGAAGGGTAGTTGGAAAAGATTCCATAAAGTTGGAAAGTGTATCTTATTCATGAGTGTGCCGTATTTTTCTTCCTTGTTCCATAAAAACCCATCCTCGGAATCAAAATCTATCTTAAAATCACCTACTAAAACTATTTTACAATCTTAGCCAAGTACTCCCCCTTTAAAATAAATTGTCGCGTTTTGGCACCAAACTTAGCGATCCTTTATCAAAAATTACAAACCTTGTGCGACTTTCAACATTTTATTAACCCCCCCCCCCCCCACGGACTTTTAGGGCACCCGCAGAAATTTTGTAAAGTCGGCGCCTCTGTCTGCCACAAGAGGTCGCCCATATGTGTTTAAAAATATAACTACCAGTCTGCTGAATAATGCATGTTTCGTCGAAAAATGCATATGTAGTTACTATTGTTTATACATTCATTGTGCTCAGTCAATTTTACTGGTTCTCATTTGTACTTCAAGTACATCTGTATAGGCCATCATTGATAGCAGTTTTAATAATTTAATTTTTGACTAAATTTAGCTTAATATCGCTTAATGCATTTTTAAATCAGTGGTTTTCAAAACATGCCCATCAATTGCATATTATTTTGACTTTTTATTAAATATTGATAAAGACAATTTCTGGGAAATACATTCTGTTTTGGGAAGTCCCGTGTATAAATATATTTATAATGCGACCAATAAATTTTATGTTTAGAAACAAATTGTCATTATTAATCCGTTTTTTGTCTGATTTTGCCTTTTCCCAAAATAAATAAATAAACTAACAAAAATAAGAACATAAAATTTGACTTTCTAAAATTATCTAAAAAATTTATTTTGTTTTGAAAGTATTCCTTCATTATATTGATTGATGTATATATATGTGTGTGTGTGTGTGTGTGTGTGTGTGTGTGTGTGTGTGAGAGAGAATCTTAGAACAACATTTTTTTTCTGTGACACATTTTCTTCTCTCTCAATCATTAAAATGTTTGCTGATATAATCTACGGTTGTTACTAAGTATTATGCAATACTATAAGCGTGAGCCTTGTATTTAAAATTATGTCATTTCTCTTTACATTTCAATGTTTCCAAAATATCATCAATTAATGTCACTGATTTCTTTTAATCCTTCATGAGGTCATCATGTCATTATTCAGAAAATGATGTATCGCAACACAAGCGTAATTCCAGTTTGCTCAGTGATAACCATTAATTTTATAAGTGAGCTTCTATCATGTACAGTAGTCCCCCCTAATTTATCCTGATGACATCCTGCAATAAATTCATTTTGCTATTTTTTCTCCCAGAAAATTCCAGACATCCTTCATGGGTTCACATGAAGGAGATGATTCCCATTTCTGTACTTTCATCATAGAAAGCCTTGAAGAAGACCTATTGGAAGATAGTGCGAGAAACTCTATAAGAGACGAAAATGTATAAAAAAACATATATAAAAAGTAAGCTGAGGTTGTCAATGGAACAAAAGCCCAGTTGTAAATGATGGCGCCCCGCAGGTTGTATGTCATGTCAAGACGTGACCGTGTCGGTGATGCAGGGAGAGGAGTCTGGCCACCTAGCTGTTCAAAACCAGTCCCCCTTTCTTTTTACGAACGTAATATAATAATTATGGTTTTTCAGTAAAAAAATCAATCTGAAGTAGTTCGATTGAACTTAGAACAGCTCAAACTTGGCCTATTTATACGTCTGTATATCTCTCCCCATAGGCTGCTTAGAGAAACTTTTTTGTGTTGTATGCAGTGGCGTAGCCAGGGGGGGTTAAGGGGGTGACAACCCCATGAGGAATTTTTGCCATACAAAATGTATTCTCTTCACTCCATTATTACACACACGTATACATATATCTGAGTTGCAGTAGTCGTAACCCCCCCTCATGAAAAATTTCTGGCTACGCCACTGGTTGTATGGACTTTTTAACTACAGCAGCAGAATAAAAAAAAGTAGGAAATAATGTTAAGAGCCTGAAAAGTTTCGCAGTTTTTCTCCAAAAAACTATTCTACATTCGTCTAGGATACAGCTTTATAAAAATTGTAAACGTCCAACTATGTGATACCAGCGGCACGTTAACTATGTCTAATGTACAAAAGACAATTTTTTTAAATTCTGTATACTGCAACTATAACTAGGACCACATAATCTTCTGTTTCATTCACACTGAGGTGTGTTTTAAGTGAATTTATCTCTCGATCTCTGTCACATATATAATAAAGTTTAATGGACTCAATCGGACGACATCTGCATGTCGAATCATTTCCGAACGTATTAATAGCTGTCCTTCTTCGGAACCTGACCTTGACCTATCATTACGGTTCATCCACCTCGTTTTTCCGCACAATAAATCAACAAATATTCTCTTCGATTCGTTGTCTTCTTCCAAAGACACAGACTTACGCCGGCCGCGCTAATCATTTGTTATCGCTGCTTGATTTAAGATGAAGAAGGGGGGGGGGGGAATTCGGACACTCCTGTTTTATTTAATTCCTCTTCCCCGCTATCAAAAACTTATATCCATTAATTACCGACTTCCTCTTCAAATTCTGGTTGACACCTATTGTTCTCACGGAGTAAAAATATGTAAAAAGAAAAAAGACTGAAAAAAAAATTGCCTGTTATCGATGTTTCCGATCAGTTCAGTTGTGCACCGATAGCTGCATATAAACGAAGACATTAGGGGTTCCATAATTGTAATGTTTATCTCCAAAAAAGAATATTCAGTATTCTGGTGGTATCGAAGAGCCTGAAAACAATGCGACGGAGAAGATAGATTGGAAGAGAGCAAAAGAGTTGCAGATCACTATCGAACTTATTTAATGTTTTTTTTCTTTTTGTTGTTGTTCTGTTTTGCTTCTAGGAGTTGACACCTGCCCAAAACATTAAGACAGTGCGTAACGCTGAAGACAATTCGAGGATGTGTCTGTGTAGGTAATGCGTTACAATAAATCACGACAGAAAACAAGTGACGAAAAGAGAGGCACGTATATGCTCTTTAATGCATTCGAACATGCGTTCATGGTCACACTAGATTAGTAGTCCAAAGAAGATAGATGACGTTGACGGTGTAAACTTAAAACGTTTAAGTGAATTTAATGAGAAAGTTATTTTCCAAACTGTTTCATTGGAGTGATGATATCAATCCAAGTTTTTTTTTTTAATTTCTGATACGGAAACTATTCACCGAAGAGCTAAAGCATTTAAGGATGGTCTTTCAAGAGATAATGACATTTTTGAACAATTTTTCAAAGAATTCAGTTATGATAGAGATTAAAAAAAATTAAAATGCCTCTTCAAAAGATGTATGTACTATGCTCTTTTGAAAATAGCCAACCTATAAGAGTTTTTAAATACTTTTAAAAAAAAGGAAAATCTCAAGCATGTAGTTCTTTTATTAATAGTGCTTCAGACTATTTTTACAAGGCAATTACTGTGATAAAGAACCTCCTTCCGAAAGCTGCATGAAGAATACAGATTTATTGTTAATAGGGGTTCAAAACACATACGAAGATAAAGAATGTACGAATGTAGTTTGTCGCTAGTTGTAGTATTGTAGTTAGTCATAATTAGTTTGGTTTTAAAGCTTTTCAAAAGTTCTGTAACGCGTTCCGTTTTTATTTTATTCGGGCTTCAGGATTCGGCATATTTCCGATGAAGAAAAAGCAAGTTCTCGACTAAAGATTGATAGTAAGAATATCAGAGAGTCCGTAAGTTGGCCATTGGACATTCTGCAAATAGTCGATAGGTTCAACAGAGCATTTCGAAGAGCAGTTTCACGTGCTTCCTTTAAGTCCGTGGTCCCCAACCTCCGGGCCGCGGAGCGTTACCGGGCCATCCATGGAACATTAGATTCTTTCTATTTTATTTACTGTAGTGTATTTTTCTCGAGTTTGTGCTAATTTATACCTTCGTAACAGAAGGAATCTTGTAACTATTTTTAATTAGTTTATAGTTTATTTAAAATTGCATGAATTAAAATTGCAGTCATAAAATTGAAAACAAATGCGCTTTCCTGAAAAAATGAAACAAATAAATAAATAAAACGATTTTTTCATTGAAAAATAAATAAACGTTACTCATCCTTTATACATCAAAATTTTAATAACATCAACATTGCCGAATACTGTTAAATCTAAACAATCTAAAATATAAACGATCAACGTCCCCCCACCCACCCACCTCTGCAGGCCGCGGAAAAATTATCAGGTTCGAATTAGGGATGGACTCGAGACGAAAAATAGGCATCTCGCGTCTCGCAAAACAGCCTAAAAGCTTCTTCTCGTCTCGCAAAATACCTATATCGTAATGTTAAAAATGGGTGTCTCGTCTCGCAGAGAAGTTGTAAAGCTCTGTCTCGTCTCGCAAAAAATCGTCTCGTGTCCATCCCTAGTTCGAATTCACTCTTAAAAATTGCCGTAAGTTGTCTTACGGCAGTTTTTAAGAGTGCCTTATACCCGATTCCCGTTCAGTAGCCTTATACCCGATTTCTATTTTTACTTAGCAACGTTGCTTGAACAACCAACCACAAGTCATGGTACAGTCGAGAGATTGCTTTCTACAGCCGAAATTCTTGGTAGCCATTTTTGAATTTAATTGTTAATTCTTCGTTTGCTGTTCTATAAGTTGTTCTTCTAGATACTGTGTTGAGACATTTGAAAAATGATCCAACAGGATTCTGAGAACTCTATGATTTTTGTGGTAGGGAGATTTAAAGTTCGATTTTTATAAATAGAATTTGTGTACCCTTGCCATTCGAGATTTTCTCTGAGGTTTTTATAGCCGCCTGAAAGTCTTCGGTGTTGACAAGGAAGCTTTATAGCCCACTTTGAGAAAAACTCGTGTATAATAAACAGTTTATGCATTTAATGCCAATTTTGAGTTTTCTATAACGTTAAACAAAATATTGACACATATGATATAATGCTAAATGCAGTTTGAAAAGGTGTGTGTAAGAGTTACATTTTAAACTTCAATAACTCCGGAATTTATCATTTTTGCAGGTTCCGCCAAAAAGTAAGCTACGAAAAGAGAAATACGAGGGTAAGTCAAAAATTATCCGCAATGTAGCTATAACTTTTATTACAATACAAATAGAAAACTTACGTTAACATCATTTTTTAATATAGTCTCCTTGCTTTTCAACGCACTTCTGTCCATCGTTGCACGAGTGCCCTGATGTCCTTAGAAAAGAAGGTTTTTGGCTGAGCAGCGAGCCACGCAAGTACCGCGTCTTTTACATCTTGGTCCGAGGTGAATCGACGGTCCCTTAATACCTCTTTGAGTGGACCAAACAAGTGGTAGTCAGAAGGGGCAAGATCAGGACTATACACAAGATGAGCCATTACTTCAAAAGTGAGCGTCTGGAGCGTTTCAGATGGTCGTCCAGCTCTTTCCGTATGCATAACACTGGTGCGACCATTTTTGAATTTGCCAATCCATTCGTAGACACTCCGCTGTGGCAAGACACTGTTCCTGTACTGTGCCGAAAGTCTTTGATGGGTTGTAGTCCCTGATACATCTTCCGACCACAAAAACCGGATCACAGCTTGTTGTTCCTCTTTGTTGCAAACCTCTAATGGAGCGGCCATGATCCATCTGCAACAAAAGGAAGACAAATGGAGGAATTAGGATCAAATTTTCATTACAAGACCGCAACATCATAACAATAATATAAACTAGGATAGACTTCCGTATGAACACTGTAAGAAAAGTTATAGCTACATTGCAGATACTTTTTGACTTACCCTAGTACATGTGGTATTAATCAGTGGCGTACACAGGATTCTCTCTTGGAGGCGTCCACCTCATAAAGTTGTGACAACAACCAACCACCTGGGAAAATGCGGAACAAAATTTTTTCCTGGTGACCATTACCACCATATAGGTGATAAGGACAATTCAATATACTAATACTTCGTTTTTGAATTATATATGATTATATTTACTTATCTTGATTGCCAAAAATAAGAATTTGATAGTTTTTTAACGTATTAAAATGTCAAAAATTACAGGATGTTTTACGATGCAAAGTTGATAACTCATTTGGGAAGGGTCTTAGACCCCTTGGACTTCTCTAGACTCTCTCTTGTGAGCTCCATTGGTATTAATGTATTCAAACTTGAGTTTACGGTTACACAATATTAATAAGGGTCATTATTCAAATTCAAATTAGCGTATTTAAAAAAATTCCGTGTCAGCTAATATTTTTATCATAATTTAAACGTAAGTAATTTTCATCTGAAAAAAAAGCGTAGTTTTATTTTAAATACCAAATTTTTCTTAGATAATACAGCAATGCAAATGGTAAAAATTTACGTGACTAACATACTTTAGAATTGTCGTGGCATATTTCCTAAATATGTTAGAGGCTTGTAACAAAGGTCATTTTCCAGCATTTTGTAAAGTTTCATAATACTCGTCTTCGTAATATATTTTTCCAAAATTTTCAATAAAAATATAAATCTTTACAAACGAAAATGCTAGCAAATAGTTTATATTAATATGAATATTTAAGAATTGGGTACATAATGCGAGATTAAATTGTACTCTTGTGTAAGAAAATTGTTAATCATTTGTAATGCAAGTAGTTTTTATTTTGTAGAAAGAATAGCAGAAGTATATTGATTCTAAGAAGTATAAACTATTAGTAAGTTTGGCTTAAAAAAAGAAAAAAACTTCAGGTAGTTTCTTCTGTTGAAACTACCGCAGGATATATTAAAGTAAGATTATTTATCGTTTAGTTAGTTGTAATTGATGAACATTGATGCATATAACAAATATTTTTAATTTAATATACACGAAATATATATTAACACTGTATATTGTACTTTCATTCATGTTATCGCAACCATAAACCTTTTATAGTATTTTTAAAATTAATAATGTGTTCACATTACATAACTAAAAAAGATCGTGCTCCAGTCTAAAAATAAAAGCAATTCATATGTCATGCAAAATTTCCAGTTTAAATATTTAAATCCTCCGTAGTTCAGTAGAATAAAATAATTCATATATTTTAATCTTGTGAAAAATGTAAAAGTATCTATTCGAGGAATTATTTAGAATCTCACAAACTGCGATTTGGCTTTCATTTTACATTTATTTTGCGTCAAAATTTATCAATTGCGCGCAAGTTTTGATTTATGACTCACGCTTTTGAATGCCGTAAAAGAAACCTCGGTTAGCTCAGGTAGTTCATTGTGGTTAGTTCATCCAGTTAATTTTCTTGCGGAGTAATATTGAAACTTACAACGATGTTATAAAAAGTTTTCTTTATAAAGAACCGTTAAGGAGGAACGTGATCCAACGTTAAAAAATACAGTTTATTTCAATAGTATTTCATTTTGCACAAATTCGATACTGAGAATGGATACATCGCTTGTCTTGAAATAATCTTTATCTGGATTCACGCAGCACTTACTTTGCTTACATAAAATAAAACAAGTTTTGATTTGAACTTGCAGTAAAAATTTAAAACCCAACAACTTAATGTAGTTGGTCATTCAACCGTCATAAGACTGTTTCAAAATTCAGATTAAATGTAATCATGCAAATTCGATGTCTGCTGAGACTAATTTAATATTTTATCAAATCTTGCTTCAGTAGCAGAGTACAAAGGTCACCTTTCCCGTTAAAGGCAGTAAATATGAAGTATTTCTGCAGAATAGTTATGAAGTATTTTGTTTTGCTTCTGCAAAAGTCAGTTTTGATATTTTAAGCACTTAACGATCTTGTATCTTTTATTTAGCTGGAAGTATAAAAGTTGGTGCATAACAAAGCTTCTTAATATATCTTCTCTGGGAAAAAGTATTTCAGTGTCGATAGTGTCATACAAAAAAAAAATAGTAAGCAGTAAATGTTCCCTAAAAAAATGCAGAATTTTCTTTTTATTGTTAACATGTGTGCTGTAATCATCAGTTCTCTAGATCCGTTGCTAGTAAAACAAAGAAAAACTACTTCTCTTATGTTGGCGGATAAAAATTCGGCTGTTTTGTGCAGATACGAAAGATAATCATTATTTTTAAATGTATAAAAGTCTTTTAAAAATACTGATTTTTAAAATGTTGTTTTTAGAAAATAACTCTAAAACAACTCTTAGTAGTTTCGTCTGTCGAAACTACCGTGGAATGTACAACGTAGGATACTTATCTTTTAGTTAGTTGTAAGGTGATCGTTGAAATATTATGTATAACAAATATTTTTAATTCCACGAAATATTTATCAACACGGTATATTGTGCTGTATTCAAATAATCGTACAAACCTACAAATGCTACTTATTACTTGAACTAATACTATTTGTCTTCGTTCTTCTTCATAAATGCTCAGTTAAGTATTTAAATACCCTGTGCTTCAGCAAATAAAATAGTTTATTTGTTTTAATCTCATGAAAAATATCAAACTGTGTAATCACGAGGGACTATTTGTGTCGCAGAAATTGCGGGTATCGCTAAATTTTGTGGCGGTGTAAGTGAATCTCGCGCAGTTTTTAATTCAGGAAATCATATTTTTCACTGCCATAAAAGAAATTCTTCACACAATATGGTTATTATTAACAGCAGCGATAGAGTTTCTCGTGGGGTCGGCGGCAGAGTTTGAAGTGCTCACGGAGTCAGTGGCAGCAGTATAGGTGCTCGTAGAGTCGTTTACAAGCGTGACTTGGCAGCTTTGAGACGCTCCCGAAACCGCCTCGTTCGCTCGAAGCCCGACATTGGGGTACCTGTGCGTGGCTCTTAACCCCCTCTTTCTAGTGATGGCCGTGATAAATATTTCCGGCTGGCTTTAGCATGTAACAAGGCTGTCATTTTGAATTTTTATAATTTTTTATACTCTTCCTGGTTATTTTGACCTTAATAAAGACTGTCCAAGTTGCACTTATTTTTATTTGAATCAATCGATCTAAATAAACTCTATAAACACACGAAAAAATCACCGCGCCATCACGTCGTCGTGAGTTGCACTAACTAGAAAGGAGCGAGAGCACCAGTTTCAGTCATTTTGGGCAGCGCCCTTTCCCTGTCACCCCGCCCGGCCCCAAACGCTTCCAAAATGGACAAGCAAAATTTGAATAAATGTTTTTTATGTAACACATTATGCATTTGAACACATTTCACTTAGTTTGGATACTATGACACAAAGTAAACATTTACGTAAATTTTGCTTGCCCTTTTGGATAGCGTGACACAAAAGATAAATTAAATTATTGAAATAAATTCATTTGAATGCATAATATAGGCTCTGGATATATTTGACAGTGTATCTGATAGTGAAAAAGTTATTGTTTTTTGATAATTTTCTTTTTTAAAAACAGATAGCTCCAAAATCATTTTTGAAACTAAACGACGTATGATGGGAACTGAAGAATCTTAGTTTTTAATTTGTAAATAAATGTTTTAAGCGTAAAATTATTTACATTTCTTATTCTACCATTTGATAAAACTAATTATATTTTTTAATCCCACCAGAAACAAGTTTATAAATATTTATTGTATAAAATAATTAACTGGCTGTATCTGCTGCGCTGACATAAGCGGGGCGTATAAATCTTCAGTGAAACCGGTTGGCCGTACCTGATCACCACTTGGATTGAAGTTGTTACAGTATTAATACGCGGGAGATAAATAGTCCCATCTTTAAACAAGTTTAAAAAAAAAAACTCGTTTTCCTAAGTAAACCAGCGACGTCACTCTCCGATTTCAGAAACGATTAAAGTCATATATTAACTTTAAAAAAATCGTTAGAACGGATTTCGAGAAACTTGGGGGACACCAAAAACACCCAAAAATTAGGTTTATAAAAGTTTCGCAGTTTGTTGACTCTTGGTTCGTTGGTATAGGCTACGTCACTCAAAAATAGGCTACGTCACTCTACGTCTGTCAAAAGCTTGTCAGCGTATCTCCTCCTAAACCGTGGGGATTTGAGTTTCGACTAAGGTGCCCACAGATTCGAAAAATTCCGAGGAACCTGCTAAGCTGATTTAAATTTCGAAAATCGAATTATTTTAGAAGATATTAATAAAAAACTGAAAAAATAAACCGAATGGTTGCCAGATTTGGCATAAAATCATTCATTCCTTTGCAACAAAGCGTTTCCAAGTATCTAGAATCGCGTGAAATTTACAAACATGAGTTAGAATTACGCCCATTTTACGCCAAAATAAAAACTATATGAAATAAGTAACTCAAAATGTGTTACACAATGTTAACAATTTTCAAATAGTAAGTTCGCTTAGACAACAGGAGTTTAGAATTAGCGATTATTCGTTTTTCCAAAACAGAATAAGTAATATCTTGAAAATAAAAAATAATTAAAATGCAGATTATTTTAAAGCCGGTTCTCGTCCAGCTGGATTATTTGCTACCAGTAGAAATATTTGGCGGCGTTAACTATGCCATTATAGCAGTTACAGTACACTTTGGATATTTGCTAGTGCGACGAGATGGTATAATTCGTGGTGCTAAGTACGCCAATCTGCAAACGATTATGTAAATGAAAATATGGATAACGGTTTTCCGGTAACCTTACATGAACAGTAATTATAGGTTGTGAGCATGTGTAAATCGCCAAATAATGAAAAGTCGCCGTTTGTGGCAAGCTATCCTATCTATTCCGTAGCTTTTATTAACTTTACATGTACGCAAGTCGCCAAATAATGAAAAATCGCAATGGGTGGCAAATTCGAAGGGTGTCCAATAAGTTTTACACTATTAAAAATACAGCTGAAACAGATGTTCTGATTTTATTATGCTTTAGCTCGTAATTAATATAACTTTTGAATGGCAACATTGAAAATCATTGTGTTTCTGAAGAATGCAAATAATTTTTCCAGCGATTATAAGCGGAGTCCGCACTCCAGGTGTAGTATAGCTCAGGACCCGTACAACACGGATTCCCATAACAAAATATCTTCCGTGTTATGAGGAGGGAGTGTGAAGTTTAAATTTTTATGTACCAATGAAGATGCAAGAACTAAGCAATGTGTAGCTTAGCTCAGTAACATTCTATCTGATCCAATCTTCGGGTTTTGTCTGTTGAAATTATGTCTTTTTTACGAATAAGCCTGATTAGGGGCCGAATGCCTCATTCGAAAAGCGAGCGTAGCGAGTCTGGGGGCCTTGGCCCCTAGTTCAAATAAAATATTCATTAAAGCCACAAACGAGTATCTTCATTCAACAAACAACACCGGCTCTTTATCACTACTGCACAAACAAGAAATCTGATCATGTACATGAATTCCTTGTACGTATAATAAATAATTATCAGTTTCCGTGCGCTTCATCTAAACTTATTTTATTTGAAAGAGATTCAAGTTTGCAACAATCCTATTTTTTAGCAATTTCTAGCCAAATATTTGAGATATCGCCAAGCTGGGTTCAGTTTGAAAGATTTATTTTTGGCACTTAATTTGGCGATATTTCGCCAAAAGCGGACAAGATAGAGATAGGTTGAAAGATTTTGGGGATAGCCGAAATAGAGATTGATCGCAGACTTTTAATGAATTGAAGGTATCCATAAACCTTAATGCAATGAAAGACCCTGTAAATAAATTACACAAGAAATAAAAAAAGCACATATTAAATGTTACATTAGTAAGTTCTAAATGTAAAATTTCAACATTCTACAGTTAAAACTTTTATAGAGTTATGCGATAATTATTTTTGCGCCACGTTTGGCGATATTTCTGCAAAACTCGTCAAGGTTTATGATAGATGGCGATATCTTATACATGTTTCAAACAATCCGTGATTACAGACATAATACATTGAAGATGCCAGTGAACCTTAATGATTTTTTTTTGTGGTACTGTAAATAAACTATCCAGTACATTGGAACCAAAAAGAGATGCACAACTAGATGTTACAAAAGATGAATATAAAATTTCAACATTCTACGAATAATAGTTTTTGAGATATGCAAGCTGCGTACATACAGTGCACGCCGAAAGTCGAAAAGCTGAGAGACTTTCGGCGCAATTTTTGTGGAATGCACATGACCATTAGTTAACTATATGGTAGGATGGTTTTCAGCTTGAATGTCTCTAATATTGCGATTGAATTCTTTGAAGTGCTCCTTCCTGTAGAAGAACTATAAAGGACAAACACATTATTTTCGATAGAAAATTTCATTTTGTAATCCTTAATAACATATATTAATTTTGTTTCGTTTGAAATACCTGAATGTTTCTAAACTATGCTTTAAGGAATTTCTGACCATAGAGCGGTATTGCATTGAAATTCTTACCGCTGGTCTTGTAAGTAAACTATCCAGTAGATTGGAACAAAAAAAAAAAAAAAAAAAAACAACTAGATGTTACAACAATGCTAAATATAAAATTTCAACATTCTACAACTAATAGTTTTTGAGATATGCGAGTTACGTACATTCGTACGTACATACGTAAATATAGAAGTGAGGATAAATTAGTCAAAAGGAACTTGTGGTCGGTCAAAATGCATTGTCTATGCACTTATACGAAAATACATACAGCCGTACGTTGAGACGTCTTTTAAAAACTCTTCAAAGTAAATTTATAGATAGTCGAAATCGATTTTTTGGTTGATTCGTTTAACCCTTTCTGGCGCAAGAACTTTTATTGTATTTTCTCGTTTATGCTGATGCCTGGTGTAATAGTTAAATTTCTGCTGTCAATTTAATGAAGCATGGATAATTTTTCTGTAAAATATCTATAACATTTTTATAAATATGCATGACACTTTACCTTCTAATATCATTTTGTGCAAATTTCATTATTATCTGGTAAATAGACATAGGAAAATTGCCTAATGTTTCTGAAATTTGCGATATACACCATAAGTAGGTGGCTAGAACGTCTAGCCACCGCCCGCGAAAGGGTTAAAGCCCCCACTATCGCCATTGTGACGATAACTATACATATACAGTTACCATGACAATTTTTATATTTATGTGGCAGCTGTGATTTAGAATTAAAATGGCGGTTCGGAACAACATATTAGTACATCATTACTTTTTTTTAATTTACTAGCTGCGTGCCCGTTCTTCGCACGGTAGGAAACAAATATTTTCCTAAAATATGATCGTAACAATTTGTGACAAAACAAAATCTAAAAAAAAAGGGAAAAGTTCAGGTAGTCCCTTCTATTGAAACAACCGGGGGGATATATTAACGCAATGTAGAATTATAATTTAGTTAGTTGTAAAACAATCGTTGAAAAATGATGAATAGAACATTTTTTTTATTTCACGAAATATTTATGAAAGTGGTATACTGTGCTTTAATCCATATTAACCTACCAAATCTACTAATACTACCTATTATACTTATACTGTCAATTACTTATATTAATATTATCAATCTTCGTTTCTCCCTCTTCATTGCTCAATTTAAAGGAAAACTTAGATATTTGAAACCAATGGTGCTTTTCTCTTCTCTTTGGTGATTCTTTGCAATTTACGCATTAGCACAAACGCCATTCTCATGCACAATCTTTGGCACATTGATGTATTTAGCACCTCCAATTATTTCATCTCGTCGTATTACTTTCGACATCGAATGGGGGCAATTTCTTTATTTCCAGAAAATCAAAATTCTTCCGATGCGAGAATTTTTCCGCGAGCGCACTCGACAAGAAAAATCGCTCAAAGAAATCTCAAAAAGCGTGTTCCTTATAAGATCCTTCTCGATTCCAACGATGGGATTTATAAAAGCGTACTAGACCTCTTCGCGAGTATGTTTGCGAGAACTTTTCGAAATGGAAAAATTCCGATTTCTTGGTAGCAGTCCTATGATATTTTTGTGTGGGACCAAAGATCAAGTAAGATATAAAGCCCGATTCATATGCTATGCTGGTTACGCTTAAGGAGGGGAAAATTTGCCAAGGAAAATACTCGTAAATCTAGAACGCCTCTCAATATGCATGCGAAAGTTTTGGGGCAATTCAGATGTTACGAAAGCGACAGAACGAGGATTCTGTAAGTTTCAGAAGTCAACTAATGAGATTGCATAATTGCCAATTCTCTCGCCGCCATTTGTAACTCTCGCAAATAAAGTTACGAGGGGTTAAAAGCCCTTCTGAATCGGCGCCATTGTTAAGAGCGTTGTTTTTAGTTTTTGTAACACCAAAATTGCATTCCATTCGCAAACCATTTCCCTCTTAAATTGGACGTAAACAAATGCTCATATCCCTCGCAAATGTAACACATCAATCGGCTTCCTAATTCTGAAATCTGTATTTAATATGTTCATAAATTCTATAAGACATCCAAAATTTTTCCCTTTAATTCTGCAGTTTAAAAATATGCAAATATCTAGAGATACAAATAAGCATTCATACCTCTGTGGTAAAAATTCATAATTGGTTGCGCTATCCTTAATGTATAGATAGTTCTAATTTTTGGTAATTTGTTCATAGAAAACATGGTATGTACTTCATTTATCGATGTTACCGTATCTATGGTTCATATTCACTCACCATGTGCCGTTTAATGTGGCAACAGAGATTTTGAAACATGCTCTGTCTATTTTAATTTTGAAAGTAATTTAGCATTTCGTCCTATTTCGATATTAAATATTTCGTTTAACATCTTGAGAATATGGAAATGAGGGGGCGAATTGGGCTACTTTTGGGAGTATTCACAAATCCAAAGGAGCCAATGAACAAGTATTTTGATTTAACTCAAACAGCAAAACTTTTTGACCTCAATTTAAAGGGTTACTTGACAGCGCAGCTTATTACTGACGGACAGTTTAAAAACGAAAATAAAATCAAACATTTTTTTTCGCATGATCCAACTATACACCATTACGTTAGTAAATATGATCGAATTGCCGTGGTTGATCTTGGTCCGTCCTGCACACCAAAAGGCTTGGAACACGTGAGCATCAAGATTGACAATATTATGGATGGTATAGTAGCCGCTGTTAGGTAAGTTGTAGTCTTTTTTTTTTTCATTCACAATCCATGACAAATATTGCTGGGGCAGGTTGATTCCTACATTAACCCATCCCCTTCTCGCCAACCTAAAAAATCGCTGCCCATTGGCGAGCTTCCAAGTCATGGGTATGTGGAGTTACATATAGCTCCAATACAAAATCCGAGATGACGCATGCGCTCAAATTTTAACACCTCCAAAGAAACAAGATGAAAACAAACTTAAACAAATAAATGCATGTTAAGGAATTTGAAGACACTTAATTATAAAAATACACTAATTGGCAACTAAAAAAATAAAAAGAAGTAATGCTGTACTTATATGTTGTTCCAAATTGCCATTTTAATTTTAAATTAAAGAAATAGTCTTCAGTTACGATTGCCACATAAATACGAAATATCGTCATGGTAACGGCACATGAATATTTATCAACCACCTTGGCGAGAGTTGGTGGTTTAAAGTAGGATTCAACCACTGGGTCATGTTAGGCCAAATACTGTAATGAATTCTTCACTTGTCTCCAATACACTTGGAATTTATCAGATATATAAAGAATTGATGACAATGCAGTACATACAATGGTATGCATAGAATGAACATTTCTCTTAAACGAATACACAAAAGAATTTCAGTACACTCTAATCTATGGACGAGTAAAAAAAAATGCATTTGAGAGACTTTTATCTATTAATCTCATTTAAAATCCTAAACAGGCGAGAAGCCTCGCCTGAATATTGGTATCGCTTAGAAACTCCAAATAAAAGCAATTTTGCAGATTGAGATAACTCGAATTAAGAAAATTTTACCAATGAAATATCACTCAACTAAATTACTTTAAGTTGGGTAAATTTCAATGTAGCATACTTCTTTAAATGTTACTTTTAAATAAAATACATTTGATTTGATTTCTATATATTAAAAATGGGAAGTCTGTCGAGCTGGTGACTAAGTGTTTTAATTATTTTCTTCGGCGAAACGTAAATAAATGTAGCTAAAATCACTTTTATAAGTCCGCTACACAGGCATTTCTTCTATTGATATTTGTCGCTTACACTAGTTATCAACAACAAAGAACATCCTATGCTGAGACTCCAATCGCTGGCGACAGATATTAACTGACTAGCTGGAAGAATTTCGGCATTTGATACCTCTTGGCAATTATTATTTTTTCTCGAATTGCACACGCGTATACCAGATAATCATTTTTTGTTAAAATTGCCTATTAAACTAAATATTGGCGCAACAGCCCAGGACGGACCATGGCCTGAGCTGCCCAACCACACTTTTCTGGTTTTCGGAAACATGCCTTGGACAGGTGGTCCGCCTGATGTGAAGCCCCCCCCCCAGAGTCTAGTCACTAAAAAAACTTGGTTCTAATCCTATCGACCAACTCAAGTGATGAAAGGCTTAATCAACCTTGTCCAGCCCAGGAATCGAATTCCGTACCTCTTGCACAGCATCACAAAGCGGCAACCGTTACACCACTAGGCTTCGAAATTGTCCATTAACGCCGCAAAATATTTAAACTCACCCCAATAGTGGTATGTACCGAAGCTGCACCGTCTTGTCACCTTATTGTACAGAAAGAAATTAATTACTTAAAAATTTCTTACTCAAAATTTCTTTATTCTTCTAAATTTTTATTTAAATGTATGTTACATTTTCAACTCCAAATATGCAAAACAGTGTAGTTTATTTTTTCTTTCAGATATTTTACAACAAACCACTTTGACGTTATTTACATTGATTCTTGTGACTATCCAAGAATTGTAGGCACAGCAGTTGCTCTGGCGTTTCCTTTGTCAATTAAATCAAACTCCTCCGATGATCCTACTCTTTCTGTCAGGTTTTTTGACGAATTCCACCTCGGTGGAGAATCAGAGTACGAGAAAGGTATTTTCCTTGGAAATGGTCAGAAAGTGGCGCAGCATTTGACGAAATCAAATTCTGTATCTGAATTTGTTAAAAGGGTGAAATCTGTTTTCGGTGAATTCAACGTGAAAATAAAAGAGAGAACTGACTCATGGATGCGTAAAAGAAACATGAATTTGCTCCTCAGTGTTGCCGAACGTTCGACGGAAAAACCTGTTATACTGGAAATTATATACAACAATTCGAAGGAAGAAAAGAAACCCTTAGTTGTAGTTGGAAAAGCGACGCCTTACGAAAAGAGTTTTTTCCCGCTAAGTGACAAGCCTGAACTTCGCCATCTTAATTACAGAAGTGGTATGGGAGGGGGCTCTTGTATTTTGGGGTCAGTGTATGTCTTGTGCAAGCTGCAAGCTCCTGCCTTCGTTCACTGCATTATTGCAGTGGTCTGGAATCAATTGTGTAACAAAACGGATAGAAAAGGAATAGTGGTGCGAGCAATGAATGGTACATCAATTCAAATTGATAATCCTGAAGCTGAAAGCCGACTTATATTAGCGGATGTCTTCAGCTATGCGAATTCAGTGAACCCTTCTACGATAATGGATGTGGCGACGCTATCTAGTAAGCCAATTAGTTACTTATGACCATATATTAAGAAGCTAAATGCGATTATTGTTAAGCTTGTAACACCTTATTATATCTTCCAAATACAGGGTGATCAATTTAATAGAGTTCTCGTAAGTTTTTCTTATTACCCTTAAATCTGACGGATGTGTCAACTATTCTAAAATATAATTGCTTGGAGCTTGTTTAAGTATGAGAGACAATTTACAACACTGTTGGACTGTTACAACTTTATTTATGAGGTAAAGCAGAAATGGAGACGCACAATGTTACTTAATATTGTGATAATTTTATTTTTGAAAAAAATAATTTAATTCAATTCTTTTATATTGTTACGAATTTCCGGGGCAACCCGCTGTTCTGTGGCTTAAAATAGCTCAAAATTCGTAATCTACGCTTCAAATAGTTAAATTTTGCTTTATGTTGCATCAAAATAGGTCCACTAGAGCCGGAGATACGGAGGTTTGGCTTCTGTGACAGCTATAAATACGGGTGTAGAGAGAGCCCCACTTCATCGGGATCAAGCTGCGAGTCGGTACGCTTGCTTTGCTCTGTGATAGAAGCGGTGTTTCGCGCTGTTTATGAAGCTTCGAATTTAAGTGCTGTGCATAAATTCTTGATCGCTGAGTCTTGAGAGACTGTTAGTGTTGTCTCTCGTATATTTTCACTGAATTTTTGCCAGTGAAAGTGTTTTATTTTGTGTGAGAAATACAGCATTTGTGAGAGCTTCTGATCTAAGCGAACTGTTAAAAGCACATTACTGTTTAATTGTGCTTGTGAATTTTGTACAGCCGATTGTTCCACGAAGTTATAGAAGCAATAAAGTTGTGTTCCATCCCGACCTTTGGACTTTTTATTAGAACTTTCTATACCAACTGGACTTTAGAACGACGAGCCCCGGAAACAGGCAGAGTAGTTCTGCAACAATGTCATCATTTCTTTCAGCAAATGTTGAATGTGTTCGCGCAGGTAGGGTTTTCCAAAGAATTCCAGCAGACATCGATGAATTAAAGCAAATCATAACTGAAGAAGTCTCGTCAATAACACCAACAACGTTACGAAGTGTGTCAAAAAAACTTGGTTCGACTTCTTCATATTTGCATTCAAAATGGTGACAAACATTTTCAACATTTGTCGTAAAGAATGATAACGAAAAAAATTTGAATTAAATTATGCTTTTAAAAAATAAAATTATCACAGGATTAAGTAACATTGTGCATCTCCATTTATGTTTTACTTTTGATGACTTCAGTAATCTTCACAACTATACTTCAGTGTTAGAATAGTTGCTACATCCCTCTTTAAGGGTAATAAGAAAAACTAACGAGTTCCCATTTAAATTGATCACCCTCTATAACATAAACTTTATACTCTGCTCAAAGCAATTAAAGGATATTGTAAGTTTTATATAAAACAACGGTGTAACAGATTTTGTTTTTCAGAAAATAGAAGAAGACAGTCAAAAATGCAAATTTTTCACATTTTCAAACTTTGGAGTATGCAAATTTTTAGACGTCAAAACGCTTTAGTGGCAGCGAATGAAATTTGGCCTTCAACTTATTAAAAGATAAAGTGGAAAAGAATGATCAACATTCCGTCTTTGTTTTGGATGAGCACGATCTCTCAACGACGGATTTTAACTGAATCAGAAGCTTGGAGAGTTGTTGGTCTGTTAGAAGGGGGCCAAACACAAGTCGAAGTAGCAGAAGCCATTGGAGTCGCACAAAGTGTGATATCAAGGATCTAGAACTGTTTCATAGAGACTGGAAATGTAAGACGAATACCAGGGAATCGTAGATTTTGCAACAACGCCCAATGAAGATCGGTATTTAACGCTGACGGTTCGGAGACACCGAAATATGAATGCCACTTTTCTTCAACAACTTCATTCGGTTACTAGCACAAGAGTTTCAACTCGAACTGTCCGAAACCGACTCCACTCTGCAGGTCTGTATGCTGACCAATGGTATATGTTAGGTTAACAGCAAGGAATCGTAGGGCAGCACAGAGTGGGCAACAGAGCATGTCAACTAGACGAGAAACGAATGCGGAATATTCTTTTCTCTGATGAACCCCGGTTTTTGTTACCCTGATAATAGGCGTACTTTCATCTGGAGGGAACGTGATACCAGAAACACCCCTGAGAGCGTGCCGGAAAATGTCAGATTTGGCGGTGTGGGAGTAATGGTCTATGCTGGTATCTCCATTGATGGGCGCCCCGATCTCCACATCATTCGGAATGGAGCTCTGACAGGTCGCGGATATAGGGATGAGATTCTCAGACCTTTTGTAGTTCCTTACTCTGCAGCAGTTGGAGATAACTTCATGTTAATGGACGACAACTGCAGGCCACATCGTGCACGCTTGGTAGATGACTTCCTTTTCGAGGAATGAATCGTACGAATGGAACGGCTAGCGTATAAACAAATACATGTTTGGGACAATCTAGGGAGACGAGTTTCTGGCCGCCTACCAACTTCACATACTCTCCGAGAACTGGAAATAGCTCTTCTGGAGGAGTGGGGCAGAATACTCCAGCTCCTCATTAATAGCCTCATTGACTCCATGCCTCAAAGATGTTCAACGTTGTTGGCAGTCCAGCGAAATCATACTCCTTATTAAAAAGATTTTTTTTTCAAGGAAAAACCTTTGTCTATTCGTTTTTTCTCGCATGCACAAATTGTGTTTCTTTCTTTTGCACCCAAATGCTCAGTAAAATGCATTATTTTCTGCTAAGAATGCGCATTTTTTTTCTCATATAGACTACCTCGTCTGTTGATTATATAGAAATCATCTAAACAATTGCCCAGCCGCAAGATCCACCCCTAACCTCAATATCCTTTAATGTTTTGAGCATTGTATTTTAGGTATCTATGTACGTATATAGATATTTAATTCATATATACGTATATTAAGATAGACCGAAAACTCCTGTTTTCGATGATCAGTAGTTCAGAAAGGGTGCCTTGGCATGGCATAAAGTGGTTTGTTGGACAATTTCTTCATTTGCAGCAAACGTGTAAAAATTTTAGCCAAGTTCTGTACTTTTGAATAATTTTGGCTATGCTGATCGCCAGCCCTGTGTACAAATCTTCTTTCTAAGTGCTGTCCAAACAATGTATAGCTGATGCAAAAGTTGATCCAGCTGAAAGCATGATTTGTTAGCTCGTCTTCGAGGCATTTTTTTTAATACTTTTTAGTGCCATCAGACGAAATCTCCAAAGATTTTTGGTGATTTATCCTTAATATCGCCAGAGTAGTATCTGTTTTTATCTCTACATTAAATTCAATAACTTGAAATTTAGTTATTAATTAGATTGAAATCATAAGTTTAGATTTTGCCAGGGCACTTGCATCTGCAAAAGAAGTCTCACTGACAGTCTTATCCAAACTTTTGGCATTCTTCCCTAAAGAATCAACAATTTCGTTGAATTCCAAATCCACATAGGCAGTGATCTATTGCAGAAAAACAAATGATGTTCAAAACTAAACCTGAGCAATCTTTATTAAGCGTCTGTAAGGCAGACCTTGAATCATTGAAAATAGTGATTCCATTTAGCTGTTGTGATGAAGTTAGATTCAGATAGACTTCAAGTGCTTTGTAAATACTCAATAGCCAACAATTCTTCTGTGAAATTAGATGCAATTTTTTCAGCACTGACAGTAATCTCAATCCTTTCCTTAAAAATGTATCACAATTGCAAGCTTGATTGCACAATTGAAAGCGAAGCTTTTTAAAAAATGTTTTTAAGAAACTTTATCAAAATGTACGAATTACTTTATTTTCCTTATTTATCTGCAACAAATATTATATGATGTATCAAACTGTCTGGATTGTCGCTTTTCTTATGCTTTGTGTAATATAAATTATCTATTTATTACTTTTATGCTTGAAATATGAGATAATGTATTAGAAAATTTCGCACAGCTCTGTTCGTTTTGCATTTAAAATCAACGCAAAACAATTGGTTGTATTATTCCGTATCCCTAGTGCTCAGTTTTGAAACCTTGTGAACTCTCTCTCTACTGATCTTACTTTTTCTACTTCGAATCGCGATATTTGTAAATTATTTTTCAGATCACTGTTCTAATATCTTAATTTTTGTCAACTGCCATTGCTCATTTCTTAGAAAAGCTAGGGGAAAGCTGAAAGTTAAACTATTTTCTACAAATGCATAGGTCCATCTGTGCGCAACCTGATCGTTTCTCAAAGGCGAATCATACTCTCGCATATACTTGTATTATGTAGTGACAGAGATATCTCAGGACTCCGATAAATTTCGTGGAACTAACCTACAAGTGTAAAATTCTACAGGCAGTTGTAAGCCACTTAGATTGAGTAATCGGCGTTGGCTTTTAAAGCTCTGAAGGGTACAGCCCCGTCAAAATAGCTATCCAAACATCAAAATAATGTGTTTAATCTATGCTCATGTCTTCAGTATTTTCCATTTCTGCTGTTCAGGGGACATAGGCTCAAATGACATGTATTTATTGCTATATAATATGTGTAAGAGACAAAATAAAGTGGTTGGGACATTTTGACAAAACTTGTTAAAATAGTAAAAACAGAATTTTGCTGATTTTTTTTTTTTTTTTTCCATTTTCGCAAATGAAGAATTGTCCTACATACGAGTACATCAGATTTTTTATGTGAATCTAGTGCTAACAATTACACCTTCATCTCATTATACTAATCAAAATAGAAAAGATAATTTTTTACAAATTTTGTTAAAAACACCAAAAGACAGTTTTTTCCCCCGAAATTCAGAGCATTTGCGGCAAATTAAGAGATTGTGATATAAACCATTTTCTGTGTGCGTGTGTGTAATTTCTGTCACCAATAGAACTTTTTCTGTACTGCACAGCATCGGGAAAAAAAAGAAAAAACTTTTCGGCCCACCTTAATCTAATTTTTAGTTGTTAATCTATAAATGTATATCTGTAACGGAGGTGTCCCTGTTATGGAGGTTTGGTTAATGTTGTGGTCAAAGTCATTATATGTTTCCCAGAGAATTTCACAAAGTGGGTAGTTTCAGGCGCGTAGCCAGGACAATTTTTCGGGGGGGGGGATATGAAATATGTGTATAAATAGATGGAATTTCTGCACGGCGTTAATCTTGTGATCATTAATCCAAAAATTTCGGGGGAGGGATATATCCCGATATCCCCCCACCCCCCCTGGCTACGCCTCTGGATAGTTTCACTGGATATAATCAACTATAGTGTACTTTGCATATATCAACTAAGGTACTTTTCTAAGAAATTATCAAATATTTAACATGACTCGGTATTTAATGAAATGTACTACGGCGATTGAGGTTTAAATTATTCTTCTGTGAGTTTTAAAATCACAGGAAAAAATTATGCGTGAAAGCTTAAAAAGAATATGAGTTTATTTCCTATTCTTAAAACTCAATTATACTCAGAAGCACAGCAACTCATACAAAAGCCAAGTCCTGCGATGCCCCATCAAGCCTTCTGAAACGAGGACTCCGTGATGTGGATCATTGATCAACCTATTATAATTCATTTCAGGGGCTTTCGGGTTTAGAAACATATATTCTTCAACTTTCTCTAGCTAGAGAAAACAGCATTGGAGTTATAGCATGTAATGCGCTAATCATTACGCCACCAGGTTTATGTTTCTCATTCTTCGTCATGTCGAATGTTCAAAAGAAAAAAACAGCCATACTTGTGATAACGTACGACAATTCTTTTGTATGACTAGAACAAACAAATATAGCATTTCAAATGAATTTTCTTGAAGAAAAAGCAACATCTTAAGAAATATTTACTTACGCTGAGAGATATACTTGAGTTTCATGCTCTTCGAAAGAATCGTGGTATGCTTTCTGCAAGCTACAAGTCACTGCTCGGGTTCCGGGTTCACTGTATTATTGCTGTCGTTTTGAATCCGCTGCACGACAGTCCGATTTGGGTAAGAATTCTGATGGATA
Organism: Cheiracanthium punctorium; assembly: GCA_038373885.1. Taxonomy (NCBI): domain Eukaryota; kingdom Metazoa; phylum Arthropoda; class Arachnida; order Araneae; family Cheiracanthiidae; genus Cheiracanthium; species Cheiracanthium punctorium. The sequence continues at coordinate 485,785 of JAWZYV010001696.1, read as the reverse complement.
CAATGAATGGGACATCAATTCAAATTGACAGTCCAGCAAAGTAAGATTAACACTTATACTGTCAGATGTTTTCAATTATGCGGATACAGAGGAAACTCCAACGATATTAGATTATATCTATTAAGTTAATTACGATGCAACGTTAATAATTTTGAGCGTTGTTATCGCTTATCTAAAATGGAAACTTTTAATGAATAACAAAAACTTTGAAATATGCGAATCTGCTAAATAAAATAAAATAACACTTAAAGACCTTACCAATGCCTTCTGTAGGCTCCACCATGGCCTAGTGGATAAGACTCTGAACATGATAGACTGTTGAAATGTGAAGGTCCGTGTTCGAGCCTACCGAGCGGCTGTCGATCTAACTGTCTGGAGTTTTGGTCGGTTTTCTGCAGATGTAACGCGAGTACTAGTTAGACCCCCTTAAAATGTCCTCCGACGAAGATATCTCCCTAGTAGGCAGTCACTTAGTCAAAATTCCACTGAGTCATATTTATTCTTTGAACCTTTTTTTTTTTTTTTCATTTAGATACCGTGTAATTATCTTTGTCTCCTATTTTATGTAAAATAGGAGTATTAATCTTTAATATTATCGAATGAATACATTAATTTAAATTTGCAGTAAAACTTTATTAAAAGCCATGTATAGAAAAATAGCAAGCATTTTAACTATCGAGAGATTAACTGATTTTTAAATAAAATAAAAAAATCGTTGAGAAAATGTGAACTTAGCTTCGAGGAAAATTTTCTTTATGAAATCGCATTATTCTTACCGTTGAAATATCTAGTGAATAAAAAGTAGGAACATCTAAAGTACGATTTTACCTAACAAAACACACACTGTACATAACTGAGCATTTTCGGGTAACAATGAATTACTTAAATAATCTAACAGCTGCGCTGTAGTTTTTACATCAAAATGTTGCTCTTAAATACTACTTTTCATTTTGTAGTAAACATGTTTCTGATTCTAGTTTTTAAAATGTTTTTATTCGACATAAGATTCGATATCTAATAATCATCATTATTTCTGTTTTAGGCAATATTGACACCTTAATTGGAAACAGCTATATTTGTTTTTTTACATCAAATGAAAATCTGAAGAGGATACTCCTAGAAGCATCTCAATTAAGTGGCGAAAAGATATGGCAATTACCCCTGTACAAATGTTTCAGGGAATTATTGAAAGTCTCCAGTAAAGCAGATTTTAGTAACGTTGGTGCGGACGAGAAATCTGCAACAGCATGCAAGTCTGCTTCTTTTTTAAAAGAATTCATAAATACATCAACGCCGTGGATTCATTTAGATATATCTGCTGTTACAGAATGTCGAGGCAAAAAGACGTATCTAACTGACTGTGCAACTGGAAGATCGACAAGACTTATCGCGGAATTTTGCATCAATTTTTTTCTTGAAAGAAAAGTAGACCAATAACTAATCAATAGCAAGGATGGTCCAATATTTTTGAAATGTTTTGATTATTGTATAAATAATCTGTTGAACCATTGAAAATTTATAACAAGGAAAATATCAGTTGGAGTTTCAGGAATTCACAAAAAGTTTGACTGCGTACAAGTTTGTTAACTTTTGTATAAAATTCGTAAGAAATAAAAAACATTATCTATACATTTTGAAAAAATCATTTACTATGGAATATCAAGGTAAAATTATCTATACGTCAAGCACATGGTAGATCATTTAGGCTTTTAGAAAAAATTTTGTCCAGCGGTTTTTAAAGAAAAATAGCACAAAAGTTTTAATCTTTTATTTTTTTTTCTTCTGAATGCTCCTATAAATTAAACAAACATTAACAAAGTCAATATAAATAAGACTTTTATTTAAAAAAAAAGTAATTCATTAATAAATTTTACTTGGCAAAATCTGACTGAATTGGTTTTCAAAGCGACATTTCTTAGATAAGGCCTTTAATCATTTATAAAGAAAAAAATCCATTTATTTATAGATCTATATATTTATTTTCATTGATTCCCTTTTTATTGTTAGTTTCAATGAATAAATAAACTTGGAATTTTGCAATGTGTATTTACTACCATTATGAACAAAATAATAAATTTATGTGTAATTTACTGTTTTCATTCACACAGCTTTATTCTTTAGTTATTGAGTTTACTGATTCAAGTACCTTGCATAGATCTTATGATTGGGCGACTTTAATTTCATCATTCCAGCTATTCTGATCTCTTCATTTGACCTCAAATGGGCAAAATTGCAAAGTTTGTTTCTCTTCATAATGTTTTCAAGACTACATCTATTACTACAAATTTCAAGAAACATGACTGTTCTTGTGCAGAGTTTTAAAATGTTTTTATATTCAGGTAAACTGCATTTAAAATTTAAATGAATGCCGTTTCGTTTTCAGCAGTGCAAAAGATCTAAAGCCAGGATCTTAGCCCTTTGACTCTCAGTGGTTGCGCCATGAAACGACCTTATTTCTGCACTTTCACTGTTAATCGTAAAAAAATATGGTTAAAGGGTACCAACTCTGAAAAAGTGCATCCGTTGCCATCGATCCATTTAGCTACCAACAACATGGCGATCGATCGAATCGCCCATTTGGCGCCAGAGAGCTAAGGAAGTTTTCTGAGATAGCTGGGGCAGTTATTGGTAGTTAAATGAATCGATGGCAACGGCTGCACTTTATCAGAGTTGCAAAGTCTATCCGGTTGGTTTTCTATATTGATGTGAAAATGTTTGCGCTTGAAAGGATTAACCCTTTAACGCGCAGTGTTCCCGCTTTGGGAACACCGAACTCTGACGTTTTGACTGTTACCAGTCACGAAGAATAGATTGGATTTCTATAAAAATAGTTGCGGGTGACATAGCTCCACGAGAATTCTTTACTTTTTAGCACGTCATTTCCCGTAAAAAATGGTCACGATTATGTTTAACAGCACTGACATCTGCTGAAAAATGGAAGAATGCGAGAACAGCTGGATAGATTGCCGAATGCTGAAAAAGGGCAGCCGTTGCCATCGCTCGACTTAACTACCAGCAAGATGGTGGACGATTGAAACGTTCATCGCGTGCCACAGATCTAGAGACCCCTTTTTTCACGCAACTGGCTGTGCTCGCGCACAGCCAGTTCGTCCGCCATCTTGCTGGTAGTTAAGTCGAGCGATGGCAACGGCTGCCCTTTTTTCAGCATTGGGAAAGGGTTGAGCCTCAAAGGGTTGAAGAGACCAAAATGATTGAATAAAAACAAGAACGGTTAGTTTCATGTCAACTTATCAATTTTCTCGATATTTCGAGAACGCTTCTCACGTATTCAGTGGCTTTAAACGTAATAAATTGATTCGGGCTCTTTACAACAGGAAATGGGAACATTACAACTTCATAAAACATTTAATTATTTCCCCCGTGTTTCTTTTATCAACTTTTCCTCTGAACCACTTACAAAGAGCTTAATTCCGGAACTGGTTGCCAAAATGAAGCAAGGTTTGTCACCGTTTTACTTTGACCTTCCCCGCTTTCTCTTTTTGTGGGTAGTCATAACTGGTCATCAAACTTGACTTTTTATCTGGTCATCACCGGAAGAGGGGGGGAGGGGGAAGATATAACGGCCCCTGAGGTAATGAAGGAAGGGTGGAGACTTTGGATTCGAGACGTGATTTCTGTGAGTCTGATGAAATCTGTGATAGTGAAGATAATTTTAGAACGTTAAATTGCGTTTTCTTTTCTGTTTCAGGGTTTGAAAGAACGTTTAAAAGACCACCTTATAAGCATTTATTATTAGTTTGCTGAAATTATACTACAGAGAACAATGAAAATCCAGGAAAATTTTCAAAATTTCAAGGTCCGCCCAGGTGCTGCAGTGTCTGAAGAATCATTTTATCGCACATTGAGTACGGGTTCGATTCCCGGCTTGGGCTTGTGCGTTAGCTTGTCCGTTCCTTCGTAGAGGTAACGCTGGCCGCCCAATGGGTGTTCCAATAATGGAATGACCAATAATTCGGGCCTTAGTGGTGACCATGGCTCGATGGTATTGGCGAATGCTTGATCAGCAAGGGGCCTTATTTGGAGGAGGGGGGGTCAATGGAAGGGCAGTATGACGAAACGTATTATTTACTTTGTTTTTACCTTTTCATTCTTAACATTCAACCCATGTTTAACCTGTTAACCGTTTGCTCTTATCATTTACAACAACGCAAGGACAAGACTCTCCTTGTTTGAACTACGTTGCTTAGTAGAATTGTTCTTGCTGTAGTTCGAAGAAAAAAAAACCTATTTTCTGGCCTTGGTACACAAATTGAAATAAACTAATAGCACCACGGTCTCGAAAAAATTCAAAATGGTTCTTCATAATCCACATTAAACTCTGCAATAAGCGAAAAAAACTGTGGCTTTTGTGAAACTTGCATAAAAAATTCTTGAACATGGAACTGCACTGCAAAATTTTTGTAAGAGTTACACGTTTTGCAAAATTTTCGATTTATAAGAATTTTTTCTAAAAGTTTTGTAACTGATTCAGGTTTATCGTTTATTTCAGTATGCAGTACAGCTTGTAAAGAGACCTCAAAATTTTGAGGTGACTAACATTATTAGTTTATTTGTACTTATGTACCAAAATCGCATAATTTTTTCGAACTGCACCGTTAAACGCTCCTTTGGAGCCCAGCATTGCGCTTGTCTGCTGCATCTTTTTAAAAGATGAGTGCGAACAGGTTAAACATGGCTTCGATAGTGAATTTAAGTACATACAAGGAGGGATAATCATCGCCCCATCAATACCTATCTATCTCTCTTGGATCCGCCAATGATAGAGAATGAAACTATTATCTTTTAACTCTAAATGCGAAACATCTCTGTAGCTATTATCAAAGAGTGTTAATAACTTTCTAGAAAAAATATAAGGCATAAACAGGAAACTTGGAATCCCTTGGGAATGTGATATCAAAAACGTCGTCTTCATGCACTTGTTAAAAAATCGTTTTTTAAAATGATGAAATGTTCCCCAAAAATCCAACTGTAGTTTGAGGAAAAATGAACCTTTCTTGAGTTTTTGTCAAAGTAAATGTAATTGATATTTTAGACGTCGTATTTTTATTCTGAATCACTAAATTTTCGAAAAATAATTCCATTGTTACTATCCCAATTACGAAACTCAGATCATACGTTAACAGTTTCTTATGTGGTTGGTTGTTGATTAGGGTATGATTAAAATGTGTGTAACCCAACATTTCTGTGATTTTAAGTTGTCTTGATAAAGTCTACACTTTTAAGGAATTCGTAACAGCATTTTAGGACATTCTGTATAATAAAGGAAGTCCATATAGTATTTGCTCATGTACTTTGTTGATATAGCCTCCAAACAAGCAATTGCTCACAAACCTTTCAATACGAAAAAAGAAGGAGTCGAAGCATACGTTCAAATCAATTTAAATGATATCTTAATAGTATGCACATTTTTACCAAATATTTCAGATTATCAACATTAGCGAAAGATGCTTTTATTACCTTTATTATTACGATCCTGAAAGAAGTATTTACATTTAATTATTAATCATGAATAGTAACATGGAAAAAATCGTTGTGCTATCATGAATAGTTTACCTTCAATAGTTTACCTTGTCATGCACACACACACACATAGACGCTTTACCAGGTATCGAGATTTTTACCCTACTATATAGTTATGCTGATCCCTGACTCTGACTCCCGGATTCAGTGACTGTCACAATTCCGGTTGAACCACTCCAAAACAAAAGTTTTACCCTCATGAATCCAAACAGATTAAAATTATTGTCTAAAAACATATTAAAATTCACACACTTGGTGCAATCCGCTTGAAATTTTTCATAATTATGTAAAACAATACAGAAAACAATCTGCGCTACTTTAAAAATCTGGAAATCCACTCGTTTCCTCATTTTAAAGCCCTTTTTCGCTATTTTCAACTCCATTTTATTTCCGAGAGTAAAATGTTAATCATTCACGTGACAAAATTAGGTGTCGCAATTGACATTGATGTCACATTCAAGACACGGTTAATAGGCTTTAAAGGGAAAATTTTGATCACGATTCCAATACATTTAAAATAGTTTTTCCAGAATACCCAGTTTTTCCCCCCACAAATAAAAAGATTTCCTCTGCATGAAGCATTGATATAAGAGGGACTGTTTCCACAAAACGAAATCCAGAAGAGCACGAAATTCGATTTCAGTGTACAATAAAAATTGAATATGAAGTTATTTGTTTTAAGTGGACGGAGATTAAACGCAGTGAGTGTAGACATATTTTTGTCAAATGATTTTTCTAGGGCGTGCCCGCTGTAAATGTCTGCACAACGGGATTTATCTTCTAGTTAATAAAGATTTATCAATAACATTTGAAAATGATTTTTGACGGCTGCATTTGAAAATATATTCATCGCAACATCTTAATATTTTTGAAAGGATTTAAACTGTAAGTTATAGTCACATTTAGAAAAATTGATAAAATAAAACGTTTAAGCTATTGAAGTGCTCAGTGGGTGAACATGATAATTGAAGTGAAAAAGAAATGGAGATATCCAGGAACAAGAATTTAAAGTATTACATTAAATAGTGAAAGTCGTTGGTTTTGTCAATTATTATAGATTCTTATTCACAATTAATATTCTTTACTGTTATTATTCTTTATATTCTTATGCACAATATGAAAAAGGTCCGTTTCAGTGGTATTCTATACCTACACAAATATTTCTAGGGAACTTAGAAAATATGAGGAAAATATACTATAAACGAACTAGAATGTCAGACTATTGCTGATACCCTAATTATATGATAGATAAATTGTATAATTATCCTACGGACAAAACTTTTCATACACGAGGATCATACGACATTTAGGCTTATTAAAAATATTAAAAACTTAAGAAGATCGTCGCCCTTTGTGCATGTCTTAATCTTTAAAACTAAGTAAGCATCATATGAAGGGATGTTCCATATGTTATATATGAAGAGACGCTGTTAATGGAATAAGCAAATAACAAATACAGAAGTCTATGTTTCTTTTAACCCTTTGAAGTGCAACCACTTACCAATACTGAGAAAAGGGCAGCTGTTGCATCGCTCGCATTTAACTACCAGCAAGATAGCGGTCGATCGACGCCGCACTGCCAGCTGTGTCAAAAAATTTTTCGATCTGTGTCACGCGATAGGTGATTCGATCGACCGCCCTCTTCCTGGTAGTGAAATCAAGGGATGGCAACGGCTGCCCTTTTTTCAGCACGTCCTTTTTTGTTGCCCGTTTATGGCGGTCTATCCAGTTATTCTTCTGTATCAATGTATTCCCATCGTATTCTTCGAGTTTTCAGCAGATGCCAGTGCTGTCAAAAATAGTTCTGACATCCATTACAAATAATAGACAATTTTTACGGGAAATTATGTGCTTAGTAGAAAAGGATTCTCGCATAACTACCTCCTAAATTATTTAATTTAAATCAAATTTATTCTTCGTGAATCAAAGAAATCACAATGTCAGAGTTGTGTCCTCACGAGGCGAAGACACCACGCGTTAAAGGGTTAAGACATTCTATTTGCCAACATCTCAAAACAGTTCAACATTCTCCATTATTTTAACATTCTAAAATAATAGATATCAATAAGCAAGTGAAACCTTCGGTTTAAATTTACGTTTATAAAATTGCATCTCCAAGCTTTATAAACAAAACACCCTTTCCTTTCATTTACCAGGAAGAATAAAAATTAAATAAATCACTTTCTACAAAATCGGGTGCAATCAAGTTCTCTGTCTACGATAGGGCTGCATTCCCACGGCTGCATACTCTACCTCATTGTGAATTCTGCGGCACACACTTTCAGCGTTTCCTGAGCTAAAAACTCTTAAATAAATAAACTGATCGCGACCACTATATTAAACGGAGTGCAGTGATTTGTCCTTAACTCTATTAAGCAATGTACTCTGAAGGTGCCCGAGGTACGGAAATGGAGCAAAAAGAATAAAAGAAAAGTACAACAAAACATAAGACTTGTCCCCTGAGGGTAGTTGTTAAAACACTGGATGCATCTTCCCCTTTTCCTGTTGTCTTTCTCAGAGACAAGGGACAAGGGGCCAAGTTGCTGCAGTTCCTTGATCTTGGCGGCTAATTGTGTTGGAGTAAGAAATTAGCTAATTGATCACGGTCGTGTTTGGGACAATCCTAGCAGAACGGGATGCGATAATGGTTGAAATGTATCTTTTAAGGTGACGGTATATGGATATGTTGCAGTTGAAATTCGAAGTGTTAAAAGTTTTAATAATTAAGGATAGCTTAAATTCAATACTTTTATTACAGTAATGAGCTGTTAGAATGTGTAAAGTCTCAGAAAATTGTGATAGTAAACCTGGAATATTCTTCCTAACTGAACAACCTAAACAACTAAAAACTAGGAACTTTCATATAAATCTTCTGGTAGTTTAACAACAAAAAAAAAGGTTGTAACAAAACATTTTTAGACTAGAATTATTATAGTAGATTAATTAAACTAATTCTAATTGAGATCATTTTATATAATGTGAACTAGAAATTTCTTCCAGAAACTTTTTATTTTGAGTCAAAATTAATTCTAACAAAATGTTTTCTCACTAAAAACTAGAATTTCCTGCAAAAAATTCTTGGTTACAATTTAACAATTACTGTAACAGAATATCTTTTTTTACTTAAAAAGATAAAATAAAATAAAGTATTTTTTCTTCAAAACTATTTACTTTATTATGATTCTTTATATGTATTACAGAAAGAAAATTGCTAGTAAACAAAGAGTTAAAAAATTCAGATTTTGGATGAACTTAAGCAAAAGGAGAGAGCTTGAGCAACACCTTTAATTTACTTTAATTAATTCTTTAATTATTTGAGTTTTAATTGTTACTTAGCTGTTCATTTATGTAAATATGGTTTAGTGTTTTTGATTTTTTTTTCTATATGGTAATTGTGTGCCGTAGGGACCAGTCAAATATTTCTTTAATGCACCTTCCTCTATGCTTTGCATTTATCTCTGTAAGACACTGAAAAACATTTTTTAATAGCATATTACTAATTGCTTCTCAAAAAAAATTTTTTTCAGCTAATAATCCTTGTCGCTGTTAGTAAGTCAAATATTCTTTTATATAGTTATAATTATACTATTAGAGGATTTTATTTTGTATACGCTCTATACAATTTTGATTATGTAATCTTGCGGAACATACACTGACGAGCCAAAACATTATGACCACCTCCACATTTTTCAATGAACTCGTCTTGATGACATCTAGAGTAAGTAATGAAGTGGGAATGGTATATAACTGTTGCTAGAGAAGGTAAGGAATCATTTTTTCACTGTATTATTAGTGATGGGAAAGGCTATTGATCTAAGCGAATTTGATAGAGGACGGATTGTAATGGTTCAAAGACTCGAAAAGAGTATCTCCGAAACTGCACAACTGATCGGTTGTTCATAATCTCCTGTTGTTATTATTTATAAAAAGTGGATTAATGACGGTGCAAATAGCAGTAGACTCCAAGATGTTGGGGCATCCACGCATTATAAAAGAAAGAGGACGTCAAAGACTGTCCCCCCTAGTGCAGCAAAATCGGTGGCAGACAGTGGCTCAGCTGACAGCCCAGTACAATGCAGGTCCAAGTACAAGTGTTTCGGATCATGCAATTCAGCGGAAACTGTTGGATATGGGACTGAGATGTCCCACTCGTGTGCTTCTGCTTACCAAGCGTCATTGTCAACTACGCTTACAGTGGACACGAGAACATCGCGACTAGACAATGGATATGTGGAAGAGAGTTTCATGGTCAGAGTAATCCCTGTTTCTCCTTCATCACGTCGAAGGTTCGCGATGGTCGTGTCAAGGTACGCCGTTTTCCCAGTGAACAGTTGCTCCCCTCTCCCGGCAGCCCAGAGACAAGCACAACCATGTTCCAATATCTCGAATTTGTGTGACCGCTGCTTAAATATTTGGCACAATCTGTCTCCAGTTATCTACCAAGAACTCGTGGCATCCATGCCCAGGCGAGCTGCTGCTGTTTCCAAGGCCAAAGGAGGCGCAACGCGTTATTGAGTAGGTGGTCATAATGTTTTGGCTCTTCAGTGCATAGGCTTTCAAATAAGCTGAAATGGCGACATGAAATTCACAGTGTAAGGTTAGGATGGGTTATACTTCTCACCCAGACGAATCGGAAGAAATGGACCACGTACGCTTAGAAGGGGAGACCAAGATCGACAGAATTTTCTTTTTTAATACGTTCATTTGATTTACTGAGCTTCGTTTAGCTACTGACATCAAATTTTGTTGCTTTGTGGTGAAAATTGAGGCAGTTGGCAGAGGGAGTTGGCAGTTGGAGACTGAACAGGCTCTGATTATTGCTCAGGCACTTGTACTCCCGTTCCCTATTTACTACATGCGGGTGGGGGCTAAAAAATGGAGTTTTGACTAAAATATTCACATCAGTATGGTGAGCCGTCTATACATAAGGTCACTGATTTTTGTAGACCACAAAAATGAATGAACAAAATAAAAAATAAAACTGTTATAGTCATGCCCTGGAACTGAATAAATATTTAGTTCATTTTCAAGAAGCTGAACATCATATTACACAGAATGGTATAGTCTAATCTATATATATAAAAGTGAATGTTGGTATGTGTGTGTGTATGTGGGTATGTGTGTATGACGTTAAAAAACTCCAAAACCGTTTGACCGAAGACCATGAAATTTGGTACACCTGAGTCTTTTGTCATGGAGAAGGTATTTATGCTATCCATTTTCCTCTAACTCTGCGCTAGGTGGCGCTGCAGAACGTCGAACTCTTTCGTTCAACCGCTTGATATGAAAATACAGTTCAACCGATTTTGAAGAAAATTGGTACACATGAATATTTGAGCACGGAGAGTATTTTTACACTATTCATTTTGCTATAACTTGCCACTAGATGGCGCGGCAGTGCATCGAATTCTATACCGTTCAACCGCTTGCCATGAAAATACCGTATAACTGATTTCAATGAATATTGATGCACACAGATATTTGAGCACGGAGAATATATTTACGCTATCCATCTTCTAAATCGTCGAATTCTATACCGTTCAACTGATTTCGATGAAAATTGGTACACACAGATATTTGAGCACAGAGAATACTTTTACGCTATTCATATTGCTATAACTTGCCGCTAGATGGCGATGCAGAGCATCAACTTCAAAAGCGTTCGACCGATCGCCTTAAAAATTGGAATACTTACACATTTGACCAGGGAGAATATTTTTTTAGTACCCATTTGGCTGTAGTTCACAACTAGATGCACTGCAGCACATTATTACTTTAACTCCCAACTAGATGAAACTAGCGCAGATTATTATTTTAACGCGCCACTAGATGACTATGCATCGTATCAATTTCTTGACCGTTAAACTGTTTGCTAAGAAAATTGGAACACATAGATATTTGAGCATGAGAATATTTTGATGCTATCCATTTTGCAATAACTTCCCACTAAATGTCGCTTTAACGCATCAACTTCAGGACCGTACAACTACCATGAAAATTGGTATACATAGATATTTGAACGTGAAGAATATTTTCGCCGCATCCGTTCGAAACATTTTTTTTTTTAAATTTAATAAAAGTTTTGTTAAACCTAACAAAATTATTCTGTTGAAACATCGCAAACCAAATTTTTGAGTCAACAAAATTTTTTTAATTCAATAAAACATTCCTTTTTTCTCGAGTAAAAAAAAAAAATTACTACGGACATTAAGTTAAGAACAATAATTAAAAGTAAAACGATGCCTTTCTTTTGTCTATTAGTTTTACAAAATATTCCAGTTTGTGAAAAAATAAATTTACATCACAGAAGCGAATCCACAGTTTAGAAAACTATCACGTTTCCCTGGACATAATTGATAAGTAAATCTCTCGTAATACAGTTTCAATAACCAGTAATGAACCACTAAATCAGAACTATCAGACCGTGGAGCTGAAAATATCTGTCATTGTACCAAAACGGTTACAGTCCAGCGGAAGTCCTGTTCACAGACTGTTGTACCACAGAGAGGGGCACGACATCTGGTCTCTAGAACAAGTCCATTGAAAGACATAAATTGTGGAAAAATTGCATCAGATAACGGGGCTTTATTTAACTATATTTGATTCTATTTCTGTAGAATAGACTAAAGCCTTTTGTTTTTGTATTTAGAAAAAAATCTATTATGAAAATGTGTTTAAAAAATAATAAATCACGAATATAAAGGACGATATACTGAACAAAGTATAACGGAAGATAATGCTCTCTCTCACTCTCTCTCTCAATCTCTCTCTCTCTCTTTTTTTTTTTTTTTTTTTTTTTTTTTTTTTTTTTTTTTTTGTTGTTAATTACGTTTCATTTTGTAAATCATCTTCTGCGGGAAGAGGAAAAACAAATTCACTTAAAAATGGATTTAATGTTTTTAAATTCTTTCATATTTAAATTTTTATTGCAAATTTAAGTCATATGCGAAAATTCTGCTCAGAAATAACTGTAGCTCATCAAGCTTTGCTTCTTGCACCAAGTTCCAACACCACTAATTTGCCTCATACAAAGACGTTTCGGAGTAAGATTTGGATGAAATCAGTCTATAATCTAGTTAAAAGATGCTGGGTTAATACTGAACAACCCGTATTATGAAAACTCGCCACTATAAGAACGGTCATTTTACGTACTTGGAATAAAAGTAATGACAGTAGGGGGTGATGTGGAACGAGGGTTATAATAACCACAATAAATTTATGAGGTAGGGGTAAAACTGACAGTCTTTTTAGCTTTGTAAAAAAAAAATGACTCCGTATCTTAGATTGGTAAGATTTTTTAAATTATTTTTTTAGTTTTAAATTCTTGTATCATTTAAAATGATAAAGGTGAAACTTTAGAAAAAATTCTTTTTAAAGTCTTTTTTTTTTCTAACTAATAAAACGAAAAGCTTTATTTTGCATCAGAAAATGTTAACTATTTTCTTTCCGTAAATTCTGTAAAAATATTCGAAAAAAGCTACGAATACAAGAGTGCTATGTCTAAGTTATCCTCTTAAATGCTTTTTTAAATAAAACAAGCAACTCCTTAATGTATTATGTGGGACTGCGTGCATGTAGAAGAGAAGGTATTTCTGAGCCGATATATTATTATTATTATTTAAAGTAATTGTACTTGTTGTAATTTGTCTAGTATCATGAACATGAAGTTTAATTGATTTGCTGACATCATGCTTATTTTTAACAATAATTACAAACGGTCATTTATGACTGTGTCATTTTAGCTCATCTCTCACCCCCTTTATTGAAAATTGTCCGAAAAATGTGTCCCAAAAATGCGACATAATTTTACATATATTTAAATACTATTGGTTCACAACAGCTTTAATCATTGTTACACTATTTCGTAAGCTGTAGAACATGCATCACATGTATTTTTCTATAAATAGGTTACAATCATAAAAATTTCAACATAGGGTTATAAGGCAAAATACACGAAAGATGAGCGATAAAAGGACATAGTCAATTAATATCGTTTTAATATGGGAATAATGAAACTAAAATATTAGGTGGGTTCAGGGGGGTCTCCCCCTGAAGAGGATCGAACAGCCGAGTTCTTTTTATTTCGATTTCACTTATAATTAATTAGCTTTATTCAATTAGTTTATCAGCATCAGTAGTCTATGGGTAAAAAAATATATAAATTTTGAAAATGGCCTTCTGAGTGATCATATCAGCTAAATGATAAGATATATTATAATCTAATGGAAAACTGGCAGGAAAATTATCACGTCCTCAAGACAAGAGTGCTAGCTTTCAAATTCACAGGTTTAGCAAGCACGCATACGGCACGTACTCAACGATCTTTAGGGATGGACGCGAGACGCGAGAATTCTCGCATTGTCTCGCGTTCTCGCATTGTCTCGCGTTCTCGCATTGTCTCGCGAGACGAGACAGGCATTTTTTTGTGAGACGAGACGCGAGACGAGACAGAGTCTTGTCTCGCGCGAGATTTCACGCGAGAATTCTCGCATTTTTTTCCGTCTCGCATAAATATGATCTGAAAAGCGACAATTTGCCTGAAGCCTCTACCGTTTAACTTGCGTCTCCTTCGTTTTCGGTCCTGGTATACTATCAGCACTCTACAATACGCACAAACACGTAACATTTAAAATTAGAACAGACGAGAGATATACAAAACACACAAAGGAGAGGATAAAGAAAGAGGCGGAAAAAAAAGAAAACGGAGAAGAGTTGAAAGAAAAATAATAAGTAAATAGGAAAGGCGGTACGGTATGTTCAAATCTGACCACTTTTAGACGGGGCCCGGGGCATTAAGTTTGGGGCCCCCCTTACTATCCCCTTTTTTACGCATTAAGCCCCTTTACTGAGCCCCCCTTTTTTAAGCATTTTAACCCAGTTTTGACCGCTGTTGTACTCGAAAATTGCATTTCAGTTAACTGTAGTTTTTGTACTTTAATCAAATCGTATTTATCACCCCAAAAAATATCTCTAACTTGATCTAGTGATAGACAATTAGGTAATACCTATATTATAGAGGAAATTCAGTTTTTTCCCACAATTACTATTTCAGTACATATGAATTTATAATTTAGATAATCGGGATATATATGGGCCCCCTTTTTCTTCAGGGGCACCGGACTACCGCCCCCCCTTGCCCCTGTGATAATCGGGTTTCGGGTATATCAGAGAGAGATTAGAAGTAGAGCAACTTGCATTCGCATTGATGCTTAGTCTGAGTAGGTTGAAATATGGTTGAATATCCTTGGTTGAAATATCCTTGTACCGATATTATCCTCAAACTTTCCCGCACGTTGCGGCGTGCGTAGGGGGGGGGGGGGGCGCCCACCCTGGTAACAACTTTCTAGGGGCGGTTAAATCCCTATTGTTGGCCTATTTTAAAGAGATTAAAATGACATTTTTTATTCTTATATATTAATATCGGACGGAAAGAAATGCAAGCAATTTTTTTTAAAAGCTATTTCTCTTTTCGTTTATATTATCATGTTCTCCCTTCCTTCGGCTCGCAAAACTTTTATAAATTTTTTTCCTCCCCATCATTTTATCTTGCAGTTGGGTTCCTATTCTAAAATTATCTTTGCCTGTTAGATGTCTTTTCATTTTTAAAAAAAATCCACACTGGATATACATTAGGGGGATTATGGTTTAATTTTTCTGTAAACAGGGCGACCATAACGACTGTAGTACTATCGCTAAAAATTATTGTGGAAAAGTACAAACGGATAGTCTTCAACAAATTAACTGTTCAGTAATTTAAAATATAAACAAAAAATAAGACGTCTATTAACCAACTGAGGCACTATAATGAAATCTAAAAATGCACACACGGTAATGTTATTGGAAATATTAGGCAAATAATTATAATTATCGTTAATATAATCTTGTTTTCATTAATATAAAAATTACACATATTTTAGAGACTTGAAATTGACGTTAAAGTAAATAGTTTTTTGATTTTAATAACGACTGAGATTTAATAACGACTAAAAGTGTTCTGTTTATAATTTTTCAAGGGTTATCTTACAACCAACTGAACGATAAGTAATTCTAATTTGCGTTAATATATCCCGCAGTAATTTCAACAGAGGAGATTACTTGAACTTAAAAAAAAAAAAAAAATCTGTTTTGTCTCATGCAGATATGATTTTAGTAAAATATTCGCTGCTTCTCGTATGAAGAGCGGGTGCGCAGCTATTTTAAAACAAACGGTTGTCCATTTCATGTAGTGTCTGAGGTATTTAATGCTACAACTTGAACAGTATGATGTAGAACTACAGTATGATGTAGAAATAACACATTTTGAAAGTCGGGAGTTCTCTGCAAACCGCTAAGCTTTTCACGTTTCTGATCGCGAATGACACTGACGTAGTTTTTTGAGTCATTATATTGCAATGATGCCAGGTTAATACTCATGATGCAGAGTCAAATAATTTTGCTTTTATTTTAGATTCCACATCACTGGAATTAATTGAAATTAGTCATATTAGGAAAATTTTCGTTTACTACAGTGCGAAGAACGGGCACGCAGCTAGTAAATAAAAATAAATGCTGTATTTTCGGTGTGACATTATATATACGGATTAAATCTCAATTTCTTTTACTTCAAATGCCGATATATGCTGATATAGTTATTAATATATCTACTAATGTGGCTATATGTAAGTAATTGTTATTATTAATATTATTTTTCAATAAAATCCCAATAATAAGTTAGTATAAAATGGTAACGAAATCGCAGTCCTTAATTTTGCGAGACTCGCGAGACGTCTCGCGTCTCGCGCGAGACGAGACAGCAATTTCTTTGCGAGACGCGAGACGAGACACAGTGTTTGCGAGACGAGACGAGACGCGAGACGAGACAGAGGTTTACCACTGCGAGACGAGACGAGACAGCCCCGATTCTCGTCTCGCACGTCTCGCGTCCATCCCTAACGATCTTGTCTTCAGGTGTAAAATCGGAACTCTTTGGTTACGAGTCTCCCATTTGTTATACTCACATCATAAACATGGGGCTACTGAAGCCCATGGGTTCATTTGTCTCGACAGAGTGGCTTTCGTCACAAAACGTGTCTTTAAGAGCTACTTATGTCTATTAGATGATTCCCATTCCAATTTTGATTCTTACCAAAAGGTAACTCCTGAATATGAGTGCCTTGAATGTGCTAAACCTGAGAAACCCTCAGTTATGTGTTTAGCAGTGATCTTCAAAAGCAGATAGGGAACCAATGCAGCCTAAGGTTGCTAAGCTGACTGTTAATCATTTAGCAACCATGGTTCCGATCTACAGAGGTAGACGGAGAATTAAACTTGCAATCACCTCTTTACCTCAGCGTCACAGAATCCTTCTCTATTTAACACCTTAACCCTTTAACGCGCAATGTTCCCGCTCTGGGAACACCAAACTCTGACGTTTTGACTGTTGCCAGTTACGAAGAATAGATTTGATTTCTATAAAAATAGTTGCGGATGACATAGCTCCACGAGAATCCTTTACACTTTAGCACGTCATTTCCCGTTAAAAAATGGTCACGATTATTTTTAACAGCACTGACATCTGCTGAAAAATGGAAGAATGCGAGAATAGCTGGTTAGATTGCCCAATGGTGAAAAAAAATGGCAGCCGTTGCCATCGCGCGACTTAACTACCAGCAAGATGGCGGACGATCGGAACATTCATCGCGTGCCACAGATCTAGGGACCCTTAGCTGTGTCAAAAAAGGGTCCCTAGATCTGTGGCACGCGATGAACGCTTTGATCGTCCGCCATCTTGCTGGTTGTTAAGTCGAGCGATGGCAACGGCTGCCATTTTTTTCAGCATTGGGAAACAGGGGCGTAGCCAAGGGGGGGGTTAGGGGGTCATAACCCCCCCATGAGAAATTTTTTGCCATACAAAATGTATATTCTTCACTATATTATCACACATATGTATACATATATATGAGTTGCAGCAGTCATAACCCCCCCCCATGAAAAATTTCTGGCTACGCCCCTGTTGGGAAAAGGTTGCGCCTCAAATGGTTAACCACCGCACTATCACGGCCCAAAATGCGAGTGATCGTATCTAACACCCTGCCATACCATTTTCACATTACAGGCAGAAAAACGTATCACTTACGGCTTGCTCCTAGTTAGCACTAACTTTTTGGGGCTCGCATTCGAGCCTCTGACCTACTGTGTCTATCGCCACCCAAGCGAATCACAAGAGTGATGAACAACCCGGAGCATCTTCTATAGCGTCCTAATTGGGATGGTGTGCGACTGTCGGGGCATCCCTATCTGCTTGTTAGGTCTGAGCCATATTTATAGCGCTGGGGCCCCCCCATTTTAGTGTGGGACCTCCCCGGAATGAGTCCCATCCGTATTAATTAGCCCGACAGTTGAAACGGCATCGCCATTCAAATGGCAGGGACGTGATTGAATTGATCCAACAGATGTTACTCAATGCGTGACTCTCGGGTCAGATTCAATTGCCGATCCGTTTTCGGGATGCATGCGCGTAGAGTGAAAGTTTTCAATAGCATCGACTCGACTCGACGAAGGGGGGAGAAGGGGTCCTTAGGTTCACTTCGGATTTTCATAACTTCTATCTATAGGCACACAGTAGCGGATGGGGGAAAAAAAAAAAAAACTATGAGAGGTACTAATTTTTAAGAAAAGCCAGTTTGACATAAATATGAGATAGAGTAAGCGAAAATGTTGCACTAAAGCTAAGTAAATCATTTTGGATGGGGCTAACTTATGAAATAAAACATCATTTGAACAGAACAAAGTGCACAATGAAGCAAAATGTTGCCCTTAACCCTTTGAGGCGCAACCCTTTCCCAATGCTAAAAAAAGGGCGACCTAACTACCAGCAAGATGGCGGACGATCGAAACGTTGATCGCGTGCCAAAGATCTAGAGACCCTTTCCTGACGACAGCTGGCTGTGTAGCTGCCCTTTTTTCAGCATTGGGCAATCTAAACAGGTTTTCAAGCAGTCTTCCATTTTTCAGCAGATGTCTGTGCTGTTAAAATATTCGTGACCATTTTTTACGGGAAATAACGGGCTAAAAAGTAAAGGATTCTCGTGGAGCTATGTCAGCCGCAACTATTTTTATAGAAATCAAATCTATTCTTCGTGACTGGCAACAGTCAAAACGTCAGAGTTTGGTGTTCCCAGAGCGGGATCACTGCCCGTTAAAGGGTTAAGAAACGTCTTTTAATGGGGGTTCACCCTCAAGCAATGTATTTCGGGGGAGGGAGGCCCTCTTTTCCCTCTCCTGGGTGCTACACTGTAGGCGTAAGCACAGAGGGAGCTAAAGGTACTAAATCCCGAGTCTCCCACTAAGAGTGAAGAGGTGAAAACAAAAAGTAAAAAGTCTAACTGTCTAAAGAAGAATAATTACCACTGAATTAATAAATTGATCTGATTTTAAAAGTTATCTTCAAATTAAAAAACTTTTAAAAATATTACCCAAATAAATAATCTCAGATAATACATTTACAGTTACATTTCTTATAACGTTTCGAAATCATCAGATTACTTATGACTATAACCACATGCGGCGATATAAGCGATCTTTTGCACTATAATCAAACGAATAAACCGCACAGAATATTTTGACTTCAGGAGAGACCCTGCCACTTTAAAAGAGGCCATTACAATCTAATTCAACTAACTATATATGCACAGACTCATTCCCTCCCTGTTCCCTACATTAAAATACGACTGCACCTCTGTTTCTAAGAATCAATGTTTATGTTTTCGAAATGTAACGAAATACTGAAAAAAATGTTCAACTCAATTCGAAATGATTAAAATTAATTCGTCATTGGTATTGCCTTCTTCGTTCTAAACGCTACGGTAATAAATCTAAACTAGTGTGGGAAACATTTTGGTGTATAGCAACGTTACATCATTTTTGATGAAGCTTACTTGGCTTGTTTGTATTTTCAAACTTTTTTAAAAATTGGAGCGATACCTTTATCTTACTTGTATGCACGTCAATAACAACTGAAAATGTCGCTTCGGTTTTGATTTTCTTATTTTGTTTTACTTTAATTTTGGGGAATTGATAGTGTACTACTATCAAAATGATGTACCACTAGACAAGTACTGTTTCCAAAAACGGTGTTTTATGGTAAAAATTTCTTTTACAAAGCTATCTACAGCCAAAGGCTGCCACAGGAAATTGTGAAATTTTCTGAATCACTTAATAAAGACATAAATTATATCAGTGAAAAAAAAGGCAGTTACATAATAATAATTACAAATATCACCGCCAAGTAGCGTTTTAATTTGATTAATAGTAAAAATTCCCATTTTTTTCGAATGCCAAGCGGAAGCTATCATAAAACATGAGAAAATTTTTCAGAGATGTTAATTCCACTGTGCAAGCTTCTAAAACTTGGCTAAATGCACATAAAATCTGCCGTGGCTTCAATGTCCACCTTGTTCAAGTGATACGTCTGGGGGTGATGATTTCAGGTGCTAGGTCTCCCATCTAGAATTGGTTCAAAATTAGTAGACGCCCAGCTAAGTCGGTCTTCCTCCCACTGGGATTCATAAAAATGGACACCGCTCCCTTTCGTCCCTCGCCGACCTGTATGGAGAAAATGACATCGATCTGTGATTGCTAGAGAGTATTAGTAACAACTACAACAAGCAGGGGCGTAGCCAGGGGGGGGGATATCGGGATATATCCCCCCGAAATTTTTGGATTAGTGATGAAATTCCGTCTATTTATACACATATAAGTTCATATCCCCCTCCCCCCGAAAAGTTTTCCAGGCGCATATCCCCCTCCGAAAAATTTTCCTGGCTACGCGCCTGACAACAAGAACAAAATTCTATATCAGACCAATGTGTTAAGGTCTCCTACCACTAACATTCTTTTTATATTATAGTAAATGTTTTACATATTTTTATTCACCTTCAACATATATTTTCAACTGCATTTTTTACCTTATTCTACTGTTTCATATTTGAAGTACAAGTGATAGGCGTCTGTAATTGTGGCGTGAAAACGCAAAGTTAATTCACCAAACGCATAGAAAGAATTAGGTTCATTAATACAACCTTGAACATTTTTCTCTAAAACTACAGTAAAATTAAACGATTTTTTTTTCTTTGGTAAAAAAAAAAAAGATTTGAACAGCAAAGACATACATAATATTCAACGGTTGAAAGACAAGTTTCAATAAGCTTTGAGCAAAGACAAAATATTAAGAAACCCGTATTACCAATGGTTCAAGGTCGCATACCTAAAATTTATTAAAATAAACTCTTTCCCTTGTTTCTTATTACATGCCCAATTGCTGTAAATCCATGTTACACATTGCGTTGACAAAATGTTCATCAATCCAACCTTTATGAGTAAAGGTACAGACAGCCATGTACAGACACGTACAGATTGATAATTACGTTTCTTGAGAGTTTTTTAAAAACGTTTTAATGATTTCATCGTTTCAACATCACTTTCTTTTTGAGTGTTTTTGGCTACAATGTAATTAACTGTTATACTATATACCAGACTATTTAACCCAAAATTTATAAATAAAATTCCTTGAAGTTGGAGGGTGACAGAAAATGTCTGCGAATATATTCTTTTTCCGTAACCTGAAATCTACATGAAGCATCCAATGCATATTGAAGGACAGATAATTCGTTTTCCAGTTACAGACACCTCGTACAATACTCGCAGTTAACCCTTTAGCGCGCTGTGTTCCCGCTCTGGGAACACCAAACTCTGACGTTTTGACAGTTGCCAGTCACGAAGAATAGATTTGATTTCTGTAAAAATAGTTGCGGGTGACACAGCTCCACGAGAATCCTTTACTTTTTAGCACGCCATTTCCCGTAAAACAATGGTCACGATTATTTTTAACAGCACTGACATCTGCTGAAAAATGGAAGAATTCGAGAAAAGCTGGATAGATTGCCCAATGCTGAAAAAAGGGCAGCCGTTGCCATCGCTCGACTTAACTATACCAGCAAGTACTGTGCACGAGCACAGCCAGCTGTCGTCAAAAAAGGGTCTCTAGATCTGTGGCACGCGATGAACGTTTCGATCGTCTGCCATCTTGCTGGTAGTTAAGTCGAGCGATGGCAACGGCTGCCCTTTTTTCAGCATTGGGAAAGGGTTGCGCCTCAAAGAGTTAATAAACCTCACCCCTACTGAAAAAAATCGTCAATGTTTGACATGAAAACACAGAAAAATATTTTTTTCTCTTCACGATAGCCTTTTTGTTCCAATTGAGATATCAGAACGCACTTTCATCTTCACTATGAATCAAACGAGCCTCGTCCCGAGGTCATAAACTATCATCCGAGAGCTTGCCCCTGTTTGTTCTGGGCATAACTTTCGTGACTTCTCAGACGCGTCTCCATCCCTGTGTAATGATTTCGCTGGCTCACGCACGCACACACCTTTTGCCAGCGTGACGTCACATGATTTATATGTCACGGGCCCTTGCTCCTTGATTTTTCATTGTTTACATTTTGCATGGTATGAAAATTTGAATTCGATAAGGAGAAGGGCGAGCTGTGCGAAAGATATCGATGTCGATTATCAGTTATTTTAATTTTTCGGCTGCGGTGTCAGGCTGATGGGAAGTTCGGCGACGCAGCACTTAGTTAGAGGCGAATTATTTATTATACGGCAGGGTAAATTAACTTTAGCTTATCGACTCTACATGATACATGGAGGGTATGTATTTGATGTTACACTGTTGCATCCCGGAGGTGAGGGACTATTCTTTTATCACGTGCGGTACACCGGTCACGTCCAAAGCGATTTTCTTATTTGATGTGCCTAATTAGATGCCAAGTGGATGAATCTAGAAATTTAATTTTTCAGTAGAAAAAAAATTTAAAAGAAAATATCTGAAACACTTTCATATTTTAAAAACGCACCAGCGTGCTATATACTAAAAGCGTGTCATAATCCATGCGTCGTCACCATTTTTCTTTTTTATTCCATTAAGTTTGAAAGTGCATTCATTATTCATGAGTGTGTCGTGTTTGTCTTTCTTGTTCAATAAAATGCATCTTTTGAATCGAAATCTATCTTAAAATAGCCTGTTAAAACTGTTTTACAATCTTCGCCAAGCGTATTCCAGCTACACTTCACCATTTTAAATACTGTTTGGAATGGGCATCATAATCCATGAGTGCGCCGTGTTTGTCTTCCCTGTTCCATAAAACACTTCTTCGAAATTGAAATATACCTTAAAATCGCCTCTTGAAACAATTTTACAATCTTCACCAGGCATATTCTAACTATGCTTTTCCTTTGTAATTAACTGCCGCGTTTGCCAGTTTCTAGCCGAATTTGGAAGATATCGCCAGGCTTGGCTCGGTTTTGAAGACTTATTTTTATGGCACAAAACTTCGCAATCAATTATAAAAAATTGCAAACCTTGTGAGACGTCCAACATTTTATTTCCCCCCCTCCGCGTTATTTGATAGATTGGAAAAGTGCCTCGGCGTGACGAGTTATATGTCGGCGCTAAAAAACCTGCTCGATTTTAATAGCACTTTAGTGCTAATAATACATGCATTAGCAAATTAGTTTAATATAAATATGTGCTCTTAATTGTCAAATATCACAATGTTTTATATATTTTGAAATGCATTTTGAAAATCATTTTGAAATATGAGTACAATAATTACATTAGAAAATATTAATCATTTTCGTACACAATTACAACCAAAAATTTCATTGACTGTTTTGCATTGTGCATTGATTCTGTTTTCTCAGGAAAACTGTCACTACAGCCTTACGGAAACATTTTTCACGCATTGCTGTATCTCATTACAAATTTTATATTTAGTTCAACCAAAGTAATACTTTCAATTTATAATTTTAAAAAAAATTTCCATAGTTGACAATAACATGAAATTTTCAAGAAGATATTGAGAGACGGTAAACCTTGAAAACTATATTTCTTGACTTTTAAACACTTCATAATCAAACTCAGTTTAAGGGAGAGTGCAAGGTTTGTCAAAATGCTGAGGCAGGTTTGTCAAAATGCTAAGATTTGCGTCTTCTTTTCCATAAAAAAAAAAAAAAAAAATTCCCGAAAACATTCGGAAAAAAGTCCTTCCCACTAGCGAAACAGTGATTTTTTTCTTTGCGGATTTTAACATTCTGCTGAGGATTTTTTTCTCATTTCAGCTTTCTTGCTAACATGGGCGCCCATGCCTATGGCCATGGGTGTCCCTTCCCCTAGCTCCTAGAAAAAAATATAATAGCGTAATGATTTACTTGCTGGCATAGCACAGACGTTGTTCAACATTAAAGTATAATATCTTTCTGGGCCAGGACTCCTGACTCCCCCTCTACTAGCTGATATTTTCAAAACTACAGGTTCGAATGAAGGTATAATGTGCATTTTTGAGTACTTTCAAGAATGCAGATTCTCATGAAAGAAAAGTCAATAGTATGTATGTTATTTCTTATAATTTTTGGAATTAGATTCATAATTAATTTGCAAAAATATTATCTATAAAAGACTTTTAACCCTTTTTTGAGAAAGGGTAGAGGGAGTTTTAAAGAAATGTATATCCAATATTGTAAGAATTATGGCTATAAATTTAAAACGTCTCTTCAATATTATAAAGGTCATTTTTCACCGGTTTGTAACTTTTTTTCGAAATAATTAAAATTGTGTCCGTTTTTTAACCTGTCGAATTCAATTAGCAATTAAAATATACTGTCTCCTTTTAATTTTCAAAATTTTGATTTAGTTTGTGCATATCCTCCAGGACAAAATTCACTATGAGCTTCATATAAGAATAGATAATATTTGGCAAATGAAATCAATGTCTTTCTTCTATTGAATATACTTCAATTAGAACCAAAACCATTGATTGCTCTCATGCTTTTTTCTTTTTATTTTAGAGTGCAAATAACAGATCAGTGTCAAAAATTATTTATAGTTCGTATGTCTCGTAAATGGTTCTGTTTAAGGATATGTCGTGGAAAACAATGTGCATTTCCAGGCTTTTTTATTCATGTAACTTCATAGAAAATTCATTCCTACTAAACAAGGAAGCAGGTGAGAGCTCCTATAAAAGGTTTTATTATTTCCGCTTTAGAACTTGGGGTTGGGGGGGGGGGGGATATGAAGGGATCCTTGTACTTAAATCTGTAATCCGATTGCCTTACTGAACCAATAATCAGGTATCATTTCCGTTAAAGACGCCGTACTACTGGAATAAACTTTTGGTTGCTTAGAGACTTGAAAAGAACTAGTGAATAGAATTTAATGTTGAATTTACAAAGAATTTCAAAATTATCTGACTGAACTTTTTAAGTATGTTATTAAGGTAAATATATGTACCAGTTATGGACCATGTACATATAATAGATAACTTACTTTTAGAAATTAAAAAAAAAATTGTCATTTCTACAGTTAACTGAAGTAAAAAAATGTGAAGTAAAGATAAAAATTAAAAATTATTTTACTTCAGTTGTTTGAAAGAATTACTTATGAGTTTCTTTTTTATCTGTAAAAGTAAGTGATCCATTATGTATGTACATGGTCTATTACTGGTACATTTACCCTAAGTATAACTTTTTAAATAAGATATGTATAATGTCTTTTCTTAAAACGTATTGAAGATCTTTAATATGTAAAAGATGGTTTCCATTTCATGGTTAAAGCTTCAACCTTTGAATTATTAAATATCATTGGTATGCATGATAAACATCTATATTTGTAATGATCTCAATCTGAAACTTCTAAAATATATATATTATTATTATATTATTATTTTCATCCGTTTTTATTTACTGACCATTGTATTTTAGCAAAGCATTATGAACATCTGCAAAATGACACTTTTAAAATGAGGTATTATGTATACCTCTAATGGAATTTTGAATCTTAATAATACAAAAAGTTTACTCTCATTATACTTTTCTCAGATCCTAATACAAATTTCTAAGAATTCATTTCAAATAACCGCATAAGAAATTTACTATTCAAGGGTGTAGAGGCAAAAATGATATTCTCCACTCAGGAAGTTAGTTCTTTGGATTTAGAAAAATGCAAAAAGCTTATGGAAAAACTTAATATATATAAATTGGCACATTTTTAAAATAATATATATACACACAGGGTGCCCAGTCATTAACCGAAAATTTGAAACTGCAATAACTTTTCAATGGCACGTGATACTGACGTAACGTTTGGTGACGCAACACTACACATTGGTGACGCACCAAATGTTGCGTCACCAATGTGTTTGAATTAATTCGAGTTTCCATTTTGTGCTGTGACGCAGCACTAGACAAACACGAAGTTGCAAGCAGTTTTCAGTAAAAGTTCGCGCCTTTGCAAGCAGTTTGCAGCAAATTTGACCATCGAACAGAGGATTTTCATTTTCTAGTGAAATTTGGGCCATCACACAGAGAACTATTCGTTCAGAGTTTGGTAACTTTGATCTTAGGCTTCGCCATATTGTTGCAAGTAATGGAAAGCACTTCGAAACTCTTGTGCATTAAATGAGAATGGGTGTACTTATACTGAAGTAAATATATATTTTTAGATCTCTCCTCAAACTCTTTTACTAAGCAATTCAAATTTTTGGTTAATTACGGGGAACTCTGTATATATATATATATATATATACAGAGTTCCCCGTAATTAAAAACAATGAATATATATATATATATATTCATTGTTTTGCTCATCTATCATTCCATAGATATTTAGAATTTTGTATTTGCCAAGTAGATGCTACGTTGATTCATAAGTTATGCCTTTTACTATATATATACAGGGCGGTATATGCACACACATATGTTGCCATAACAACTACTTTCACGTAGTCCTAAACCTGTAATAATTCTGATAAAGCTTTTATTTAAATTTAAATATGAAAAATGTGAGATTTACATTTAGACACTTCAATTATCCTTATTAGGCTGGCGAGCAGGTGAGACCGTCTGTAGACGACTTTTATTATTTCCGCTTCATAATTTGGAGACATTCTGAGAAAGTGGATCCCTGTACTTAAATCTGTAATCGATTGCCTTACAGACCCAATAATCACGTATTAGTTCTATCAAAAGTGGCCGAACGACGGGAGTCGACTTTTGGCTGTACCATGGAGACTTGCATTGCAGATTAACCTTTCCTGTGGCAGGTTTTATCGACTGCTCAGGGGGGGGGGGAATGGCAGGATGGAGGGAGGCATTCCTAGGCATTTGGGTTCGAAAGTCATTTCTCAGAACACCTGGCTCTTTTAAAAGAGTGTCATAATATTTCTGACGACGATCTGTTACGGAGAAGATGGATTTTGGAGTATCTTCAAATTATTGTTGCACTTTTCGATAGAGAAAAGCATGAGAGTTTCTCACAGCGTATGACTTTCAATATTAAGACTGTAATTGCAGTGATTGGATTTAATCTGCTTCGATTACTATTGAAAGAGACAGGGTCGGAGCTCGAAATTATTACGCCCTGGGCAAAGGATATTACCCTACGACAAAACCCAACCGCTCTTAATTTTAGATTTTAAAGGTGAAAATGATTTTTTTTAATTAAGAGCCTTACAAAATAGACAAAGATTATAGTAAGTTAGAGGCAGATACACGATTTTTCTCCCCCTGAGCTGATGCCAAAGTAAGAATCAAGTTACGTTCATGCTTGCTTATTATTTTAGATTGAACTGCACCTGATATACTTTTAGAAACGTAAGAGTGTAGACTTGATTGAAGGATTGAGAAATTGAGCTAAAGAGAGTCAGACAACCAAAATTTACCCATCTTCACGGTTATCTGTTTGAAAAGTATAAGACAACATGAAGCGTTTGGAAAATAAATCAATTCTTATGAGCTTTTTAGGAAGATTATTTTAGCATATTAGTAACGCATTCTTTACTTATTTAATTTTTTTTAAATGTTTTGAGGTACGTAAATGATAGAAAAAAATACAGGAAAAATTTTGCTCTACTTAAAAAATCTGAAAATATACTAGTATTTCAAGTTTTAGCGATTTTTCTCTATTTTCAACTATATTTTAAATTCCGAGAGTAAAAAATTTTAATAATCTGAGTGGCACAAACTTGGATGTGCGAGATGAGTGGCACAAAATTGCATGTACGAAAGAGTCCTGGCTAATGCTTATAGTATCTTGTATCTAAAACCGTACGCATGGCCTCATTACCTGCTTAATAATTTGAGAAACCATCTCGCTACGTAATCAAATGATCGTTTCCAGAATCTTTTTGGTCCAATGCTGTTCAATAACACACATCGATATATTGTTTTGCGAATGCCGTCTAGATTATTTTAATGGTTATATTTCAGCACAATGACGCTTTATGCAAACAGTTCGAAACTTTTAGGGAGAATTGTTTCATTTCTCCTTCAGCTTTTCAGCTTTTTCGATTCAACACCTATCAAATACGTGTGGGACGTGATTGAATGTCAGAAAAAGCCATCGCAAAACGTTTGTGAAACCATCTGCATAGTTGCAACTAAGAGACCGAAAATTCCTCGGGACAGTATTAAACGTTTTTACAAATTTATACCTAGTAACATGGGTAGGTAAGGTTCATACAAAGCCTATTTGACCGGTATGATTGACGCACTGATATAAAGTGGAAGTTGTTCAACACTAAAATGTAGTATCTTAAAATATAGCATATTTCTGCGGCAGAACCATTGACTTGCATCCCCCCCCCTTTAAAAAGTCATACAGGTGCCCATGTCAATTAACATACACAACGCCATGGGTGTCTATACTGCTTCACAAGGTTACCGTTTGGACCCTGTTTAATACATTGAATTCTTGATCGCCATTTTCAATATATTCATCATTTCTTTTTCTCATTAATGTTCACATTCATTTTAATCATATTTCGATTCCTCCGGGTTTTCCAGTTCAGCTGATTTTTGTTCCTACAATGTGCATTTGTGATATTGGAATGTTTTGAAATGTTTAGCAATGGAAAAGTTTAGAAAAATCGGCACAAAATTATCTATCCATGTCTATAAATCTTTCTTGTTTAAAGAACCATAACTTTTTTTTCCTCGATTTTTAAGTTTGTAAGCCAAAGGTACTGTGCCAAAATCTTCTGATGGGTGAAACAGCTCTTTGTTCACCGAAAGAAAATTATTAGGATGTAAATAACCTATCAGAATCCATAGCATTTAAATGGAGTCCTAGCTGGACAGCGAATTCGCCGTCGTAACTCCTAAGACAATATAAGTGGAAATAAATAAATGCTCTGTGACATTCTACAGCATAAAGACAGGCGCTTTTGATGTTTTGCGATTCAACGTCTCAAGCCTGTGCTGCGATAAGGCACGTCAAGATTTCAAAACTAATTGGATATCCTGTCACTCAGGTAACGCCGTAGAGCATTTGCTTATTACTTCTTTTTATTCATTTATTTATTCCATTTATAGGTTCGTATAAAAGAAGTGACTTTTGAGTTTTGACTTGTGCAAGTTTTACATTGATTATTTTATATGGTGTCTTTTAGCTGGAGGATATACTTCCAATTTCTGACGAGTTTAAAATTAAATGTGTTAAGGTCATGTATAAAAATCATGAGAGCATCAATGGGAAATCCCCCCCTCTCTCTCTCCCCCTCTGCTTTGTATATTGTGACATCATTTCTCAAGATTTTTCCATTAATTTCTTCCCAACTGAGATACAGCCAAAATTCTACTACTTTCGAGAACTTACTTTTTGTCGCCAAGTAGCCAAAATGGTCGCCAGGGGCAAGGGTCACATACTCATTTCACTTGCATCACACAGGCCCTGATTACCACACAGGCTAACAAGGCCCCCCAAGTTAAAAGGGCCCAAAAATTATTAAATAGTTTAAGTTCTATTCCTAAAAGAAATGAGTTATGTGCTAAATTTTTAACGGTAATGAAAATAGATAAAGGGATCATTTTGACAACACATTCCACTGAGCAAAAGGGTTTGTTTATACTATATTCAGGGATAAAAAAAACGTCATGTTAAGATCCTAAGAATGACATCATGGAGTATTCATTGACGTGACTTCATTTGATTCTGAAGCATAAATTCTACATTAACAGCTAAAAATATGTGAACTTTAAGTCAAAACTTTTCGCACAGGAGAGAGTTTAAAGCCAAAGCCCCCCCCCTTATGGGTGAAATTGCGAATAAATACTGGTATCTTATGACTTTAAGCAATATGACCAAAAAGAAATAACCTTCACAGGTGCCCGCAAAAGTGCTTTGCCTAGAGCCTCCGAATGTCTTGGGCTCTGCCTGTACAACTCTCTTTCGCCCAACGCACATTGATGCAGGAAAACAAAATTACGATTTTGTAGAACGTCACGTGCGCTTAAAAATCTGTAAATAAAGGAGTCACTCTCGAGTTAGTGTGTGGTAGACTGCGGATATTGAGAGAAAAGCCGTAAGATTGCCATTTGAATAGTGGTTACTGCTGTGATATTTAATGACCCGCTGTCGCATGTTTTAAAAATGCTGTATTTATTGTGAGAGACTGGAACACAGCATAAGGAATGTCTAATATCAGTAGCCTGTTAAAGCTGTTCCGAAAAAGGAAAATTCGTGGAAATGATGTTGAAACGGTGCTTATTTGTTATTTTTTTATGAGTTAATAAAATTTTTGCGATGGAACATTTACTGTTTGGTCTCATTACACGAATTTGAGTTTTCTAGAAATCTATACACTTTATCTGCTTCCAGAGATCTGAAACAACGATTACACAGACGTTTTCATACTATCTCAGTTGGTAATTTGTGTTGCTAAAGGTTATAGGCACACACTTCAGACACAGTCAGCAATTTTTTCCCCAATAGCTATGGAGCGATTTCACTCATGTAATTAAAAAATAGCCTCTTGGCGTGAGATTTTTTACAGTGACTTGCATTCAAACATTTAAACACGTTTGTAGAAAATACAGGAATTGAAATTCATTTATTTTCGTTTAGAAAATTCCTTTCATAGCCCTCCAAATAATTTATCCTCTGATCGAAACATCCCGATGAACAGAAAACTGGTGAATGGGAATATCCGTCTTGATAGACCTTAAACATGGCTATTATGTTGATTGGAGTTGCTCCTTGAAGAAATAAATATATTTTACAAATCTTTTTTCGCATTTAGATTAAATCGAAAGGAAGCAGGCTGTATCTCAGTTGAACTGACCCGATTTGGTTAATTTCATGTGGAACAGCGAAGAATACAAAATCAATTACATTCGAGAATGAGAAAAGTTATGAACTCGTTCTTTTAATTCACAGTGGAGTCGAGGTCATGAAAGCAGACAGAATAAATGGCTGCCTGTTGCGAAGATCTTTTTAAACGCTTGTTGTCAGATACCGAAGTGAATTCAGAATTGGAGGATCGCTGAAAAAAGGAGGTTTGATGCAGAATGGGTGCGAGAGGTATGAGTTGCATGTTTTCTCTTGCAGTAAAAAAAAACCGCCTCTCTTTCGGTACCACAAGTATGTATCTCAAATCGTTAAACCTTGTGTTACTTAATTGATGAACTGTAAATTCCTCTCTCCCTTCTGCCTATGGTCAAGAGTAAAATGATTTTACATTCTTAATGGATTTTTTCATGCAAATGTTCTCGCATTTAAATAAATGGTCATTATTCAGAAATCTGATTACACTTGTGACCAGGCCCGGACTGGCTCCTGTGGGGGCTCTCGGCTACAGATTGAAAAGGGGCCCCTTACTGGGAAATTCAGAGGGAATAGAATATCAGGATATGCAATATTTGAAAATTAGTCTCACATGCCTAAAAACCATATAAACTATTTTAAAGCTGTTGGGGCCCATCATTCTACGGGGTATCCCTCGTGACGCGGGATCTGTGGGGTCCCCCGCTACGCTATTATGTAAAGGCGTAAGATTACAGGGAAATAAATAATCAAACTTTTTATATTGCTTTGATATACAGGGTGTCCGAAAAGTCCTTGGCACATTTCAAAAATACACTGAAAAGCAACAAATTGCTATATGAATATGCGGTTCGCACAGTCATGCTTCACAGAATCAAGAATTTGTGTTTCCATCTTAAAACAAATTACTTCCAAAATGTGTTCATAGATGGCTCTGCATCTCCAGTTTTCAACGATGAGAGCCAATAGGGATTTTTCGTGAGTTTCAAATACTACTGACGGTGCGGGAATATTCATGCCAGCTATGGCGACTGCAATTGAGAAAGCGCATTGCGTGGGTTGGCATTTTGAATCAAAATCCATAACTACAGTTCAGGGAAAGTTTCGTAACATGTTTAAGGAAAACCGCAATCCATGCTAGCTAGAACATGGGATGAACTTGAGTACCATTTAGATGTGGTTCGAGCAACAAAAGGTGCATACATTGAACTCTGGTAATGAAAGGTGTTGCTTTCTGATTAATAGAATGATTAAACACCTTACATTACATTGTTTTTCTTACTGTGACGGTACAGCTCCACCTATGAACGCAATTTGGAAGTAATTTTTTTACGATATCAAAAAAAGTTCGTGAGCCTATGAAGTATTATTGTGCAAACCGCATATTTATACGACAATTTGTTGCTTTTATATGAATTTTTTAAATGTGTCAAGGACTTTTCGGACACCCTGTATATCAAATTACTTATAAAGTAGTATATCCATTGCCTCGCTCTCGCTGGGGTCCCCTTAGGGCGAGAGCCCTCCGCAACAACCGACCAATCAACCTGGCCAGTCCGAGCATGCTTGGGAGCTTTACAATTGGAATTTAAATTCAAATGTAATCACGATTTTAACTCAATTTCAAAATTTTCATAAAAACATGCACAGTTATGTTTTATTGGCATACTTCGAACTCTTGGATGTACCAAAAAGCGAGCGGCTAATGCGCGAAGGAAGAGACATTCAAAAACCCACTTTCTGACATGGCCGAGATTAAACGTGTCTAGCTCTCAGATTTAATTGCCTGTACCGTCAATCAGAACAGACTCTCTGGCAATTATGTCGGTGGCTGGATAATTGCGGTAAAAAGCGAGTTTGATTTGCTCTGGCCGGGTCGATTATTGGCTGTCGTCGGACGGAGGTAACTAGTAATGACGAGAAAATTGAACGCCGAGTGTCTGCACCAGTGAGCATTTACACTAATAGATTGACTTTGGAGCCCGATATTTGTGGAGTTCAGACGATTCATCGGGTTTCTTTCCATTAAGCTTCGCATACAAAGGATTTATGTAAATAAAATTGCGCTGCTTCAAGGTTGCTCACAGTCACAGTAGTTCATTTCAACTGGAAACTGCAGCTAGGTGGATTGAGCTTTAAATTGACCCTTTGTCTACACAGCTCTTATTGAGAAATGAGTTGGGTTGCTGCTTTACAATCTTTAGGTTTGAGACATTCACATTAGTAATGAGGTCACAATGCATAAAATCATAAATAAATATTATATTTAAAATTACATTTAAATAATGTCTTAAAAAATAAATTTGTTTGAAAATATATTAATGACTATGTCATTTTATCTCTCGCCCCCTTTATTGAAAATTGTCCGAGAAATGTGTCCCAAAAATGCGTCATAGAAGTAAAAATAAATTGTTGAGTACTGAATTGTTTATTTTTTTACTGTGCAATGCCTTATCCCTCCTGAATTCTATATCCCTCAATAAACATTTATCTACTTAAATGTAACTGTGCTCACGCAAGCATTCTTTTTACTTCTTCTATACTTTTTTCCTTCTGGATGTTACCTTGTTATGTGATGTGCCTGTTTTTTCCGTTCTAATTTAATAAAGTAAATGTTATCTTAAAATCCCACGCTTACTATGTTTGTACCATAACTCTGCTAACATTTCTAAAAGGTTATGGACACCAGATGAATTAATTTATTTATTTGGTGATTTTTAACGTTCGTTTCAAGGCTGCATCATTCATCCTCAAAATGGCGACTGGAACTTGGCGAATTGAAACGCTGAATAAAGATAATTACGAAACATGGAAACATAAAACATGGACTCATAAAATTAAGGATGCATCAAGAATAACTTGTAAAAGGTGTAAACGCATCGGGCACTGGGCTAGCGAATGTGAAAGTGGAAAAAAGAATAATTTTAAACATAAGCCTAACAGCCTGGGATTCTTATCCACTCTGGATGACTCGCCAATAGGGTTACCAGGCGAAATACAGCAACCCTACTCGCCTAAAGCTCTCTCAACAATATCAAATAACGAAAAGCAAAATTTTTGGTGTGTTAAGATAGATACTAAAAATTATATAAGTTACTTCAGTTATCATCGACCCACGTTTGCAATTGCAAGGAAAGATCAGGAAACCCTCCTACTTCCAGTCGATGAAATAAATGTAAAGAAAGAATAAAAGAAAAAGGGGTGAGAAGTAAAATGACATAATCAATTAAAATCGTTTTAATATGGCAATAATGAAACTAAAAAATTAGGGGGGTTCAGGGGGGGGTCTCCCCCTGACGAGGCTGGAACAGCCGAGTTATATATATGCGCTGGATGCCTCAAGAACACTGACCTAGGGTTTTATTTCTTAATCGATCATAGATATATACGATAAATTACAAAGTTATATAAGAAAAAGCTGTAGAATTTTATGGTAGTATTGATTAAAATTGCCAGGAAATTAAAACTAAGTAAATACATCATTTTGATGCTTATAGTAAAAGCCCTAGAGTAAAAGCCCTAGAGTAGCCCTAGAGTAAAAAAACAAATTAGTAAAATACGCCCCATACTTGTATTAGGTGATGTCCCCCCCCAATTTCAGCCTTTCATCATAAAAAGCTCAGAGACTTAAAAATAAGTATATCTTGACTTAAAACATTTTTCAATGGCTCTCCGACAAAAAGTCACATCGGAAGATTGCGTTTCAGTGGCTGTTTTTCACAAATTACGAAAGAAAACAATGCATAAATACTTAACATGCTATTGCTGTTATTGGTATTTTATACCTCCCCCTCCCCTTACCTTGACTTATTTCAGCATATATTTTTAACCATGTCATACACCAGCCTTTTGTATGATAAAAGGCTAAAATTTTCTCCATCACTTAATTGAAAACTTTTTGTAATGGGGACATATTAAAATTTAATTATTTTATTATTTAGATTTCATCTTAATAATAAAAATTTTCATCGATAATTTTTAATTTTTTGTATTTGTCTATGATCAATATTTAAGGAATAAAAGCTTAGGTTAGCGTTTCTGGGACACCCTGTATAGTTATAATACAGCTATAAGTTTAAGCTCTTTGAATTTTACGGTGCCGATTAAAATTTTCTGGAGATTAGATCTATATAAATACAAATTTTAAAATTTTGTATTTTCCCCAGTAAAAAAAAAAAAAAAAAAAAAAAAAAAAATCCGAATTAATAAAATGCGTCACATACATTAATGATTGAATGCACAAAATTTCAGACTTTCATCATAAAAAAGATATGTTTAAAAATAATTTTTAAGGGCCATGTAATACTAGCAATTGAGCCTCACCATGGCACAGTGGTTATGTCACTGAAAATGGTAGAAGGCCGAAGTGTGAAGGTCCCGGGTTCGGGTAACATCGCACGGCTGTTGATCTAACGATCTGGACTTCTGGAGTTTTGGTAGGCTTTCTTCAGATGTAACGTGAATCGCGTTAGAACCCCTTAAAAAGTCCTCCTACCAAGACACCCCCATCCTTGGCAGATCGCCTTAGTGTAGCGTGGCCAAAATCACACAAACAAAAACTAGTAATTGAAAAAGTATTATGTATTTATCCAATTATTTTTTTCCTTCATAATTTGTGTACGATCCCTGAAAAGAAATCATCCGAAGTGATTTTTTTTTTCCGTTCAGAGCCATTGAACAATAGTTTAAGTCAACATATACCAAAACTTGCTTTTATATGACTGACACATTTTAGTATAAATTGCTTAAATTTTATACATTTCTTTAATGCATCGGGCACATTTTACTAGCTGAGAACATTTTAGTACGGGGGCCCGTATAAAATTTTAAATTCTGTCTTTATTTGGATTTAATATCCTGAAAATTTTAATCTATGCTATAAAATTATGTCTTTTATAAATGAAACTTAGTAATTTATTGTATACGTCTATGATAAATATTTAAGGAATAAAAATCGACGTCAGTGTTTTGAGGATACCCTGTATATATGACCACTAGTGATCACTTTTTAAACGATACTTTTTCTTTTTCTTACTCCCATCTTTATATTGAAATATCTGCAAAGTTTTACATTTTTTGATAAATGTTTGCGACTATAGGCAACTATGATTGAAGAGCATTTTTAGTGCCCGCTCTGTGCTTGCGGTAGATTTTCTTTTTAACGCGATCAGCTTCAGTTTTAATATCGTAAAATTATGGCTGTCACTTTGAGAATACTTTCCGTATGTATTAGCTGCATTTCTTATTCCGATTTCAAATTTTGGCATTTTATTAGAGTGCAAAATCTCTTGTGGAATTTCTCCAGCATCTCATTGGAGAGTTTGTTGTTAAATACTACCAAAGCAGAAAAACAGTTGTCGCGTTTTAATCGTTGGCAAATGACATTTCAATAGAGTTGCAGCCATTTTGTTTTCTGTAAGATTTTTAATCTCAAGTTTTAGCTTGGGAAAAAGTATTTAAGATGCTACATATCCTATAAAAATTGGTATACGTGGTATCCCAAAATATAATAACGCAATTTAATTTTTTTATCCATTACATATAAGTAGGCAATGTAAATATACTGGCCTCCAAAAGTTAAGGTTTAAACGTTTTTTTGCATTTGATTTGCAAATGAATGAATGTACAGCTGCGGAAAAAAAAAGTCCCACTTGTACTTTTTTCGGCCGTCGTTCGTCGTACAGCAAAGTTACAGATACTAATCGTTCACGATTGACGTACACTTTAATTTGCTATGCATAAAAATAGCATAAGAGGCCATCTACATATTAAAATTCGCACCAACTTTTTTTTCTCAATAGTAACCCCTAGATTTCACTTCATATTTCAAAAATTTAGCTCATTTTAACCCCGGATACCCATTTTCAAGATATTTAAACTGAAATTGGATGAGTTATGCGCTTCCAAAATCCTCCTCCCCATATGTTAAAATATTTTTTCATACTTCAATTCATGTCTCATATAATATTGATAATAAGAAGCTGATTTTTATTCCTATTATTAGAACTAAACGACCCAAACATAATTTAATGTTATTATGATTTTTAATAAAATATTAATATTAATTATGAATTATTAAATTAATATTCGAAAAAATTATGAATAGCGACCTAGTCAAATTTCGATGGAAATAGATGCAGAAAGTAATATTACATGGCTGTGCAAAATTTCAAATTTTTAAGTTCAGTAGTTTAATTTATATTAAATAAGATATTTTGACCAGTTAAGAGACCATATATAAATTTATTAAGTGACAATTTTTTGAAAATTGCATAAAATAAACGTAAATTAGATTTATTTTGAGCAAAAACACAGTAAAAGATACCGGTATTAAAAAATATCAAATTTTGAAGCAACTAAATTAGAGGATTTTACAGTTTGATGGTAAGCGTAACATTCCCTGCTTTTTGGAATCGATTCCACAGCCTTCCAACGACACTTCTTTCGACTCCAACAACGTCCGCGACACTACGTTCTGTTTGCCCGGATTCCAGTTTGCCTATAATACGCCACGTCATGGATTCTGGTAAATTACGTTGTTGAGACATTTTTAAGTCACTTTTTCTCAAAAAAAAAAAAAAAAAAATACTGAGCAATCGAATTTCACAGTTAAGGCAGTGAAACAGACGTCTCTGCAACATCCCTATTTCTGCCCTTATATTCTTTTTCTGGTTTTTCACGTCATGAACTTTGATTTGCATATGAAGTTTTCTTCTGTTTCCTGCTAGGCTTTAAATTATGGATGATTTATTTTATGTTACTTATCGGTGTAATTATTTGCATAATTTCATTAGAACCATGTGCTCCCCTAATTATTTTAAGCAGTGTACATTGGTTTTCTTTTATTGAATCAATGAAACAAAAGTGAGATATATATCGCTTGCCGCAAAGCCCAGCAATAAAGTTTCATGAAAGGAGATTTTTTATTTATGCCATTTTAGACTAATGATAATTTTGATATTGTTAGACAATGAAATTCCAGTCCAGTTATGCATCTTGCATGAGAAATCCCTTGGGTCACTCACCGAAAGGCGACACAAACAATTTATATGAAAGGTGCTAAGTTGAATTTGAGTTTTTCACCTGAATGACAAGACCAGACAGCTCTATTCTTGGAACTGCGACCCTCTCTATACTCATTAACTTTCATGTATGCTTTATTCCGTGGCCGCCCATACCTTTGGGCATGGAGGGGGCATGGCTCCCGTAACTCCTATACTACCCTTATGATTTAAGTACTGATATAACGTTGAAGTGGTTCAACGCTAAAATGTAGTATATTTTTGGGACGCTTGACTTGCTCCTCTTCCCCCCCCCCCCTAAAAACGATCGTATAAACGCCCTTGCTTTATTCTATACTAAAAAAAAAAATTGCATATATTCGCATTAAAAAATGTTCTTAAAAAAATTAGCATTAAAAGGTCCATCATCAGCTTTCACTGTTTCTTTATCGTGCATAATCAAAATCATCTTCCATT
The DNA here is from genome assembly GCA_038373885.1 of Cheiracanthium punctorium. Lineage (NCBI taxonomy): Eukaryota > Metazoa > Arthropoda > Arachnida > Araneae > Cheiracanthiidae > Cheiracanthium > Cheiracanthium punctorium. The sequence goes on along the minus strand of JAWZYV010001696.1, from coordinate 447,631 downwards.
CTTTCGAAAAATATCAACATAACAGAATGTGTAAAAAAAAACATTCCTCTCGTATAATCCAAATTTAATGAGGCATTTTTATCGTCAAAGACAAAGAAACCAGTCACTTACTTCTTCAACCGAAACATTAGTCACCTTTCGTTTACTAATGGACCCCGAAAATACGCAATAGACTGGTTTTTACGCTGGTAATTAAGCATCATGGCAGCGACAGCATCAACATGCATCATCACCCATACAATTAGCATGCATTAGCACGCAGAACACAAGGGGGATAGTTACAGAGGGTCTCATTATTATCAGAGGGGGTATCAGATATAAAAGCGAGGGGGGGGACCTGGTATCCCCACAACAGCTTTTGCACCTGGCTGAATTTGATGCGATAGGTAAACCGTTATAGTGTACACGTAGATTTCGGTAATTGGAAAGTTTTATAGTGTAAAGACTGCAGTGAATCAGACTGTCGTTGGTAATCTATGATATTGTGAAAAATGATAGCGATAACTAAGCTGATCTAAATTCTACTGAGAGAGCCGATTCCATTAAAGCATGCTTCTGATTTAAGAGATGTTGTTTGGGCAGTTTTGTGGCGCTTTTGGAATTTAAAAAAAAATTAATTTTAGAAAATCTTAATTTCTCTGAAGGATAATTTAGTTGGTTTCTCAGAAAGTAATGTCGTTTTCTTACACAGAACTCAAACAAATCAATTTACAACTGGTGCTGATTTACAAACAGGCTGTGCCTAGGCATAGAACCCGTATTTGTTAAATTTTAAAATGATAATTTTATAAATAATACTTTTTTCTTTAAAAAAATGGATACCCTCCCCCTTTTTCCACGTCTACCCTCCATGAAAAATCCTATTCGAAATATTCTGAAATCGATTTTTAGGCATTCGCGAAGGCTGTATTTTACAGCAAGAATTTTATGGATATCTCTTTTCTTCTTTGAGATCACGCAGGATGTGTGAAAAAAATGTTTTTGCTCCCTATCCCTCCATAAATTACGAATTTGGGAAAATGCTTTCCAATCTAGCCCCAATGCTAAGAAACTCATACTTGCCGAGTCTGGTTCGATTATTATCTTCAATAGTTTTGTCTAGGCAAAATATCGACATACGAAAAAACGACATTACTTTCCGAATAAGCCAATAAAATATTTCTATTAGGCTGTAACGAAAGTTTCCCGCCACCTCAAACATCGTCAGAACACAGTTCGCATTGGCGTATTTGCTCATATTTTGTCGAACTATTTTTGACATTTGAAAGAAAGAGGCTTACTTTATAACACTGTGTTGTGAAATCTCTGAAAAATATAGTTATCATTAAGTACAAGGTGTCACCAAATGGAACTATAGCTCTAGAGGATTAGAACCATCAATAACTTCCAGTTGTGTTGCAAAAAGTCAGCTCTAGAATTTCAACAAATTATGCGTACAGCTTTAAGTACTATTGTTGTATAATGTGACACTGTGCAGGTTTGGTACCGAAAGTTGAAATACAGTTATCTAAGGAGTTAGAAGTTAGTTTTTCAGGCAGATATGGCGTAAAACTTTCGTTACAACCTATTTAGTATATACTATTTACGAATTAATTCTGGAGTCTGCTGGAGTATTTCTTTTATGGATTACTTTATTCTGAGGAACGCACTTTTAATGACTGTTCTATAACGTCGATGAAAGTTCATTAGATGGATTTAGGAGGATGTAAGATGTGATGGAGAATAAAACACTACTACAATTCTTTTTTGGTCTAAAACAATGGCTGAAGTTACTCTTAAATATGAAGTAAAAGGGAATTTTATAGCATAATTCTTTGTTATTAGGGAAGCACTTTTAGTACTTTGTTCAGTAATTCAAAGTTCAGAAATCTGATTTTGGAAAAATATTCTAAATTAATTTAAATGAAAAACTTTTAAACTGATTTGGAAAATTAGGAGTCAAAATTACTCGTTCTATCAGGAGTAAAGCAGTGTAATGGTTGTTATTATTTTTTTTTAATGTTTACTGTACCATTTTTTTCCAATGGGCGGGTACGCTGCCACAATCCTTTGCCATTACTAAGGTTTGAACCACTAGCCATTTCGTTATGGTAGTACCCAATGAGCTGCCAGCATTAGCCCCAATCAAGGGGTGGACAATTAAACACCCAAGTCGGGAATCGAACACGGACCCAATGTGTGATAGAATAGTTCTTAAGCCACAACACCACCTATGTGGATACATTTTATCATACTGTTATCGTTTTAAGTGATGCACTTTATAAAATTTTGTTTAGATATTCATAATTTAAGGAATAAGTTCTAGAGAATACGAATTTTTGGGAAGAATGATATGTAATTTTTTCAGTTGAATGAAATAACCGAAGTTGTGCTAAATTTTACTGAAGCGCTAATTCTCTTAAAGTATATTGAGTTTTCCAAAATTCAGCTTTAGCAGCTTTATTGAGCTGATGAAATTCAATAGTAAAACTTTAAGGAGTCTGTGCTTTGTTGGAAACTCTGAAATCAGAAATATTAAGATGAAGACGACAGTAAAATATTTTGATCATTTTTCATTTAGAAGAATGCGAAAGAATATTTTTGAAACATAACAGATGCGTGTAAAATTTTGTCATTTTTTTTAAGCATCAGGAGAATTCAAATCCATCCTGTACAGACACACAACTTTTTCTCCGGCCATACATTCCCACGAAAAGAATTCTCTAAATTCTAATTACGTATAAATAGAGAGGCAAAATACTTGGTGCCATTGCTCAGCATATTTTGAGTGTTATGCAGGTAAAAAATCAAGAATGCACAGCAAAATTTTTACTTAAAGATTGATTAAGAAAATTAATTGGGAATTGAAATGAAAATTGTCCACTCACGAGAAATATAAAAAACTGAGAAACATAAACTGAAAAATATCACTAACTGGATAACTACAGTGAGCTGTAGTCAGGTTCTGATCTATCTATATTCTTACATATAAATAGTAAAATTTAAATAATTGTAATGTATAATGCATTTTAAGTTTTACAGAAATTGCATGTAAAAAATGAAAATGTAGATATCTGAAATATCAGATTTTCAGTACGTAATAATTTTTATATTTTATTAATTTTCATTTTTCATTTCAGATATACAATGGATGAATCTGTATTAAACTCAAAAAACAAAAAGAAGATATGTGATTCTGTATTAAAAATACAAGGATTTAGAAACAACTAGGTTATTGAATTTTCCCAGATCATTTGATCATAAATTTACCCACATCAGAATTTATCCGAATAGTTTAAGAAATTATTAATGATTCTTTGGAAAAGTTAATAAAGGCTTCTAGAAAACTCAATATTTCATAGGACACACATCGAACATTGGTTCATAAAGTCAATTGCTACTATTCATATGCAAAGGAAAATGGCCGATTCATGTCTGCTAAAACAAAAGAGAACCGTTTTAGCGGCATTTGAGCTTTTCACTTTGGAGTGCGAGGGGTACTGTTGCACCCCCAAATTTAACAAACATTTTAATTATTTCACACTGGGGATTTTATTATGTCAAATATCCTTTTATTTTATGTCCTTTTTCCAGCTTTCCCCTTCCTGTTCTAACTTATGTAAACTATTGCTCAATGAAACGGATGAATGTTTTCGTTTCTTTATTGAGCAACAGTTTTTTTAAGTCAAAAAAGGGAAGCAAAAATCTGCAAGTCCAAAAACTCCAAGCAGTATTGTTTTGTTTTTACCGGATAAGAACTTTAGTCTAGATCAGAAGTTCAATTTCCAAACAGATATTGAACGATGTATTTGCATGAATCATTTTGTGTGGATACTAAGTTTCATGCAAACTATGATGGCTTTCTGATGTCATAAAGAAGGGCTCATCATGCCATTTTATTTATTTTATACAGTTTACTGTGACGTTTTTCATAATATTGTCTGGCCTTGGATAAAAGCTAGAAGCAATGTACCACCAAATGTATTATAGCAGGACCCCGTTACATCTTATAAGACTCAAACTGCCCAAGAATGACTTAGACAATCCCTATAACCACCTGTTTTTCCAGATATTGACTGTTATGCATGAAGAGTTTTGAAAGAGAAATAAACAACAGAGAATCATTGAAGGCAATCGTTATTAAGATGTGTAACATAAAAAAAGCCTATTGATTTAGGCCTATCAAAGATCGATATTGTGCTATAAAAATTATTGAAACATGAAAGCAACGTTTAATGCAATAAATTTGCATAAATTGTTTAATGCAAATTTATCACATTAAACAATTAAATAAGCGTTTTTTTATCAGCTGTGGAGATTTGCATAAATGATAAATAATTTTTTAACATGATATGGTTAATATTCTAAATTTGTTTTAATGCCCTCGTGTACTCTACGAACTTTGTGTTTAGTCAAAAATTTAAATAATTTTCTGCTCAAAATTAAATTATGGTTTATTATTAAAACAGAAATTGTAGGGAATTTTATTATTCAAGCAAAAATTATTGGGAGATTTCAGGGAAAGTTGTATCATAAAATATAACTCACTATTACTATTTTTGCTATCATGATTCCCCAGAGCTGAATCATTTTCTTCAGTGAGCTATTTCCCACCCAAAAACAAGAACTTGGTATTCTGAAGTACCAAGCAGGAAACAGAGTTTATTTTTTGTTTATTTTCTTTTGACTGTTACTTTCATTTACATAAACTTGTATAATTTACTCGTAAACAGTTTTTAAAAATCCGCAATAGAAATTCGTTTTATAAAGTACATATATTTTTCCTGCCTTTATATAACATGCAAACACCTGATTTGGTGAGAGTGGGCGAGGCAAGTTAATCGAAATTATTCAGATTTCCATGTTTCCAACCTAACGCAAGTCTGTTTTTCACTGCATCTGCTAAATTATGAATTAGCAACATTACCTCTGGATTTGTATGCTCTAAAGTTGATTAGCCAGTTAATCAGTTTTTAGATTATACTACAAAATCTATCTCATTACATTTTAAAATCGATATCGTTGTATGAAAATATAGCTAATTAGTCACTATCTGATATCAGTAATAGGTAAAAAAATTCGCGCGTTTAATAACCATTGTTTCAAATATGTAATTGAATGTAAATTAGTGAATTTCAGTAGTTGCACCACAATCTACTAATATTGAGATACATCTGTTCAGAAAAGGAACTTCGGATTACCATCGTCTTTTACCTTTAAGAGATGTTCAGTTTCATGAAGTTCATTTTCCGCCATCAAATTTTCCCGGAATTAGATTTTTTGTTTATTACCCGATTTGAAGCATATTACCCAAATAGTCCCGTCAGCAGAAAAAGATCGTTAAGTGATGGTCACAAAACAGTCACGAGTGGTCATTGTGACAGTGATTAGTAATTCATCTGAGGTCAGTATATCTGTCCCTGGTGAGTTCATCTTTTGACCACGATGAAACCCCGAAAAACTAATTAGTTCTGACATATATTTTCTCGTTTTACTTTCGAAATTACTCATTAAAATGTGAAACAATCGATTCAGATATAAGAGTTACACTGTCAATGTGGCATCACTTTAGTTGCACCGAAATCAGTTGACACTGATTCCGGTGTCACTGATTCACTGATCAGGCATCACTGTGAGATTCACTTACCAGTGACACTCACAGTGACGTCCTATGGTCTTCTGTCGTTGTGATCTTCTGTGACGTCACAGAAACTGTTTTGTGATACCTATGCCATTATGGTTGGCCCTATTGCAGAATCATTACACAGCACATTTTACTGGTTGTTATGTTGTATTAGATAAAGACTAAAGTGTCACACAAAGACATGAAGGTTTAATGAAAAGTAGCTAGCAGTGTAAGGCAGAAAACAACTGACAATTAATCAGTCTAATAGTGTTGGGTTTTGTTGATCATTTGATTTTTTAATTGTAAAATAAAATAATTATAATTTTATTTGCAATTAAATTAATTTCAATTGATTTGATTGATTAATTGTGATAGACAACTGAAATTATTGCAATTAAATCTATTAATTGGGGTTTGCAATTCATTTATCTGCGATTACTATTTTAATTGTTATTTAAACTTAAGTTAATCGTTAATTCTTCATTATAACAATGAACAGCGTTGTGCAAAAGGATTGACGATTGCCAATTGTCAATCTAAAGTTATGCAATTTACAATTAATCATATTTTAGTTCCAAATTTTAGATTTGAAGAATTTTACCATTGTTAATCTTTCTTTCCAATCAATAATTAATCAAGCACTAATCAAATATTTAGTTTGATTGAACAATTAACAATTTTAACTAGTTAGACTAAAAAAAATTTACTGGACTAAGAATTTTTTGTGGGAGCTAATTTTTAACATTTTTCAATGAAGTCCAAAAATAATTATAAATTCAGTTTACCCTCAATCTGTCTGTCTGTATATGAGCATATGTGCGCTTTAGCTCAAGTAAAAATGCTCGCATAGACGCTAAATTCTGGTATATATGATTCATATAGACCATACCATGTTTTCTATAATATTGTATGTAGCACTTATAATTTTTCACAGGAACTCCCAAATGAAAGAGAAAGAAAACATATTTCTATCTGTTGGGGAAATGTCTTAATTGCGTTTTATAAATTTGCACATCTTTATTAATGCATTTGAAATAAATTGAAAAGCGTTTAGAACTTTGCATTTCGAGTTCATCTGCCTGTCTATCGTGTTGTGTGGGCTTTAGTTCCCATAAAAATAAACGCATCGACTTCAAATTTGAATATGTCATTGATATGGACCACAATATGTTCAGTAAAGTAAATAGCAGTATATAGATTTATAATAGATTTTTACAGGACCTCCCAAAAGATACAGACCTTCTCCTTCTAACCATTCTTAGTTAAAAAACGTTAGTAAAATGTTACAGCAAACGCGGAAAGCATTTAGAACTTAAGTTTGTCGGTCTGTCCGTCTGCAGTCTGCATGGGTGTTATCTTTTATAAGAGTAGCCGTATCGACTCAAACTTTGGGTTATATTACTGATATGGACCACAACATATTTCTTATACAAAATAGTGCATGCAACATTTATTTCTCTCTCTCTCTCTCTCTCTCTCTCTCTGTTTTTAACAAGACCTGCCATTAACGGTTACTACTTATTCTTTAGGCCCTATACGAGGGCTATTGGCGTGATGTACGGGGAAGACACCGGTCAAAAGTTAACGGAAGCATTTTAGGCGTAGATGACCAATTTTTTAACTGTCGTTTAATTGAACTTCAAACATTTTTATGGAATAAGAAAGTTCAAAAGTGCATAAATTTTTTCGTCAGTGTGTTTGTTTGTCCATTTGTATTCTATATTCTATTAAAATGACGGTAACGGCCCGAAATTCGGATGTCATAAATATGGAGGTGGGGAGGTTCCTTTACAAAAACTATAAATGCTGCTCCGATGCTGGTAATTATGCTGTATAAACGATTTTCAAAAGTAAAGATGTTTTACTCCATGTCAAAGACATATTAAATTTCTAGTCGATGTGTGTAATTTTACGGGAACTAGGACGTACACGGACAGATAGAAAAATTTGAGCTTATGTTTTAAACTATAATTCTCTCTAATTCTGTTTTAAACTAACTAAATTAAAATAATTCTTTCCCGTTTACTGAAATGTGCCGATATTTTTTGGGAGGTCCTGTACCGAATGCATAAATACTACATGTATCCTTTTTCAATAGGAGAATTTTGTGTTTCGGATCACAACGTATCCAAATGTTTAGTGAACACGTGCATTTTTACACGAATTAGAGAACACACGAACAGATAGGCAAGCGAACGAACAGTCTCAGATAGATAAATTGAATTTATAAACATATTTTAATTTATAGTAGGAAAGTATAAGGTAGTCCAACTATTATGAACATTAAAGAATCCAGTCATTTTGGCATGGCTTTGAATAGTATTTAATCTTTTATTGCTTTAATCAAATAAATTTTATAATTAGCAATTGATTAGTAGTTAATTATAGGTTCGTGATTAAACGCTTTATTATTTTTTAAGGCCACAACTAGCAACTGATTAATTCTTATTCTAAAAAATTTTTCAATTAACAATTATTTCTTATTTATTGTAAATTTCACGATTAACAATTGATTAGACATTAGTTATATTGATTAGTCATATTTTTATATTAATGAACGATTAATCGTCCATCGTTTTTTGCTAAACTCTGACTGCGCCTATAGATTGGAACAATCGAGACTTCACGTACCTTTGAGAACCTTACAGACTACAAAAAAATTCTCAGGCTTCAAAATTATCTCATTATGTTTTACCTTACTGTTCTGGGCAAATGATAATTCAGTTTGAGTTCACACATATCATCTAACTTTGAAATGCATAATTGTTCATTGTAAATATGTTTCGAAATATTAGCAATTAATAATTGCAGTTGCAAGGTTTCGCAAACACAATTAATTAATTGTTGATTGTGATAGCTTGCAATTACAATTAATTATTTTAATTTTTAGCTGCAATTAAATTAGGCAATTTAATTGTTACTTGTGAATTCTTTTCCAATTAATGTTTGTCCAACACTGATAGCCAGTGCGAATCAGAAGTGTAGTTTTACGTCGTCGCAGAAATAGGCATCATAGGAGTCGAATGAGTCGTCATTGATCTCAGTGTCAATGTCACAAACCTCTTTTATATCACTCGAGGGCTGTTACTCAATTGAAAAATAATGCTGCATCTATTTAAGCAAAATGTTGTGAAGATATTGGATTGAAATATTCCTCTATTATTGCAGTCCTGATATGTTGAAAAATATGTATGCACTACAATATATATATATATATATATACACACACACAGAGAGAGAGAGAGAGAGAGAGAGAGAAAAAATATTTCTACTATAAAACAAATGAGGCGTTGCGGATACGAAGGGTGAACTCAACAAATTTTTCAGTCTGTTCTGATACAAAGCGAAACACAATATTTGGCGATATTTTTCTTAATTGAGTTCACCCTTTTAAAATTATATAAAAGTGAAGATGTATGCAGCGTTTTGAGTTCAACCTACATCATAAATTTCAAACGTGATTTTCTAGTGACAAGCATTGGCTGAGTTCACTCTTCTATCCGCAATGACTCAAATGAAACAAAAGATCAAACTGGGGCTATATTTCTGATATTAGCTAAACATTAAGAGAATTTTCGGATGTTGACATTTCCAGAACATTCAACATAAACAGATCTATTTAATGTTTTCCAATATAGTTGTAGAGTGGAACGTAAATAATTTCAATTTAAAGTCAATGACAAAAATTTTTGATGTAGTGTTTGTTCAAAAATAACTTTCCTCTACTGTTATTCTATTGATGTAGAGTTTTAAATTTTAATGCAGTATTGCAGCCAATGCGCATAAATATCCCCAAAAACGGAATGCTTTAGTTGAGTTGTTTAATTTTGTTAAATTATTTACGATGCAGTACTATATACCGGTACAAACAAACACTTAATTATTTATAATAGAAATAATTTTATAATGTACACATTACTGCTTAATTTAACATCTTTGTTGACTTATATTTAAGTCGAATTTGTAGTCTCGAGATCTGACGCAAGTCTAAGACCAGTAATTGCATACACTTTCACAAAACTATTGCGAGCTTTCACAAAATGGCGCTACTCTTTTCAACAAAAGATTTCTTCTGAATGTTTTGTGTAGCTGCAAGGTTGAAATAAGTTCTTCGTAATGGCGTGAAAGGGGGGGAGGGGGATTGTGATATCAAAGAATGTTCGGTTGATTATCTATGGGGAAATATCGCTTTGGATTCGCGCCAGAATGAGTCGAAAGGCGTGCCCGCGATTCAGTATAAAACTGAATTCTCGGTTTTGGTCGTCGGCCAGCATTTTCTGTTTTTACAGGGGAAAGGCTTTCTAATTAGAAGGCGTAAAAGGTACAGAGAATGCCAATACATGTAAATTTGTGGTGAAGGGTCTTTTTTTTTCCATGTAAAAAAATATTAGCATGTACTAAGCAAGAATGGTTCTCGTAACGAAAGCATCTATTAGGATGCACTTTCCAGTGCGATCTTATTTTACATTAACCATTTGAAACACAACCATTTCACAATGTCGAAAAAGTGCGCCCTTGCAATCTCATGATTTAACTACCAACAAGATGGCGGTCGATCGAATCGCCTAGTGCGTGCCACAGAGCTAAAGAACATCTTTCACACAGCTGGCTGTTTTAATTTTCGTAATTTTTCATGATTCTTTTGTTTAATATTTCTCTTTTTAACTTCGTGGATCATGCTGCACTTTTACTTTGTTATTTCCATTTCTATGATAGCAACATCTTATTTTGAAATCTTGTATTGGAATCTTCCGTGGACTTTTCATCAATGTTTGGGTCATTTCCGCTTTATTTTCATTAGCAATTGTCGTGCCCCAGGGTTGAATATTATGACACTCTTTGCCATGCAACGTGCAGAATCCATGCTCTTTTTGTTTCCGTTTTATTCGTATTTTTCCAGCGGTGGCACCTGATGATAGAGCTAGTAAATAGGAATTCCATTCCATCTCCAAATCTTAGTTAAACGTTGTTTAGGCTTAAGAAATCTCACGTGGTTTCAGTGGAAGTAATACGCCCTGCGATTTCATTTTGTATTTTTGTTAGTTTTGGATTTTTCTTACTACATTTGCTTTTTCTTTTCTCTTTTCCTTTTTTTTTCTTCTTCTTTTTTGAGAATATAATTGATCGAGGGTTATTAGATGGATATCCATATTACGTAAGTTTAGCTGTTTTGCATTATATACATTTATATAATACATTATAAAACACTGTGAATATGAATGATTGCAAAAAGGACATACCCCAAGTGGGAAAAAAAAGGGAAAAGACAGATCCAAACAAAATGATAAAAGAATGAATGGAATGGAAATTATAACCTCTGGGACCATCCTCAGGAGCCATACCCAGAACATTATAATTAAAGACAAACAAAATAGTAGTATTTCGGTAGGATAATTATCGTTTTATAATATTTTAATTAACAAAATGTCAGTCGTGTTATTGTAATATTTTACATTGTCTATAACGTATGTGTATTATAGCTTTACATATCTGCTTATTTCTTTACGATACTAAGAAATATTTAGACAAATATAATTTACATTTACTTATCATAAGGACTATGACTTGAAATTACAAAAGGAAAACGAATATAACTTCTTGATCTGAATCGAATTTAATTCAATATAATACTTAAATTATTGGTCAGAATTAAATTTTTGTTGTGCGTAAAAGATATTTTTACGCTTATACATGTCTTAAGTGGGAATGGATTCAATGCATCAAATGCAAGAAATATTTGCACGAATATTTCAATAGTTCTAATTTGTACTGAATGAAACGATGTGTAGGCTAACATTCAAATCTGTATTCTTATAAGTTTTAGTTAAATAATTTAAAAACATTTAACCTAGTTTGAGAATTTGTTTGTTTCTCCATAGTCATCATAGTTAATTCATAGGTAACTTTCCAATGTTTGTGTTATTTTTCTTACGCCGTAACTGGCGGCACCTTCCCTGTATATGCGGGTGAAGATGCCACAGTTCACAGAAGTTTATATAACATTAAATTTTACAGAGATGTACATACTGGGAAAGCAATTAATAAGCATACTAACTAATTAAATGTTGTAGAACATTGTGTATTTTTTAATTATGTTATCATTTCAAATTTGTCTCTACTACGTTTAAAAAAATGTTTAAATATGACTTTTCCGCCCGAATTACCTTATAAAGATAAATAACTTAGAATAGAATTGGTATTAAAACTCAGAGAGTGCGTATTTATTAGTGTGTATGAGTATGAGCGTGAAGTGGGAAAGAGAATGCTAAGATGGAATTTTTACAATTTAATGCACGGTTTCCTACACAAAACACGGACATTTTGATTGTCAGTCTCAAAAATACTCAAGTATTATTCAATTTTCAAAGTTTTGATTCACGAAGACTGAATTTGATATTAATAAACTACTTTACCCTCTATCAGGTGCGTGGACTACGATCGTAGACCAGGTACACTTACTCAAAAAATCATCAAGTAGTGGCCAAATTTCGAACGTTAGTTTTGTCAATAACTAGCTAGTTTTTGAAAAAACTCAAAATTACTAAGAAATATGATAAATTTATTATTATATATGACATTATTCACTTCTACGGAGAACACTATTTTAAGTATGAAATTGACATAGGAAATTTGACTTACCTGAAGTACTGTGAAATTTTAAATATGCGATGCAGTTTATGGAACAATTTACTATCTTGTTTGGATATTTAAAAAAAAATACTTCCATTAAAGAATATATATGTATATATGTTAGGGATGGAAGCGAGACGACTTTTTGCGAGACGAGACAGAGATTTATAGCTTTTTTTCGAGACGAGACAAAGCTTTTCGGCAGTTTTGCGAGACGCGAGACGCCTATTTTTCGTCTCGCGTCCATCCCTTAGATATGTATTGAATTGTACAAATAATAAAAATGATAGTATGGAGGATAGAATTGCATCATATATATTTACTCGCACTTAAAAGCGATCATACATCTCTTCCACTTATAATGATAACAAATTAAAGACTTTTTCATGTTTTGAATCACCACACGAAATTTACAGCAATTTTATTAATTGGAAAAAATAAAATAAATAAAGTTTAAGCTAGGGCGGACCGAAAAACAACTTTCAAAAACTGTTCCGAAGACGACAGGGAGAAAATTTCGGCAGGTGCGTTCTGCTTCAATTACTGCGGAAAAGTTGTCATTCGCAATTGAAGAAATAACAAGCTTTTACTCTGTATATCATGGTAAATAATAAATACTCCGCCATCTTTTCCAAGCAACTTTTTTTCTCTCTTATTTGACTTCGCATAGCTTGAGGAAGTTATTGAGGATGGAAGAGGGGCGTTGTAGATTGCAGTGTAAATTTTCTTGAATAAAGGAATTTTTAATATTGTCTTTCAATCAATCTTTTTTTTAATCTACATTATTTTCCCTACACCTGAATTATGTCTCTGCTTGCTGTACTTATGTACAACGACTTACCGCTAAAATCCAAATGCCGAAATGTTTCGCGATTACATCGTACAAGGAAGTAAGATTGGTTTTAATTTTAGGAAAACGAATGATTATCTACAAGAGGGATTTAGGCCGAGGATTAGGGTGCCCTCCGTCGTAGTCTTTCTAAGGGGTCCTAACCCGTATTTACACGAAGTTCGTAAAGAGAGCGAAAATCTAGACTTTTGGCATTCTAGACGCGGCATTTGGATGTGACTTGCTCATTATTCATAGTCGGTGATTTTTATACATTCTTTTAATGTTTTCTAGTGTCCCAAAATATCTGCCAGGTGGTGTAGGAGCTGAAGAATCATTCTATCACGCCGTATGGACGGGTTTGATTCCTGGCTTGGGCTTGGTTCTTAACTCGTCCGTCCCATCATAGGGGGTAATGTTGGCAGCCCTTTAGGTGTCCCCATAACAGAATGGCCATTGCCTTCATGCCGCTGTAGAGGCGGATGCCTAATCGGCAAGTGCTCGTCCGTAATTATTTTAAGTGTCCTAAAAGGATGACATTTAAAGTGCATTTTCAATTCTGGGAACAGAATATATACAATCCGTATAATTTTTTGAATGAGCAGATAAAAATATTTATTTTTATAACTGGGGTTTTAAAGCGTTTTCTGTCCCATTCTCTGATACATCTTCATGCAACTATGAAAAAAAAAAAGTTTTATCGAAAATGTTTTTAAAATTCATGCGATACCGATTTATTAAAAAATTTCTTTAAAAATAACTGAACTCCTCTAAATGTTTTGACAAACAGTTTCTGAGTTTATAATTGTTATACATTAAACTCAACATAGTTATCCTTCACAGGGCCACAAAATAAGGAAAAAATTGATGAAAAAAAAATTATGATTCATTGCTTTATCAATTATTTTTTTAACTTTAAGTTTTTTAAGCAAAAAGTTTTTGACAAGCTTAGTTTTTCTCCTTAAGTTAACCGTAGAACTGTTATTATTTTCTCAATATCAGTTGATACTCTTTGAGTTATGGATGGTGAAATAACTGCTTTCAGTACTTAAGGTAATTTTGAAAATGTTTATCAAAACATATTTTTAGTACAAAATTATAAAATCTGAACTCTGTGGTATAACATAGGAGCTCTAGATTCGCATTATCTCGCCATGTCTTATAGAAGTATAATTGTAAAATTTTAAATATTTTACAGCAGTTATACTTATATGTCTTTTTAGCAATGTGACATCATGTTTCTACTTCTTTCTCAAAAAGAAAAAGAAAAAACGGTTGGGGGGGGGGGATTAATATTCTTGAAAATAGTAAGATGTGTCTTACAACTTTTTTACGAGCTCTTTATTAATCTTTTTTTTAAACAATGCGTCAAATTTTCAGAATAAAATTCTCTTCGCGCAGTGTAATATTGCTATATGATTCAGAATTTGGTTAAGTACATCTATTAAAACAAGGAATTTCAAACTGTGTTTTGTGCTTGAAGTAAAATTTCTTATTTCGTACTTTAAACATGAATAGCTATTATTTAAATAGATATAATAAAAAGATTAAATAAAACTGTTTATATACAGTAATTGTCATTAAATGGATTTTATTATGGTGAAATTGGTTTATTTTAAAGAAATTAGTACTCAGCAATATAATAAAATCTAATGTATCCAGTTTTCATTAAAAAGAAAATTTTCCATGCAGATTTCATTAGCAACAAAGTTAGTAAAGAACTGAAAAATTCTTTAGAAAATTATATTGAATTAAACATTTTTTAAATGACACTTTTAAATTAATTCTATCCATACATGTAAACACACTGACTTTCAGCCCTTCCTTTTACGGAAAAAACTTTGATATTAGTGCATATATTTAAAAGATATTCATTATTAATTCAGAACAGTGGTTCCCAATCTCCTTGCGTACCCCTTCTATAGTCGTTGGCCTGTACTAGTATTATGCCTGTGCCTTTGTACAAGGATGTTGTTTTCGCGAACCCCTGGTTGGGAAACAATGACTTAGAATAATGATGACTGGAAAAATATTTGTTTTATGTTTTAAGCATTACGTTTATACTTACCCGTTAAATGATATATGTTGAAAATGTCAATACAAATATTAATTTTGATTCAAATCAATCCAATCTTTTATTCGATCAAAAATGGTAATCGGTTACAAGATTTCATCGACTAATCCCACTGATGAATCACTACAGCCTTAGTTGTTATAAGTAGCATTCCACATGAAACTAGCCTCGATAAACAACAAGTCAGAGTAAATCGATACTTTATTTGAATGACATATACAGTTATACAATTTGAAGCTTACACAGTTAAAGTTTACCTCTCATGTACACCTTACTAGTCATGTACACATTACAGATAATACTTTTCAACACCATAATTTTCTAAGCACGGCTATATAAATTCATGTTGAAAATTCGATGGACAGATTTGGAAACAAACGGAAGAAACTTTAAAGAAAAAAAGTTTCTTAAAATTGACATTTTATAAAACACAGTTTACATTCACCATTTCATACATATGAAAGGTTACGCAGTGATGCTACTAAAGGCAGTCGTGTACCATGAGCAGATCTCTTTCCCTGAGCAGACTGACATGCTGAAACTTTCGGCAGGTGCGTTTACTATCATGACTGCAGGAAAGCCTTTAATATGTAACTCACGGCGCATTTAAACGGACGTGTGATGTAATAATTTTTATGCAACCAACTTTATTGGGTAATTTTTCTTTCTAATTCAAGACTGAGATTAAAAAACTAGACCTAAATAATTTAAGAGCTTTTAGATATTGCGAAATGATGTTTGAATCTACAGAAAAGTAAATGCAGCAAACTTCTTGTTTCAGAATTTCTCTGAATAATCAGCATTCGTGTAGGGCAATTTGAAAAACTACTACTCACGCAAATAAATATTCACTTTATATAGTTTTTAATAGCATACAGGGAAGATGGAAATACAATTTAACAACTTTTGCAACGATTTTCTTTTTAAAAATGTGCAAAATTCGCATATCTTAAATCTAATTATATTTATTGCATTTTATTTATTATAAGAAAAAATTAATGTATTTCTTTATCATGTGAGACAAAAAAAATCTCAGAGAAATTATAAGTATCGCAAACTTTTCGAAAATTAAAAATCTCTCATCAATCCTGCACCGTATAAGGGTACTTAAGCTGGGACACCCTTGAAGAAGTGCAAAAGATATTACAAAATGTTTTTATTTTTAAAAAATCTGAAACATTTAATGCAGGAAATATTTTTTTAAGCTTGTACATTTGACTAAAATAATTGATATCTTATTATTTACCGAAGCTGATATCTATCAAAGTTGCAATCAAAGCTCATCGTAGGAAATATTGCCGTGTCCGTACGCCGCACAGAGGAGTATTCGTATCAAAATCCTGGCCAAAAAGCGAAAATTTTAAATTTGTTTAAAAACAGTAATATATATGTTTTTGGATAGCCTAGTAACTGGTGCATCATGAGATGCATGTTTCTCGACCATAATTCATATCCAAAAGATGCAGCACTCGGTTTAAAAGCAAGTTTCTTCATTTACGGCAAGAGATTTCAGCGTTTTCTATTACTTCCTCGTGCATATTTTACAGGCTCTTTAAATTAATTTACTCATTTGAAACTTAGTATAATTGTAGTAAAATATATGTATTTTAATTATATTTATCTATTAGCTTTAAAAAAATAATATGACTTTATTAAAAAAAATTGTAAACTTTGTTTTTCTAATTTTTTTTCAAAAATCCACATTTTAAAAAGCTTTTTGAAGGGGTGTCGCGGCTTGTCGCGCCTAATTTCAACTATAATCGTAATTATTACAGTAATGAGTGTCTATTCCAAGAAAAAAATGTTCCCCCAACATCCACCATTTTTATAAAAAAATTATTTCTACAGCGCCATTTTTATTTTTTGGATAATTTTTTGACGGGTGATCGCAAAAGGGATACAAATAAACGCGCTTGTATTTCTCCTAAACTATAAATTATGTGCAAGTGTTTGGATAAAGGTATACAAAGGTTCATTTCAGTTAAGATTTAACATCAGTATTTTAAATTCAGTATGTAATTTATTTTTCTGGTGTAAATCCTTATATGATCGGCTATAAGAAGAAAATTTCTACATATTCCAAAATTGCCCTTACTCAGTCCTGTAAATAGTCCCATCTATTTACAACTTAGTTTTAAATTTATGTCGTAAATTGTGTCCAAAGCAAAAACTCCCCAATTTTGGTTCTCAAATTGGGCAATGACAACTTTGACTTCGGGTCATGGAAGTGTGAGTGTGTAAACAGAAACACGTGCTACCTCTTTAAGTCATTTTGAAGTGCTGGCTTGAAATAAATTACTTTCTCCTCGAGCTTGGAATGAGATTTTATGAGTTTGCAAAGGGGGGCTTCTTTTAAGCAGTGCCCTTATATGATCTGCTCTAGATAAAGGCCAATGAAAAAGAGTAAACCTTTTAGCAGTGAGACCCTATAACTTCTTCCAGAGGGACCCGATGGTGGTCTCTCTCTCTCTCTCAAAAAAAAAAAAAAAAAAAAAAAAGAGGAAGAAGGAGAAGGAGAAGAAAAAGAAAGTGATTCTGAGTGAAGACGAATATCAGAGTTCAAAAGAATCGGAATGAAAAAGTTAATCTTCAGAAGTCATTAGATAACTAAGATACATAGTAACTACATTTAGAAAAGTGAAAAATCTGAAAACTTTTATGATAAAAATTGATTTATAGATAAGTAGTATTATATTTATAAGTATTATTATAAGTAAAGTATTACATTTAAATATTTTTATTGTGGTTAAGGCAGCGTTTCTCAACCTGTGGGGTGCGCCCCCCAAGGGGGCGCAGAGCGTTTCCAGGGGAGGCACGAGAAAAACCAAAGAGCAAGCAATGATGCACGATTTTAAAAAATCGTCTAATTTATTCTCATTTTTACTCAAAAATATATCCATTTTCGCTTAAAATGTTCATTCAAACTTTACTGATAACATTATTTTGTAGAAAATTCGACTAAATGTACATTGTTCGAATTTTCTACACAAGATTAAAAAACTGAATGTATGCTGAACAATGTGAAGGGGGGGGGGCGCTACCGTAAGTTAGCCTTTGTTGGGGGGGGCGAAGTTAAAAGGTTGAGTACCGCTGGGTTAAGGCACGGCTATTTTGCTTACGGGAAGGTTGCCTTGGTGGAGGGCTTTTTAAGAGGCTCTAATGCCTATTCTCGTGACATATGGAGAAAATCGCCCAAAACTCCAGACCGTTAGATCGACAGCCGCGTGGTATTACATTTATAAGTGCTATTATACAAAAGCAGTACTTCCCAGTAAGGGACACTCCCCGGACAAGACATTTGTTAGAAACCAACTTCGAGTCGTTTAGCGATATATCGCCAAATTTGGCGACAACACGCTTTTTTATATAATTTAAGAAGAATATAATACTAAAAAGTAAGTCAAAAGTCAACAGTACTGATTTTA
Source organism: Cheiracanthium punctorium (assembly GCA_038373885.1). Classification (NCBI taxonomy): domain Eukaryota; kingdom Metazoa; phylum Arthropoda; class Arachnida; order Araneae; family Cheiracanthiidae; genus Cheiracanthium; species Cheiracanthium punctorium. The sequence goes on along the minus strand of JAWZYV010001696.1, from coordinate 429,068 downwards.
ACGTTAAAACACATGAAAAATATGTTTAGCCAGGATTTTGACACAAATACTCCACTGTGCGCCGTTAGGTTTGATGTAGCACTTTTTTTTATTCATAAATCTACAAAAATGTGTGATAACTGATACCTCTCTAAAATGAAATGTATATTTACATAGATAAAAAGCATTAAACCAGCCTTAGCTGACTATTGAGAATTTTTACCTATCCTCTTTTTTTTTTTTTTTTTTTACACATTGCATTTATTAATACGCATTGAACATTTGAAATGCATTACATTACAGCAACAAGCCGGAACAAAGTGTATATATATATTAAAAGTTCTTCAATTACTCTTTCAGAAAATTACTTTTACTGTTTTCTAGTTTTCACTGCAGAACAACTACATTTCATAGCCTCTTAAACACGCATCAGCTGAATAGCATAAACTGATTTCCAACTTGTATTATTTAGAGCTTCTATTCGCTAACTTTATATACATCATATACAGTAATAAAAAGCAAGAGTGACATTAACAGCATTGAAAAAACACTCAAAATACTGGTGTTAAACGATAAAGTAATTAAAAAACTTTGTAAAAAACACACATAAGAAGTAAAAGGAAAAAGGATACAATTTTTGAACGAAACGCGTATCCTTTTTCCTTTTACTTCTTATGTGTGTTTTTTACAAAGTTTTTTAATTACTTTATTAACAGCATTGTTTAAAAGAAACAAAACAGAAGATATGAGAAAATATAAAACAAATAATTATATATACATTTTATGTAGAGAGAACTGTTTAAAAGAAACCAAACTTATAAGATATGAATAAAATATAAAACAAATCATTATATATGTACTATATATATATATATATATATATATATATATATATATATATATATATATATATATATAGAGAGAGAGAGAGAGAGAGAGAGAGAGAGAGAGAGGGAGAGAGAGAGCAAAAGCAAAGTAAACTGATAATTCAAACAGACCGTCACACCACCAAGAATCACCTAGACAGTGGCCCAGCTACATGGTAGTAAACTAAAGTACAATAAACAATACAATTTAAGGAATGGGGGGGGGAATATTTACAATCGCTACGGCTATCATCAGGGGCCACGCACAGCAAGTTGTAAATATAAAAACAAAAAAAGCAGGATTTCAGTGAGTCAGCAGGATTCAGTGAAAAGGCTCGAAAATCCACTTGGGGTCAGCCCTGCTACAGTAAATACGACTAAGCTAAAGATTCGACTTCAAGTGAAGCTCTCCAAATATGTCAATAAAAAAAAATAACACCTGAATTTATAGTGTTCCCAAAACCGAGAAAAGAAAATCAGAAAGTAATGCCAGAAATTAATAATCCAAATATTAATAAGTATCTAAATTAATAATATAAATTAAAAAATGTATCTGCAGTAATATTCAGAAATACAGTTAGTAAATGTAAAGCATGTTATGCTGACTTTAAATATTAAAGGTAAAAATTAGAGAAAATAATTAGATTATATAAATTAACAAAGTAATACTACTAACTACTGCAACTATAATAATAATACGTTAATAAAAACACAAAAACCTTTTTATTTATTTAACTATTTTATTTTAAATAATTTTAACTTTATGTATATATATATATATATATATATATATATATATATATATATATATATACATCATTATGGATTTCATATTTTACTGATATCTTCAAAGTTTTGTTATTTTTGAAATGTTCCTATTATTGTCACTCTTGCTTTTTATTACTTTATACGATGCTGGTTGTATTAATTTAGCCATTGGTTATGTAGATTATTGATATAATAATTCATATCTTGCTCGGTTCTTAGCTAATTTATGGGTTGGATAAGATAATTATACAATGATCCTATTTGTTGATTCATGTGAATTCCTGCTTCTTGAACCTTTTTGATAATTTCACCAAATGTACTGATATATATAGAGGGTGTTCCAAAAACACTAAACTAGGGGGTTCTTTTTCCCCTTAAATATTGACCATAGATTTAGACAAAAAATAACAGTGTGACGCAATAAAAGGTACAGAATTTTATGGTATCGATTAAAATTTCCGGAGGCTAAATCTAAATAAACACAAAATTTAAATTTTTACCCGGTCCCCGTACAAAAAAAGTTCCAAATATATCTCATACATTAATAAGGGAATGTAGAAATTTTCAGCCTTTAATTATATATATATATATATATATATATATATATATATACATAGTTTAAAAAAACTAAAAAACACGCTTTAGCGATAAATTGAACTAACTAAAAATTGAAAAATAATTCTTAATATAGAAATAAATTAATGAACGAAAAATAGTATTATTGTGAAAAAAGTGTGGGGCGCTTTGGGCTATATTTTTTGTATCATTTTTCTACTAATCGTACCGATCGAATATTCTCAACAACTAATATATGGAGCCCCCCACGCTTTTTTCACAATACTATTTTTCGTTCATTAATTTATTTCTATATTAAGAATTATTTTTCACTTTTTAGTTAGTTCAATTTATCACTAAAGTTCGTTGTTTAGTTTTTTTTTTAAACTATATTTTTATTTTTCACTTTTTAGTTCGATTTGCTATAAAAGCGTGCTTTTTAGTTTTTTTAAACTGCATTTATTTAAAATTTACTTTTTAATTTTCGACAACTCTCATAAGAAACTAAGGAACACTACGTTGGAAAGTACAAACTGTGTGATAATTTATTTTGACTGTGCACCAGTGGCGTAGCCAGGATTTTATTTTGGGGGTGGGGTGAGTATCAAATTTAAAGCTAAAGTTCAATTGTAAGCTAAATATCAAATTATAAGCTAAGTAAAGGGTCCCATTTCCGGATGGGCAGCAGCCCCCTCAGCCCCCCTCTGGCTACGCATCTGCTGTGCAAAAAGTATTAATTAACCTGCAGGTAAATGCCACTTTCCTCACTAAAAAGGAAAAGTAGGTCTCTAATCAACAAACAAGTTTCATAACGACTACAACAACCACAAACATCCATGTAACAATATTGAGGTAAAATTTTTAGATTTGCCATCCGGATTTCAAAAACGTAACTACCCAAACATACCACTGAATACAGTTACCAATAGCGAGAGAGGCTCTACTCCATTGTGCTGAACCGAGTGCCGAAATGGTACGCATGCGTAGACCGTGCACTTTGCTCTCTCTCTGAGAAAATTACTAATCCTAACGATCCTAATCAGAATAATGGGATAAACATCAAATTATTGTATTGTCATCGGTCCTTGATAAGTCTACAAAGTTTAAATTAAATCTGACCATTTAAAGGAGTTCAAAGGAGTCGGTTACAAACAAACAACAAACAAGCAAACATACAGGTGAAACTAATAAAAGCGTGTTAAAAAGGCTCATAGATATGAAAATAAACATATGTTGATTTAAACCACTTTCAAAAAGCTCTAAAAAATAAAATAAATAAAATAAAATAATAATAATAGAACTAAAAAAAATAAGCATCGAAAGATCGTATTTCAGGTAGTGTACGCAAATTACGAAAGAAAACTATGATTGCGTGAATACATAACACTTTTGCTGTTATTGGTATTGTACATCCACTTACCAACTTTGCTTAAACTTATATCCGAGCCTATTTATGATGAAAGTCTAAAATTTTGTACATCTCCTAATCAATGCGTGGAGCACATTTTACTAATTGGAAATTTCTTTCTATGGGAGCAGTTTAAAAATTTAAATTTTGTATTTACATTTAATCTCCCGAAAATTTTACATAAATTTTTGTATTTTTTTACAACTTTTTAATTTATTGTACATGTCCATAGTCAATATTTAAATAGTGAAAGCCTTCGTTAGTATTTTTTGGATACCCTGTGTACATGTACACATACAAAAAAAAAATGCTATTGTTAAAACTGATTGTGAAGTATATATAATGAAAAAAAAATTAACATTCATTCTTTTTTCTGGAATGCTCAGACAGTATTTCCTCTACATCATATCAAAATTTTCCCTAAGAGGATTTTCACATCTGAAGGAATAAAAAGATGTTAAAAATCTTAAATCCCTTTTAATACTCTCGGGAAAAGATTACAATATCTGCAATAATAAATTAGAGCCGTTATTTCCAAACCACTCTATTATCTTTAAGTCAAAGATCATATTATAGGAGGTTCCTTAAAATTTACGGAGGCTGAATCTAGATAAACGCAAAATTTAAATTTTTACCCGGTTCCCGGGTTCTCCATCGAAGACTTTGTGTCAAATTTTTTTCACAAAGTCTGTTATCGCTGTAATATAATTACTGAAGGAAAAAAAAAAACTCATATTTTAAAGGATCTGGGAATATTTGAGAAATATTTCCACTCCCACTAATTTTTGGAAATTTTTTCTTCTTTGGCAGTTTCCACTAAAAAAGGGGTTTTCTCGACCTAAGAAAATATTTGTTGGGTATATTTATAGCTTTCTCTGTTCCGGGCAATAGCTATTTACAAATTTTTAATTTTGATCTCTAGAATTGTCCCAATCAGTGGCGTAGCCAGAAATTTTTCATGGGGGGGCGACTACTGCAACTCATATATGTATACGCGTATGTTATAAAGGAGTGAAGAATATACTTTATGTATGGCAAAAAAATGTCTCATGGGGGGGGGGTTGTGACCCCTATCCCCCCTTAGCTACGCCACTGGTCCCAATTGTTGTAATATTAAAAGCTACAACCAATTACTTTTTTGAGGATTAGTATTTGCATTTTGCTTACGAAGCTCGAATAACTTTATAGAACCAAACCAAAGATGAAGGTGATTTTTAACTGATTGTAAATTATAACTGTGCAAAATCTTCTTGTGGTTTACATTTTGTTAATATTTACATTATTGTTCTGAAAGAAAACGCAAATTTAAAAGATTAAATGACGAAAATTTAAATCGAATATGTTATTCAAGAGGGAAAATTTATGCAACTGAAAAAAAAAATTCCTGGTAACGTGTATCCGCATTTTGCTTATAAACCTGGCACGATTTGATAGAATGAGAAATGAAGGTGCTTTAAAACGATTGTAATTCCTTATTACTATGCGAAATTCTGCTGTAATTCAGACTTCATCAGTATTTAGATCATTGTTACTGATGCGAAAACTCGGATATAAAAGGGAGAGAGACAAAAAAAAAAAAAAAAAAAAATCCAATATGTCAAAAAGAATTAAAAATAAATGCAAATAATTTTTTTCCTGATAATTTTTGTACGTTAATCATCTGCATCCCCGACACAGCTTAACGATAAGTAACAAAATGAAAACAAAGATCCGAGTTTTCAAAAATCTCTCTCCCTGCTCTCTCTCTCTCTATCTCTCTATGTGTAACCGATGGGGAGAGAAACTCTCTGATACTCTCAGGACTCTCTCCCGAGACAGAAAACTCACCTGAGCTGGCCAGGTGACGTCACGGGGCTCCCATTGGCTGCATGTCACCGTGTGGGCGTGGCAACAGCTCACGGGCAGAGATAAGCTATCAATCAGGGTTTGTTTGAGATATTAGGGGCAGAAAAAGAAATAAAAAAAATTAAAAATAAAAAAAAAAAAGCGAGAGAGCCGGAGACCCCCCTTCTCGTCTAATGAAGAGAAGAGAAACTACTATGGAAGAGGGCCGCTGCATGTCAGTGCGGAACGAGCCTCGGAGTAAGTCGGAGAGGACTGTGGTGTGGTTGCCGCTCTTTTTGCTTTGTTGTTGTATATATTTGTGGTATACCGCCGAGTACACTGGGTGATGTTTGAAGGATTAAGCATGGGGCGGCCAGAGGTGCGGAAGGGCTAGTGAGGGGCGGCCTTTTTAATGTGCAGCCCGCCGCGGCCCTCGCCCCGGTGCAGTATGAATCACCTCAGTACTATGTATGCTACCAAGAGGAGAAGGAGGAATAGTAAAAGGTGAGTGGGTTGTTTGTTTGGATTTGTTTATTATACGCCCCCTCCATTCCCCCTCTTGCCTTGCATACCTGTGATGGAAGGTGGGAAAAACTGTCGGCACGTGTGACTTGTGTGATAGCCAGTGTCTCACAATATTGGAGTGGCTTCGAATTTTCAAATGTTTTCTCGCTCCTAAAAGTACGGTTTAGTTATTTTCAATCCAACAGCATGTACTTTAACCAATATTAAGAATAAGTTTGTAATATATTTTTGATAGTAATATTATATACGTAAAATTTGGGTTAGATTGAAAATAATTTCAAGATAATGCTGGTCAATCAATATCCAGGATATAATAAGAATATATTTTGTGTAACTTTAGGATTTATCCGATATTCAGAATGCACTGGAGATATTTCTAACTCGACACCAGCAATTACGGAATACTGGAATGTATTTAATACCTTTGTAATGTACACTGCAAGGGTTTACTTAATATTATGGAGGCATTTCATATATTTTCATTAGTACTCTACTATTGATACACACTCACACTCTACAAATCATACTATTTACTTTAAAATAATGTGAACACATTCTATATTTGTTCTAATAGAACTTCATTATCTTCTCAATATTTTGATACGATGAAATATTTTATTTGCATTTATCCTTAATGGAGATATATTCAATACATTTTCCCCATAGTGAAGTAGTTTCCTAATATTTGGGATACATTGGAAAAATATTTCAATACTTTAAACAACGTTATTAGAAAAAAATAACCATGATAGTCTCAATTACGTCAATATAAAACTGAAAGGTGAATAACTAATGCCTTCTTATTATCGAAAGTATTTTATTTAACATTTTAAAGTCACCATTCACATTAAATATTTAGGATTAATTGGAAAATTTTCTGTCTGAAACCAATATTACAAATTTTATTTTTTGTCCATATATAACCTACATTACGCGCGTATAACTTATGAGAAAAGCACTAATCGAGTTGTGTTCACTTGAATACTGTTACAAGTGTTCGAAAGCTTCTTTGTGAATTGAATGCTCTGATGTGTGTTTCAATTTGAAAAAGATATCTTGAAGATTCTTATACTATGCTAAACATGTCGTCGTATTTGCACAGAGTTGTAAAACAATATTATTTTACTACTTTAGTATAAATATCAATAAATAAGCCCTTGGCTTAGAGTGTCAAATGTAAGCAGTTATAAGCGTTTCCCTAAAAAGTATTTGCTACCGTCATCAGTGATAGTTAAAATGAACTGGAATATTCATTAGTTTAATTTATAAAAACTGCATACTGTTTTCGTTGAAATATTGTAGTATTTAAAATAGTCAAGAGTGTTTATAAGAAAATTCCAAATGAAACTTTAGAACCTAATTTATCAAATTATGATGTAACATTTCCGTTCTATTTAAAATGAAATGTAGCATTAAATAATCACATTTGTGAGTCTTCGAACTTGTTTTGACAAAGTGTAATTTGTCATCTTCAAATATTCAAAATAAACGACGGTATTTATTAGTAAACGCGAGCGGGATTATAAAAATGACTTAAATAAGGGCTTCAGTCAAATTCAATTTTTTTAATTATTAACCCCTTAATCTTCGCTCCCGTTAAAATCACGGGCTAAGATTTCTCCCTCTATTTCTCGTGCCCGTCAAATTTCCGGGCAATACTGTTCAAAAAAATTCGCCAGAAAGATAAGAGCGTTCCAATTCTGATGCACGGATTTTTTTGTAATATATAATTTTACACAACAGATGACAGAATATTTTTAACTTAATTCGGAGATAGTTTATTTTTAAATACATGGTAGCAGTACTCAAACACACGTGTATTTGTGATATGCATTATGCAAACTTAGCTTACTTTTTTTTTTTTTTTAATTCATGTTCAAAGAAAATTTTAGAAATGTTTACTTATTTTACGTAGTAAGTTTAATAAAATTTTCTAGTGTTTAAAACATATATTTTTAATGATTCCCTGCTTACTACAAAACACACATTCAGTCACAATGACCCTGAATGTTGGCTTTTCCTAAAAATTATTTTTTTTCTCTAGTGCTTAAAATGTCCAAAACCTTAAAATGAATAAATATACTATATATGCACTTGTTTTATACAATTTTCTGGAATAAAAGAAATAAGCACTTTTATGACCGTTTTCTTGAAAATAATACGACGGTTAAGGGGCTAATACTTCATTCAAATTTTATTGTTTGAAAACTAGTTCTACCCAAATGTGACAATTCGTTTTTAAAATGAAACATACAATAACTAAATCATTTTGAAAATAGAAGGTAAAATAGCATGGAAAAAGATTAATCACTAGAATATCACATCATAACGAGATATCATACATACATATTGTGAATATTTTATTTTTACATAAAACTTTCTCACTCATGTTATAATAAAGCAATAAATTTTCAAAAATTAAATTTTCAATTTTGCCTTTAAAAATATCTTGCATGTATTTTATGAAAGTAAAAATAGTGTTTCATTTTAAAATGAAAAATTTCGAACGTTCATTAAGATATTTTCAGTGTACCTAAAACTGTGTATTATTTTCAAAATTTTAAAAAACTTAATTTTTGTATTTTTTTTTCATGTTTCCACCATACATAATGAAGCTATAGATATGTGATTTTTGAAAAATGTTCCGATATGTGTATTACTTGCGTTAAATATTTAATTTTCGATACGTATAGTTTACGATCGTAATTTCTTCAAAAAGTTCTTTACAGTGTCAATATTGTATAACAAATTTCATACAATACATGGTTTCACATATTTTTTCAATTAAAATATATTTTACAGAAAAAATATTTTTAATTTTTTATTTACTTATTTATTTATTTTCGAAAACAGCCTGATACTTCACATTTTTTATTATAACTCATTTAATTCAGGAATTATGCTAAATTCGAATATAGAGTAAGGACATAACGTTGTACTAAATATAATTTAGGAATAGGATGTAAATTAATTATTAAATAAATTATTGTATATTTTATAGAGAAGAAATATGTAAGGTATTTTTTAGGTTTTATTTCTGTAAATGATTGTTATAATAAAGACCGCTTATCACCGCTGGTCTTCGGTTCATGCTACAGGGATTTCCGTTCGGGATACTTCGATTCCCGTTTGGAGCATGAACGCTTCGTTGTGGTTTTTCAAATCCGACTGTGACCGTGGTAGAACACAACATACCATGTTCGATCTCTAACCGTAAATGGAAGGCCACCGTGTCAATGTTGTGCAGTACTCTAAATCTGTAGTTCTGAAAGCTTTTTTTTTTTTAATCTAATTAACCGTTTTTAAAGGATACTAAAATTCTTAAGATACTTTCCCTTTTAAAAATCTAAATTGAAAAAGGTAATTCCCAAGAAAAGCGAAAGTAAAGCTAAAGGATTCATTTGGCGATAATAGCTATTTTTTAGAATCAAAAATAGTGTATTTAACATTAATGATTGTCTCAGGATAAATGGTGTATTACCGAAAAAACACTCAAAATACTGGTGTTAAATGATAAAATAAATAAAAACTTTGTAAAAAAAAACACACACATAAAATGTTACTTATAACACGATACGATCGTTTTGACCAAAAATTCTTTCGGTCTTCATGAGTCAAAACCCTTCGTTTCACCAAACAGTGAGACGAAGAGCTTTGACTGATGAAGACTGAAAGAATTTTTGGTCGAAACGATCGTATCGTGTTATAAGTAACATTTTATGTGTGTTTTTTCACAAAGTTTTTATTTATTTTAAATGGCGTAATCTTCTTGTTAAAAGGAGAATTTGGAAAAAAAATTTCTTTAAATTTAACTAATCTCTCGCCCTCATAGGCCTGCTATTTCCTGATGTTAGATATGTGATAAGATTGTTGAATGAACTATTTATTTTTAAATAGTATGCCTCACTTTAATGTTGACAGTTTAAGTCAAATGTTACTTGTAGCAATCCCTTTTAAATTTAGCATGTTCTTTGTGTGTAAGGAAAAATAATGACATTTTGTTAGCGTTAAATGTACACAATTTTTAGTTAAGAAAATTAATATTTTTGTTTTTCTGCACACATGATATTTTAAATTGTAGATAAACTAATCCAACTGATAATTTTCTTACAAATCCCTATAACCGGTAATGGGGTGCATTAATTCCATATAAGTTTATTGGAGTTAAATTTTCTTACCATGAGCACATTCAAGTGTATTCAAGTGTATTCCAAGTGTATCATCAAATTTTTAAGCTTTACTGTAAGAAGAAATGTTAAGTATACTGAGAATTTTTAATTAATAAGAGCGTAAAATTAGCTCCCACAACAAAACTCCAAATTTTTTTTTATGTTGTTAGCACCAAATGTATAGTACATTTAAAAAGTTAAATTTTGATACAAATTAACAGGAACATAACTTTCTAAGCAGAAAAAATATATTGAGATGCTGCTTAATAGCCTTAACTTCTAAAAAAAAATATAATAAAATGTAATCAGAATTTAATGCAGTGAAGTGAAACTTTTTGACTTGTGAACGTATGAACACTGTTTCGTCAGACAGACAATGTCGATCATCAAACATCACTTTATCTTTCGTTCACTTCCAAATTACTAAGACGTTTTAGAGGGACCATGCATTGAGAAATCTATGAAATTACTAGCTGTGTTTGTTATATTATCTCAGAGATTTACACATCACTTTAAAAACAGTAACATTAATGGAATAAGCCTACATTATATAATAACACATTTTAAATAAACCCTCTAGTGCTAAATTAAAGTGATATAAATTAAGTTTGTAAGTTATTAACATTTTTACACCACTTTTAAACCGTATAATTTATTTTAAAATGTTTTATAAATATGTGTGCATAGTACATAACTTAATAAACAAACCTTGCCGTCATCATTTAAATCACATATTTATTTTTATGAATGACTATAGTAAATTATATTCATTTAAGTTTGTCAGCAAGGTGTACTGATATTAATGCTTTTATTACATTACATTCAATTCAAATTGAATATTATATTATTTCTTTCATTATTAGTGCTAATTATAATTCTTAGAATCCTTCTGAAAATTGAAATCCCCTGAACACTAACTAGGATTTACTTTTTTCTCTCTCAAAAACAAAACATTTTTTAGTGCTGATTTACTTTTTTCCTTAATTACACTACATTTTTCAAAAGGTTCATAAAATTACTGATTAAACAAATTTGCCTAAATTTATAAGTCAACCACTACTGTAGCATCTAAGATTTATTATATATGATAACGTATTGTCTGGAGTATGTTTCTAAAATAGTTAGTAAATAAGTATTTTCTAAATATATACTTTATGAGATAAACCTCGAAAAAGCTTTAGATTTACAATATTATATAATAAATTTTCCTCGAATAATAGTCGCACCTAGACTTTCACCATGAAAAATTGGAAAAAAAAAAACAGTGCGACTATTACGCGCGTAAACACGGTACATAAAAACAGTAAATATAACTAAAAAAGAATAAGTCTTGAAGAAATGTGTGTTCAAAAGCTACGTTGAGCAAATTTATTTAGATTTTGTAATGCATGTTCTAAGTTCTTAAACATTTGCATCCTTATTGCAAGAGGAGCTTATAATTTGGTAGCCACTCAAATTGAGAATCTTTGTCCGGCTTGAATGAAACTTAGCGGCTTCAGCGGAGTCGCCCTGTAATTTACTAGCGGTAGAAACAAACCTTCAAAAGCTTTCAAACCTTTGACATGCGAATTAAGCTTTGTCATTGAAAACAAGTCTGTGGTCAGATTAGTGAGATTACAACCACTGTCTGGTCATCATCCATGAATAAATAACTTATTTTTTGGTTTATTTTTCTTTCATCTGTGAAGTTCTATACGTTACGTTTGGAAAACGAACAGTACAACATTCTCTTTCACCTTCTTGAAGTTACAGAAAAATTATCAAATTAAAAGAAAAATGACTGAAAATAGAAACCATTTTTATGCTCATTGAATATTGGTAAATTATATAAATATAACAAAATATTATTTTTAATTGGATAAAAAAAAATTAAAATTTAATTTTTTATTTATAGTGCAAATGTATTTTATCAAGCACATTTAAACTTCGTCAAACTTAAAACCAGTCAAACAAAGTGAAATGAATGTCAAGTTGAAAAGGGAGGGATAGTTATAACAATGTAAAACTGTGTTTAGTTGCTTTCGCTTCAAAAGTTCTGTAACCGATTAAAGAAACACTTATCTGAAAACAAATATAAAAGAAGTTGATTATTCTTTCGGGTGCTTTTCTAGAATAAATGTATACATGAAAACGCTTTAAATTATGTTTAATTTTCTTTTAAAAATACGGATTTTTCTCTTTTTTTTGAAAAACTTAATGAAAGTTTCACTGTAAAGAAAAGCGCTGTATAAAAAACAGCTTTCAAAATAGTCGTATGCTGCCTTGTGCAATGTATTTAATAAACTCTTGATAATAGAATCAAAAATACGTTTAGGCATACTTTAAAGAACTTAAAAATTTATGATTAATCAAATACTCACCCACATGGCGAATAGACATTTTTCGGAAATTCATTTTATTTTGTGATTGAAAAGCTATAAAACAAAATTGAATGTTTCTATATCGCTATCCGTGTTGTGCGTTACACGCATAGAAGCATCAAGTATCATATGTACAAAACTGAATCACTTACCTTTTGATAGTACTTGAGGAATCAAGTTTTACTTAAAAGAACACCGACAAACATTTCATTATACAAAAGGTGCAGTTAAGGATTTCATTTTATGCACTTTGATGATTGCCGCTTGCTACTTAAATGATCAAACTGAAATTATACTTCGCACAAAATAAAAATTGACCGAATTTTATAGTTTTAAAGAATGAGTTTTTATTAGAGACAGTTTTTTAAAATGTAATTTCCACCAACACCCCCCCCCCCTCAAAAAAAAAAAAACTTTGCAAGTAGTCGGATGCTTTATGATTTGAAGAAAGGAAAAGCAAATGTTGCAAAACGCAATTTAAATCTAGGGAAAGTAAATTTTAACATATCTTACGACATTTAAAGATTGAATATATTATTAATTTAAAAATTAAGTAAAGGTAAACTATAGTAAAAGGAATCATAGAAGGAAATTTTCATATTATTCAGCTGATATTTGATTAAATCAACTAAATGGGTTATTTATTTAGAATCATATGGTTATCAGCTAAATCAGCTAGTTTGTTAAATTTATTTTGTTGCATTTACCCCCTTAAAAAAATAATTTTTTCCCAAATATATTACTCGATTAGAGAAAAGATTGTTTAATTGTGCTTTTAATCATATGATGCATTTTTTTTCTATTAGATAAAACTGAAAATTAGGACAAAAATAATAAACATATAAATAATTAAATAAATACATCGTATTTATGTGGATGCTTTACTAATAAATTTATCAACGTCATTCATTTTTAATGATGTATTACAAAGCACAAAGAAATTATTACTTGTAAGCATCTTATTACAATACTATCAATTGATTTATAACTGTGCTGCTTAATGTAAACTACGTAATTTTAATGCGAACGCTTAAAAAAAATCAAAGATTTTTGATTTGGGAATTTCAAAAGTACAGTTTTCTGATTCATTTTAAGAATACAGAGATTATGATTGTATAAAAAAATTATGCACTAATTAGGCCTCTTCATATTCCTTTATAAAACTTCTTAATGATACAATTACTTTTCAATTTGGTACAGCAATGATCTTTGCACAAACAATCAGAATGCATGAGCCCGGATAAGTACATTTCTTCATAACAAATTTAGCTTCGTAAATCATATCTTTTTGAGTGCAAACAACCTATCATCCAAATACGTTGAGATGCTGTTGATCGAAATATTTACCCTTTAATGCATTCTAACTCCCTCTTAACGGATACTTCTAACATATAAATTTTCAATCCAACCTTTCCTGAAACTCCATAGGTAGAACATTAAAGTGTCAATATCGACAGTTCATAAGATTTATTCGTTTAAAATCGCTTCCGAAAAACGTGCACAGTAGCTTTGCGTTGAACCATTTAGCTTCTTCATGCACCACGAACGAGTATTTAATAGGCGAATTCATTAAAGGTAGAGTAAGTTCATTAATGCCCAGAAGTTTTAAAAAAATTGTTTTCCTTGTGAATTTCACTGTCTAACGGTAACGAAACTGAAAATGTATATTTCTAGAAAGTGAGTGCCCTTCTTAGCATAGATTAAATAAGTTTTCATTTCTGTTTGAAAGAAATGCATGTTACTGAACTAATATAAGAATATAAAGGTCATGCTGTTTACCTTTTGAATTCCACTGTGTAATGGTAACGAAACTCAAAATGTGTTATGATAAAATTATAGAGCTCATTTTAGCAATAATTAAACAAGTTTCCATTTGGGATTTAAATAAATACCTGAATTTTTCCTGAACTAATGTAAGACTAGAAAGGCAATCAGTTACTGTGCATCGCTTATTAAGTTTAATTAACTGCAAAAGTTAAATATTTTAACAATACTAATTGTTAAATTTTTGTTTAAAGTCAATGTTATTTTTAAGTAAAACTTAATTTACTAAATTTCAGTAGTGCATGTTCTAATGTAAATAAATAAATCAGGTAAAAATACGTAAGTTCATTTCTTTGGATACTCTGGTGGCAATTTCTGGGGATGGATGCCAGACAGAGATTTACAGCTTTTATGCGAGACGAGAGAAACATTTTCATCTCTACAATGACTTTGCAAGAACAGACAAAGCTTTGCAGTTGTTCTACGAAAAGAGACAGACGTATTTTTTCGTCTCACGTCAATTCTTAGCAATTTCAACTACAAAATTAATTTACTTGAGTTAATGCGAACAACTTTTATTTGAAATAAATCATTTAATCATATTTGCTTTTCCAGTACTTTATAAATAAGTTAATATGCTATAATGGTAAGCAGACGATCACTACATAAACTTAATACTCGATGAACAATAACTGATTGCTATTCTAGTCCTATATTGGGGCAGAAAATACACTTTTTAAAACCCAATCGAAGAAAACGTATTTAATTCGTGCTAACAAGAAATAAACAAACCTTAAGCTAAATGTATTTCGTCCTCTGTTGTAATAATATACTGCGCAAATCATTCCTGGCTATGCAGTGCGACAAGTTGCAACTTTACTACAGAGTGATGTTGTTAATGGAAAAATACTGCCATTAAAGTATCCTGATTCGCTCTTATAATGCACACTTTCTAAAAAATAACCATACCTGAAACTCTATAAGGGTAACATTAAAGTGTCAATATCGGCAGTTCACGGAAATTTATTCATATTCATTCGCTTTCGTTGTTCTTAAGCCGAAAAACATGTGCAATGGCTTTGCTGCGTTAAACCATTTAGCTTCTTCATTCACCGTGGACGAGAATTTAATAGGAAGATTCATTAACGGCAAAATAAGTTCATTAATGCCCGTAAAAAATGTTATTTCCCCGTTTGAATTTTATCGTCGGTGCAACGTGGAAGGAGCTAAATGTTAAAGGCAATGAGAAAATGAGAGTGCTTGGTTTACATGAATTAACAAAGTTTTAATTTTGAGCGCAAAAGAAAGAAATGTTCTGACCCAATCGAACAATCCAGGGAGATTTTGTACAATATGTGTACACCATAACTTAAAATTAACTAGGCGTTTAGAGAAAAAAAAATCCTTCTGTTTAATAATTTTAAAGGATGTTTTTTTATCTAATTGAAAATCAGAGTTATTGATTTTTCATAATAAATATCTAAAAAATCATAGTTGTTATTCCTTTTGTCGCATTTTTTAAAAGTGTCAATTTACATACCACTCGAACTACTGAGTAATTTTATCACTTGTGCATCAAAATACAAGGGCATTTGAAGTTTTGTTTTATCTAAGCCATACCGTTTTCTATATTTAAATGCAGATGAATAGCAGTATAAAAATTAACAAAACGAACTTAAGAAATGCTATTTTCGCATTGTGATATAAATAAAATGCTAGAGATTAATAAACGAAATAAATCAACAAAAAGCACTCTTTCATTATAAATAAATGCGATAATTAAGCCTTTTTTATTTCTTTTCTAAACTTCTTAAGAATCAAAACAAATGTTTGGTAAACTAATTTTTGTGACAAATTAATATAAATTACCTCTCATAGTATTTAAGTGTTATCAGTATTACGGTTGCATACATAGATTTTTAGAATCAACTTGCATAGTTGCTTTGATTTTCTTTAATGAGTTTTATGTGAGTTTTCATGTGACAAGTAGTTTGAAAACATCTATGAACAACGCTATAGTTTTTAAATTTGAAAATAATAAAAATTTTAGACAGTACAAGAATACGTTACCAGTTATTTGAGTATTACCATACTTATAAGTTAAATTAAATAAAAGCATAAGCCTCTTTCAGTATTCGAGTTATGTATGTTTAAGATTAGAGCGATAATTAGTTTTACTCTTTTATCTTGATAAATTTATAAGTGAGCTTTCACAAAAGAAAGGTTCCTTTTATATATAGTTTTTTTCAATAGATGAAAATTTGTCATTGATCTATAAAATTAGAAGAATAATTTTTGGTATTCTTTGTATTTCTAAAGATGTCTATTCTCTGGGTAAAGAAAACAAGCAGCAATGCAAAAATCAGTTAAATAAATGTTAGAAACGAATTGTTAATGATTTAAAATACAGTTATGAATCTATACAACAGAACAAAGGAAATCGAAGTTAACTTAAATTATGATTTAAGTTAAATCATGGACACCGTTTAAACACCTTTTTAGTAATTTAAAAGGATTTTATATGATCAGGAAAAAGTATTTTGTGTTTTTTCTTTGTAAATACAGGATGATTCAAAATTAGAGAATTATTCAAAATTCTAGAAAAGGTTGGATACAACAAGACGGTTCCGAATCGCATAGCAGGGTCGAAAACGTCGTCTTCATGTACCGTTCGTAATCACTTTAGAAGAAGTGTTCAAGTAATAGTGAACTTTCCGACCACGGTGTTTCAAAAACTAATGCATCTTTCATAGATTGCACTTAATAAAATTTGTTAATACGGAATTTTTTTTCATTACATTGATGCAATTGTCGGAAGAAAGCCCATTGTTTATAACACTTGGTTGAGAAATTAGACTAATATTAAAATACTTCGTCCAAAGTGATTATTAACAGGTACATGCAGATGACGCTTCGATTCCACATTTCTATGTGATTCTGAACCATATTGGTGTGTTCTACCTCTCCTAAAAGTTTTCCCTATAATTTTGAATCACCCTGTATACTAAAACACCACTGACAAAAATACTAATTATTGTTATTTCACCGCATTGGGTCCTTTTTTTTCTCTACAATTTTTTATAATCGCTCTAAGTCCGAAGTACTTTTTTTATTAAGATAATTCTGTGCTGGCTCATTCCAAAGCTATGTATAGTTTGACAATAGTTAAACACCAATGCAAAAATCAACGAAACATATTTTTTATTCATTTAGTAGGCTTGTGGTTTTGCAGTCAAATAAAACAGCTTATTTCATTATCATTGTCTATTATAAACCATCTTATTATTTTGAAAGCTTATTATTTTGAAATTTCTTTATGCATTTTGTGTAATACCCAGTCTTCATAAGACTTCCTAACTATATCTGATTCATCAATTGACGGCAACATGGAGTCTCAAGCGAAGGATTTGTAAAAGTTTTAGTATTCACTTGTTTCATTGGTTCTGTTTCATTTATGAGTTATGCATTTTGAAAATGAAACATTAAAGTTATTTAATACAAGTTATCTCTGTGTGCACTTAACTCGGATATTGATGCTACAAGTAAATTGTCAACACCATATTCAGCTGATAATAATTAGTAGAAACTACACTTTCAAAAGGGGAATGATTTTCAAAAATTGCCCTTCTAAAAAGAATGAAATGTTGAAGAGGTTATTTGCAGTTTCATTAAAGCAAAAATGTTTTGAAATTAGTTATGATTAGATTAAATTATCGAATTTATTGCCTTTTTATTTTTTTTTCTCTCTCTCTTTCTCTTAAAAGCCCCAACAGTGTCTGAGAGGTTCTGATCTAAAAACTGGAAGGCGGGAGAGCCAGGTTCAAACTCCAGTCGCGCCTGTCGACCTAGACTTTCGGAGTTTTTAGGGTTAGGATCCCTTAGAAAGTCCCCACTGAGTGCATTCCCGCTATAAGCCTATAGAATTCCTAATGCAGTCAATCGGCGTTAATCCCCAAATATGAACACACACAAATTCTCTCTTAAAATCTAGAAATATAATTATTTAGACAGCAAAAGTTAGTAAAATTAAAAACTGTTTAGCTATTTCATTCTGTAAAATCCTACACTTTGGTGAATCTCTTTTCAATATTCTTGTACACTAAAAATTTAACTATAGAGCTTTGAAAACCTAAAGAGACAAATTTTTTAAGTCTGATAACTTAGAACGTTTTCTTGTATTCCAAACGTGTTTCTATAATTCATTTTTTCGAGGCATTCAAATCTTAAATGGAATCATTAGGAATATTTTACACTGCATTTTTTTTTCCGCAGAAAAAAGAAGTATGCTATTCCTACTTCACTTAACCACCTGTAGGAGTTTAGTAAAGTTGCTAACGTGTCACCATCGGCATGTTTGATAGATTCATCCATTAACTCAGCATCATTAGGCACAAATTGAAAAACGTGCCGCTTACTTTTGTGTGGTGGGCAATTCTTACGATTGAGAGGCCTTAATAAATGGATTCATTAACAGGGCATCGTTAAGTTTAAAACCATTAAGAAACATCGGAGAGAGCAGGGGAGACGGAGAAAAAAAAAAAGATAAATGCTCTTCTAAAACTTTTGGAAAACTCCCAGTGCAAAATCCACAAGAATAAATTCAGACTCAAATTGTTTTTGGATTGTTCGAGTTAGTTTGATGAATCTTTGTTTGGAAAGATTGGGTTTTGGGTTTTGAATTTAAGGCACGGTTATATAAATGAGCTTTGAGATTAGATGCGTAAGCTAAAAGTTTTTGAAGAAGTGAAGGATATATTCGGTGTTTAATTACCTTCCTTGATGAGGTTTTGAACAGTCAGACTGTTTTGTTGCTTCGAATCATTAAAAAAGATGAATGATGTAACCTTTGTAATTTTGAGTTTCTCTAGTAATTCGCGTCTTACTCAATAGTTTCTGTAATTTGGAGCAGGGATTGACCGAGTCAAAACTACTAAAATACTTACTTGAATTTTTAGTCAGAAGTGCAATTCTTTTGTTTTCATCCTAAACAATATGAAACCAATGAGAGGATTGAATTATTAACAGAATAACTATCATTATTTCATGCTCAAGATACAAAAGTTTATTAACCTAATAATAGTGTATCTATAAATGATTTAATATTGCATTATTTATTTAAATGTTTTAAGAAGAAAAAAAAACTATTTCAAACACAATTAAATCTTATGACAACAAGTAACTTCATAACCCAAAGGAATGCATCCAATGTACTTCCAAATAATTGCAGACGGCGGAAAATTAAATATTGCACACTGAACTTAACTTAAGGAAGCGTAAACTGAACTTACACAACTGAAAAGGGCGACCAGTTAGTAGCCTTTATGACTACAAAAGTAGAATTTGTCATATTTGCGTTATTATACATTTTCAACCAAAACTGATACACTAAAATTAAGAATTTGAAGAGATAGAATATAAGGCTGTCAAAATAAAAATTAAATGTTGTGCATTTCAAATAAATATAATTAATTCTGTTTCCGTAAGCCTCAAGCATTTCAAGAAGAGAGAGGTGATTCAAAATCATTTATTCTGTACCATAGAAAATTCTATTGAGATCTGATATGGATTACTTAGTTCGGATCTTTTGCAGACATCGCAGATTTCGGGACCTTTATATGTAATGTGAACGCAGGCCAAGAATTCATAATCACACCGTGCTTAATGTACTGTCAATAGTTAGGATAACGGGAGAAAATTATTTCCAGCAAATTATTTTCCTAAAGAATAATGCATAGATGTCTTTCTCATTGCATTTCATACCATGCACGATTTTGAAATGTAAGTTTAAGACAATTGATTTCAAAAGTTAAAAATTCTACTTTGTTACATATAAGTCAGAAAAAAATGTAATGTTTAAAAATATTTTTTCCACAAAAAAAGGCTTTCTATTTTCCTCCCTTTTCTTTTGTTTGTTATATTTTTAAATTAAACAACTAGACTATATGAAAGCCGTTGAAATTTGCATTATAAACTTAAAATGTTAACAATAAAAGTTGAATAAATTATAGTATATCATTCCCTTTGTTTTCTAAACTTATATATTTTGCGTGTGCTACTTTTTCAGGTAAATATGGCTTTCAAGTCGTTACAATCAGAAAATAAGTTTGCTTTGCAGAGCCAAATACCATAAAGATACCATTCAGAATAAACTGAAACTAGACTTTTTAAAAATCTAATTGCTTAAGAAAGGCGTAACGTTTTCCAAAACTGCAAAGTTGCATAAAAATTCTTAAAAACGGCGTATTACTATCATAGTGCTATAATATACAAGCACATTGTAAGTTTCGTGCCTTTAGATTGAGTGTCACCTCTCCGACTTATATTAAAATATCTTACTGGTTATCTCAAACCCTACTGTTATTTTCCTGAGAGCGAGTTTTTATTTGAACATTTTTCAAATCTGAAAAATATTACGAAACTGATGGTGATTAAAGTATATCTAATTATAAGTAGAAAGTTACCGAGGCAATTAATTTAAAGTGTAAGTGTTAGGAAAAGTGTCACTTGAATGCCATACATCATCGATGTGTAAGCATCTTATGATATATTATTTATAAACTACAGTTATATATAATCAGAACATTACTTTTCTTAAACCGTTTGATCTCCCTGCAGCGGCCATTACTCATGTTAATGGGCAAAACGTGAGCTGTTTTGGGAATGTCGTGCTAAAAACAATTTCGAAGAGTGTATAAGTAGACGGAAAATATCTTGAGAACATGCTCTGCGCGATTTCGTACGATCAAGTTTTCTTCATTCAACTGCTTTCTTACTATCATCTCATTCAGATAATATCAAGCAGAAAGTAGAGTAGTAAATTTAAATAAATAGTCATGAACTTTTTAAAATTGTTCTGTGTTCAGATTTATAATTGTTTATTGTACCAAATATTTTATTCATTCATTCATTCAAAGGAAATAATTACAGTTATTTAAACAGAAAAACAGGAAATTGTGGAATTATTCTATAATTTTAAATAAATTCTATGTCAGTAAGAAAATTTTAATTTTTACTATAATTATACTTTAAATGAATTAAAAGCAAATATAAGATGTGATAGAGTAATAATAAACAATGCATAAATGTTTATACATTGAGTAAAAATGCGTTGTTTGGAACTTAAGCAATAGACAACGATTCGAGATTTTTAAAAAATCAATGAATCAATAATTCAATAATTTAAAAAATATGAATTCAAAGATGATCGATCAAAATATGAATTTTTGATCGCCTGACTTCAAATCATTGATTAAAAAAAAATCAATGATTTGAAGTCAGGCGATATTTTTAAAGAACTACACAAATGTTTCAAGCATAAAAAAGCATTTGTTTCGTACTCCAAAGTTAATATGGTTAAATTGCATATGTAAAGTAATGAAAGCACTTTTATGTGTTAAAAAAAAAAAAACCTAATAAACTCTCCAAAATTGTTAAACTAACAAAATGAGAAAGCAGATTAGGTTACTCATCTTAAAAGCTAATCTGGAACTGTTTAAGTTGTATTTACCTAACCCTTTCAGACCTGATTAAATCAGTAGCGCAGCCAGAATTTTTTTTTAGGGGGGGTCCAGAACTCGGGAGATCAGACCCCCCCTCCCCTTAAATGATCATGTTGCTGTTCACAGGGCCCCCGTAAATGACACCCATATAAGTTTTTCTAGGGGAAGGGGGGGGGGGATGGTCGTCTCAGACAGGCACTCAGCAGTCATCCCTTCCCCGGAAGAAATGTTTCACGAATTTTACCTTTACAGAAAACATTTGAAATTTTACCCTCAGGCCCCCAGAAAGCGCAGAATCAGTGGGAATACCTATATTCCCCCCCCCCCCCCCAGTGGCGGACTTTGCTCTTGAGAGGCCCGAGGCGCAACTCAATTTTGAGGCCTCCCTCCTCCAAAAAAAAAAAAAAAATCACTAACTCTAACTCCTTTACATTATTACTAATTATTTTAAAATGCTTTAATTCCTTTTATATGTGGTTTATGTCTACAAACCAGGGCCTGACTTTCACTATAACACTTTTGTGCCCAGGGCACTTTTCAGATTTTGTGTCCTTTAGCTGGCTCAATTTTTGTGCCCCTGTATATCGTGTTAAACTCAATTTTTTGGCTTATTTCTCCATGTGTGCCCAGGGCACGAGCACCAAGTGTCCGTTCGATAGTCAGGGCTTGCTACAAAAGGAGTATTAAAATTTTAAAATAATTTTTATGTTTATAGATTTGTTCATCTTAAAAAACATTTTTTATCTCAATAATTTTTGTACTACGTTTCACTTTTCATGATTAACACTAAATAAACACCAGCATACGTCTAAGTATAACCCAGCAACTGCAGTTTTATATTGATTATTTTTCACTGTTAATTAATTACGTCAAATTACTTTTGTGGACCACTGGCAAATGTCTTGTTTCAGTCATGAAAATTTTAACTACATAACAGGTACTTTTGAAGGTCAGAACAAGGGAAACTTGATCAGAAACATGACTTTGACATCACAAAGTTCAGAAGAATTCTTTACTTGGATAAAATGAACCAAAAATTTAACATTCCTTCAAGAACATATATTTATAAATATTTAAATATATTCATAAATTTCCCGTTTGGAACTGCAAAACTAAGCAGTTTAAAAGTAAACTTTCTGTTTAGTCTAATTTTTGTCTTTATTCAAAAACTGTCAATAAGTTTAGGACTATTAATAATGAGTAATTAGGTATGAATAATATACACACATTATTCTATATTTTAAATAGAATTAAAAAAAACTACAAGAGAAATTTAAAAAAAACAATACTTTAAGTAGTTAAAGTACAAAAAATATTATTGACTTAAAAATAAATTCCACTTTATAATGGGTAAATGGGTATGCTCTAAGCTTCGGTCCTAGGCTTATTATTAATGTTTAGCATTTTCATCTGCGACTATAAAATACATGCCGTATTTATAATATAGTTATCATAAATATTTTCTAGTTGAAAACAAAAAATTAAATTAATCATCATTTGTTTTTTAAGTTTTTAATTAACTGTGTATGACATTCCAGTTCAAAATTTGTCTATCGATTTTAACCCACTATCATCCGATCGAGCTGAAACTTTGCACGCATGTGAAATTTCGGTGACTCTAAGTATTGCTTTCTTTAATTTTTCAATAATTTTTTTTAACTATCAAATATCTTCCCCCAATCCCCCCCCCCCAAAAAAAAGTGTTATCGCACATGTATGAGCTCATATCTTTTTAATTATTGGTCAGCAATTTTTTAGCATTGCATACTCGGAAAGTTTCGATTCCAAAAAAAGATAAAATCGGTTATCCCTAGCTTAAATTTCTAATTTTTAGTGATTTTTCGAAAGAAGATAAATTATTGTTTCCAATTTCTTTTACATCGTGACAACCAACAACAATTATATATTCTAGGTATATTTGAAAATTTCACTGAATACAGAGTGTCCTTTCCTAAATCATTTAAATGAAGAACGGCTGAAAAATATAAAATATTTAATTTTTGACAAATTTTTCAATCTCAAGCTGTAGAATAAAGCGGTTCAATCTTTTCTCTTTTAAAATGAGAAATATTCTTATCAGACTGTACACTTTTTGATTTGGGGGTGGGGGGCGGCAATCTATAAAGCAGGTGTATTTGAATGTCCTACTGCAATACCAGCTACTGAGCCGCAATCTGATTCAGTGCGGCCCAACCAGTGGCTGAGCGCATAGCACTCTAAACTGGGAGACGGAAGGTGCCTGGTTCAAAACCAGGTCGCGTCCGCCAACCTAACCGTTAGGAATTTTCCGTGGTTTCTTCCAAAACTTAGCGTAAATAGGGGTTAGAATCCCTTAGAAAGACCCCCCAAGGGGAGCACCCACACCCATCGGCATAGATCCCACTTGTAGATAATTGGCCGTAATCCCCCAACCCAACCCAACTAATTGATTCCGGATAGGAAAAAGGCATAGGGACTCTCTGCACCTGTATTTTTTTGGATAAAATATAGTGAGCAAATTAAAACAATGCAAAAAAATCTAGGAATTTTTCTTGGGAATAATGGACAGTTGAGGGCCCTAAAATTCCAAGGAATGTTGCATGAAAATACCAGGAACTTTATTGAACAGCCCAGGAAAGATCCACTGAATTGCATATTGTTCAGTAAAGTTCTTGGTATTTTCGTGCAACTTTCCTTGGAATTTAGGGCACCTCAGCTGCCTATTATTTTCAAGGAACACTACTGGAATTTTTTTTAATTATTTTTTTTTTACAATTCTAGTCATTTTTAAGTGAACTGCCTGTTTTTTAAGGTCGTGAGACCACTATTCGGTTAAGTGACGGGTTGAACGAAACAGTAAAGTTTTCAAAGGGAAATGTATACTTTCTGTATAGTATTTGTAAGTCTAACTTATCCTAATTTCCAAGGAACGTTTCTGGATATTTTTACAGTGAAATACGGAATTAAAGCATCAATTACTTATAAACTAAAAGTATTCGTATTATAGTTTAGATTATGGTCCAATGCTGTGAAGAGGAAAGGGAGTCCCCAAAGAAAAGATTGTTCAAAAACGCTTTCTACTCTAGAAGCAATCCTGAAACTATGAACAATGTCTCTTGAACAGATATTTACATATAGTTTTTTTCTTTCTGAAAACCGAATTTGGAGGCCCCTTAGAAATATGAGGCCCGAGGCGCGCGCCTCATGCGCCTATTGGGAAATCCGCCACTGTCTCCCCCTTTTGGCAAGCCAGCGTATAGCCAGGGGGATATAGGGATTCATATCCCCCCCCCGACACTTTGGCATAAATTTAACGTTAGCTGTTAGACTTTTGTCTTGCAGAAATTTCAATTGTTCGGTATAATGCAAATCAATCAAATAACGTTTGCCATTATAAAAATGTATTATTGTAATAAAATTGCTAGTTATAAAGCTTTTATACATTCTTATAAGAAAAACGAAAGAACTAACGGAAAACTGTAAGCCTCTAATCGTTAACGACCGCTTTTCGAGATGGTGGAGTTCTTTGTTTCTTAACACTAAATAAAATACATTCAGGTGTTCTAATTCTAGTCCTATGTTCATATTTATTCTATTCATTAAAAAGTATCTCTCCTCTTTTAAAAACCTTTTTAATAAAACATAGCTCTAATAAATACACACAAACTCCGCATATCGTGTACTCTTATACAAAATATATCCAAAGAAAAATACTGAAAAGAAAAATTAATAAATCCCGTTCAAATTTTAACTAAATAGAAATTGTAAAATATTATTTATATACAATTATCATACAAACATGAAACATGCCAATTGAAGAAATTCATTATTGAAGAAATCAATTCACAAAATTATACATCAGCTCACATACATAGATTGTAGGTCTATTCAGGGACGTAGAAAGTAGGGGAGCTGGGGGAGCTGTGGCTGAAATATTTCCCTGAAATATTTTAAACGGGCTCAGTACACCCGTGAGAAATTCTCCCATGTTTATGGTACATTGTTTACCTCAAACCTGATTTCAAAAATATAGTCTACTTTTTCTAGGAAATTCACACAATATACCGCAAAGAGTCAAAAGCCAAGAGCCAAAAGAGCAGCTCTCCATATGTATTCGATACTTGGCTAAATATTTGTTTTTCGCATAGTTGGTAAAAAATAAGAAAAATTACCCAGCCTGGACACTCCGACTTGCCTAACTATACAGTCATATTTTGAAAGATTTATTACACCGAACATTTAAATTCATGTACTAAATAAAGCTCTTTTTTTGAGGGGGGGGGGAGAGATAAAGGAGATAAAGGTGATTTAAAACGGGGACTGTTTAAGAGAACTCTTTCCCAGTGGTCTTTAAAAAGGAAGATAATAAACAAGTAGTCTTATGTTTTTCAAGTAGTTTATTCTAGCTATCGCACTTTAAAATAGAATTAATAAAAGAATAACTGTAAATTTAAAAATTACTCTCCATGACAACAATTAAAGACATTATTTAAATAATGGTATCTCTTGTAAAAGTAATATTTTATCACATTATTCACGCAATTTTAATTTTCCTATTAAAATTCTTTAAAACTTTAATGTTTAAAAATTTTTTACTCAGAAAAAACTGAAATTAATTTTAAAAAAAACTTTTACTTTTTAATATATCTGCTGCAAGTACAAAACATGCGTTCACTATTTCAAGTTTTGTAAAAAAATAAATGCAATAGTTGATTCTTCAATTGACAGGAAAAAAAATTTCAATAGGCTAATTATGAACTTATTGATTCATCATGTATGATTTATTTAAAAAACAATGAAAGAAAAGGAAATTAAAAAAATGTGTGAATCTCGTCTTGTGAGTCGATTGTGTAAAGTCTCAAAATCCTTATTTGTTATATTACCTCGATCCTTCATTACCTAAGAAATTAATAAAATAAATAAACAGCTCTTCATATATTTTAGCATAATATGTGTTTAAAAAGTAATAATATTTGACACAAACTGGAATTCAAAAAAAGGTAATTTAATGTATTTGTTATCATTGACTACATTGTAGTTGCCAGTAATAATAAGCTTATGATATAGTTTTAAATAATCTTTATAAGTTGGATCATTACATCTTGTATACATGCAAGTACGATTGTCTATGTTTAGAAAATTCTTGGCTAATTATAAATAAAAACCACTTCAACCATCTGCTAGATTATACTTGAAAGATCTTTTTATAAGATTTTTACTGATAATAAATTATGAACCACGTCTGTGTGATTCCACCTCCTCTGTTGTGTAAAGTTATTTTGAAATTTAATCAAGTTTACCTCTTTGTTAATTTAGAGCCCCATATCAAGAGGATGAGCTTGAGATTCAGCACCCTCAAAGGTTTCTTTCGGTGTAGCAGATTTTTCACCGGGTCCGGGCCCGTCCATACTATCAGCAGTCTTTGATGCTGCACGATCACCATCATCGGCTTTAATTTTTCTTCTCGAAGAAAGATAAAAACGTTTCACTTTGGGTTTTCTTTCTTTTTAAACTGGACGAATTCATGATCGTAAGAAACAAAGAACAAGAACCCAAAACTTAAACTTCTGCTTACAAATTAAAGGCATCCAACTTAAGTGAATTCACTGAACCATTCGAAATTCAGTTATACCACATCTAAGCTCCCAGCAGACCCTCTTTTTTATTGTTTGTTGTGTGTGTGTGCGGTGTATATTCACTATTTGAATACTGTGGCTTGTTTATCTCAAGAAAAGAAGAGTGGTGTGCTTGAAGACTACAATATAGGCAATATATTTTCCGCTTTCCTTCATGACAATTTTGTTATCAGCTAATTGTAGCATGAATAGATTCTTTCTGAGGATATTCCGTTCCTTTGAGCTACAAGGGTGCGAATTACTCCCCTTTACATTGTCCGATTCGTCCATCCTAGCCCCACAAATTCCCTATCAGAGACACGACTGGAGATTTATTGCCTAAGGAGTCTCTATGACGGTGCTTGCTGGAAGCCTTTGATGATTTTATCTTGCGTCCTCCTTTTCAAGCCAACTATGGATACAAAGTTTAAAAAGATTTTTTTTTAAAGAAAAGACACTTTTTAGAGAATAAATTTGGGAAAAAAAGAAGCAAAAGAGAAAAAATGGGCCCTTTTTACAGAAAAAAATGGGCCCCTTAAATTGGTGGCCCATGGGCCCCACTCGCCCTTTAGATAAACGGACCCTGCTCATAGCGGCCCCTTAGCTCATAGGGGGGGTCCGGACCCCCTGGACCCCCCCCGTCGCTGCGCCACTGGATTAAATAATTTCTCTCTGGATCTGACTGAATTTAGTTTGACATTGCACCAGCTATTATATCTAAATTCAATACCTTCATCTTGGTAACTGGCATGGCCACAAGCGTCACCACCTGCTGATTATTGGGGAGATGGGCACATTCATAATTCCTCACCCATGCGTCTTTGTAACGTAGAAAAGCAAGTGGTTATGGATATACCACTTGCCTTTCTACGTTACAAAGACGCAGCGGTGAAGATTCTTCTCTATCTCGATAACAGAAGAATTCTGTGCCTCGACTGTGCAGTGTGGGGGTGGGAGGGGGAGTGTGTCCATTCGGAAAGTTTTTATCCAAAAATACTTTTATTCCAAAAGAAACTTCGTCCATAAACATCCGAAGATCACTAGAAAACGAATAATACGGTATAGTGGAACCATCATTTAGACTTTCCACGAACTTATCCCAACGTATAATGCGTAAACAAGACAGGAAAGTGGTTTTAATCAAAGCTTCCGACATGACTTATATTTCTAGTTTCAGTTTTATTTGCTTTTAACCCATTTGTACCCAGTTATTTTTGCAACTTCCTTCGATTTTTGCTAATTCCATCAATAATAGATAAATTTCTGACATCAACTACTTAAACAAGGTATGATTACTTTTAAAATCACTATGCATTGAAATCGAAAATCCAGCATCATACTTTGTTAAAATATTTTGTGGAGTTGAGTTTCAATACTCGTGAATAAAGGCTAGGAAAAATAAATAACGTTTTCGACTGATAGCGAAAATGCCGTCCCAAAAAGGGAGACTAGGTATAAATGGGGGGGCAGTATGTCCTTTCTGGACCTTGTGCCATTAAACCCCAAGGTATAAATGGGTTAAAAATGTAAAAGAACACAAAATTTCTCTCCCTCTACAAACAGACTTGTTTAATCAACTCTGTTTGTAGAGCTAAAGACTCACAATCCAAGTTTTACAAAAAATACCGAAGTCCTCACCACCTTCCTCGAACGAGGATTTTAACATTCATTGCAAAACTTGTTCTTAAGGAATTAAAAAAGTTCCATTATAACACTGCACCACATCCCTGGCTTTTCGAAAGGTAGGAAAAAGAGAGGCCAGAAACTCCGCTAAGCCTGATTTGTGTGACGACATCCACTTTCTCATTTCAGGAATGACTCACAACCCTTTCGAATGTTTAAATACCACTTCTGAGAAAAGTGACTCGGGAATATTTCGACTTTTTCCACTGACAGTAGCCGTCGTAAATAACGTTTTTACGATCCGCTTTTCCTTTAGCGTGAAGGTGAAGAACTCCTTCTCTGCGGATAAAAGGGCGCTGGAGTAAAACAATAACTAAAAGGAAATAATATTTTTCGTACTTATAAGGGGGTAGTGCTTTATTATTTTATGCAACCTGTGTCCGCTTTCGCTGCCGCTTTGGGAGTGCATGGGTTTTATTTATTTATTTTTTTTTTTTGACATGTCTGGGATAGAATTGAGACACTTTGCAGTTTCTTAATTACGTATAATCCAGTAGGTTTATGAAGCTGTAAAATTCGAATGTTGTTAGGAGAAAAAAAATGGTCATCAAAACGTTATAATAAAGGCTAAGTAACTACTGCTGTGGACAGACGAATAAGGAAAAAATTTTACTGCCTTTCATGCAGAATGGACAGCCATTGTTCAAAATATGGATGATTTTTATGGGCGGATCTAAGGATATTAATTGTTTTTATGACCTTTCAAATGATAAAGGTAACTTTTAATTATGTTTTAAAAGAGATTACAGTAGCATAGGTGAACATGAATTGAAGTAAATTCCTTGCTTATCTCCTAGGAAGTCTCTGGTGAGGGCTAAACAACTCAAGACATGTAAAATTTACTCCTTCAAAAATAAATTAAAAAAATGAATCATACTTTAACCCTTCAACGCGCAGTGTTTCCGTTCTGGGAACACCAAACTCTGACGTTTTGACTGTTGCCAGTCACGAAGAACAGATTTGATTTCTATAAAAATAATTGCGGGTGACATAGCTCCACGAGAATCCTTTACTTTTTAGCACGTCATTTCCCGTAAAAAGATTATTTTTAACAGCACTGACATCTGCTGAAGAACGGAAGAATGCGAGAACAGTTGGATAGATTGCCCAATGCTGAAAAAAGGGCAGCCGTTGCCATCGCTCGACTTAACTACCAGCAAGATGTCGGACGACTGAAACGTTCATCGCGTGCCACAGATCTAGAGACCCCTTTTTTCATGCAGCTGGCTGTGCTCGCGCACAGCCAGTTCGTCCGCCATCTTGGCTGTGCGAGCTGCGTCAAAAAAGGGTCTCTAGATCTGTGGCACGCGATCAACGTTTCGATCGCCAGCCATCTTGCTGGTAGTTAAGTCGAGCGATGGCAACGGCTGCCCTTTTTTCAGCGTTGGGAGAGGGTTGTGCCTCAAAGGGTTAAGCGACACTAACAAGAGAACAAAATTGTTCTAAAAGCAGAATGTTACTATATTTTTGTTTTTGCTGATCAACCACCACGTTTAACCATGATGTCAATGACGAGAATTCAAACTTTTACAAAAATAAGAACTTAAGTTAAATAAATGCTGCGTACTTGAAAGATTAATATTTTGATTACCAATTCTAGTTAGTTTCTATTTTCATTTGTCAGTTTTTAGTATTACTCAATTTTTATTTTTGAAAATTTTGGATAGAGGTTCTTGATTTCTAACATCTTCAAGAGTAGCTAACAATAATTTACGATCACTATATATATATATATATATATATATTATTTCCCACAGCTTTAATGGCAACTAGCTACTAGATGAAAAAGCATTTTATTTACCATGCAATAATAATTTTCGCAATATTGTTTTATTTTTCCATAAATTGTGTTTGACTGACGACTCATTCCGATTTTATAGTCTTTTTCTCATGAATGCAATTTATATTTTATTTAAAGCGTGCCTTTTTTCTGGGATGAACGAGAAATTTACCTTTTTAGATGACACATGTGACCCCATTCATTCAGCATGCTCTTTCTGAAAATTTCCAACTGTTGATTTTTACGACTGGTCTACTTTCAAAATTCAGGCGCACTTCGTTAAATAAATCAAATTTCTGTCGAGCTAGAATTAACATGGCCTGATTTCACTGACAGTTGGATAATGTGATGTTTTTAAATACGGCAAAGCTTCTGTTGATGAAAGTTCTGCAAAACAATCATGCTCTGACAAATATTTTCCAACTACTTACAAAATAAGTATACTTTATGTGATTGCTGGTTAATTTTATTTAAGTTTGATAGAATTCAAATATTTTTATAACATGTACCTATAGTAGCTTTCTTATTAAACTAGTAGCTTCCTCATTTAACTAAAATTTTAAAGACATTAGTTGAATAAATTATTCCTTACGTAGCTTATAATTACATTATTCTATTCTGATTTCTTAAAAAGTCTGATTTTGTAAGTCATTATTGATCTGCTTTGCTGTTCCTACAACATTCCTGATCTTAAAGACAATGACACACTACATACTCGAAATATTCCTGTTTGCGAAGACGATTAATACAGACAAGAAATCTCATGTCGCACTCAGTTAAACCAATACTTTAATATAGTCACGTCCAGAAGCGCCGACTTTACAAAATTTCTGTGGGTGCCCTAAAAGTCCGTGGGGGGGGGGGGCGTTAATAAAATGTTGAAAGTCGCACAAGGTTTGTAATTTTTGATAAAGGATCGCTAAGTTTGGTGCCAAAACGCGACAATTTATTTTAAACGGGGAGTATAGTTGGAATATACTTGGCTAAGATTGTAATATAGTTTTAGTAGGTGATTTTAAGATAGATTTCGATTCCGAAGATGGGTTTTATGGAACAAAGAAGAAAAATGCGGCACCCTCATGAATAACGATACACTTTCCAACTTTATGGAATCTTTTCCAACTACCCTTCAATCTTTTCCTATTATTATTTGCTTCCTTGCTCGTAACTACTCAATCATTCGACTTTTCGTGCACATTTTTACCAGTGGGAAATGGGTAATACAAGTAATCATTTTAGCTCCACATAAAATATCCAATATCTGAGGGTATAGATTGAAGAAACGATATCTGCCTCGCGGTTTCGGTACACAAATTAAAATAAACTAACTGCACCAAGTATTCGAAAAAATTCAGGATGATTCTTTACAAGCTGCACTACACACTGTAATAAATTCGAAAACTTTCATGAAACTTTCAGAAAAAAATCCTAAAGGTGGAACTGCACAGCAAAATATTTCTAAGAGTGGCCATTCTGCAAAACTTTTAGTTTATTCGGTGTCTAGTACAGCTTGTGAACATGCATCCAAAAAATTGTGAAATGCTTGAGATAATTAGTTTTCTTTTTTGTATTTATATATCAAAATTGCGTGTTTTTTCCCAGCGTGTGAATTTTGGCATCCGATTATCTGTACGGTGAAGCAAGCTGAGCTGGCATAGAATGAAAGTATCCACCGTTGTGTCTTAGTGACGATAACAGCAAACCAGTTAAAATCAAGATTCTTTTTAAAGTAATGAAGTATTTCTGATGAAATGCCCTTCTTTTAGAAAAATCTGCTTGTGCTGGAGTCACCTTAAATTTGTTTGCCTTACGCAAATTCTCTGTCAAAATTCGAGGATTCCTGGGCGAACACCCCCTTTTCCCTTGTAATAAATCAGACCTGAAAAAGGTGTATTACACTATTTCACTTTTTTTTAAGTTTTTCTTTTAGCGATAGAATTTTGATTGGTTTTAACTAATCAGTATAAATTTCAAAGCAAAAGAAAAGTGTATTACTACGTTTATTGGGGGGGGAAAAACTATGCAATAATAATATCACAATCAGTCAAATTTCTTGTCATGTAAATGGAAATTTTGTATAAAAAGTGATTCAGTTTTCGAATGCAACAATTCACGATCAATTTTATTCTTGTTTAATCTATCTCATCCCTGTCTGAAATCCTCGGAGTTTTCAAAAAATGTTATTCATAGTATTGTTTCTCATCATTCATTTCCTGTTTTTTTTTTTTTTTTTTTTTTTTTCCCACTTTTGTACCCCTATAAACAGCTGCAGCCAAGCCTTGCCTATTTTCTTTTCTTTTTTTCCCCAATAAATTAAAAAAATTATACCTTTAAAATAAAACTAGATAGTTTCCTCAGAATGAATTAGTGCAATGTTTTCTATGTTGAAATGTATGTAGGACCACATAAAAAAGATTGGTAACTATTTAAATGCAAACAGAAAAATAAAGCAGAACAAAAAAAGTTGTTAATCTTAGAGTTAATAATTATTCAAAAAATATTTTGAATTGTTGGCCATATAACCTCCAGGCATGATTTTGAGCATCCTCCTGAAGTAGAGATATTTTACCGTCTACCATTAAGTGGTCCAATTTGCAAAATTACGAGAGACATACATTTCAGTAATGTGTGTTCATGTGCCCATGATTTCAGTATAATTTTAAAAAGCAGCATTGGGCTAGATCAAAGCAAATAGTACCTAATTCCGCTTTGTCAAACAAGAACAAAAATTGAACAAAATAGTCGCAGAAAATGAGAACGGAAGGCATCTCGAAATGTTAGTGTGGGCCACAGTCTGTTCCATCCTTTTCATTTCAATAAATAACTGAGCACTAAAATCATTCAAAAATAAGAAAAGGAAATTGAGACTTTAGAAGAAAGTGACACAAACCTTTATACCTTAGATAGAAGCCTCGCCTCAGTCTCATTCAATTAACACCAAAGCGCCGACACTTTTTGATGAATGGGCATCTTTTTTTGTTCCAGAGACATACAAAGTGTTGTATATTAGATGCTTGTAAACAGACAGACCTTGATGTTCTCTATTTACAATAAAAACAATTAAACCTATTGACTTCGGAATACTGCAGTAATATTATTAGAACTATCTCAAAACCTTTCCATAATGGGAACGAGTCTTTCACCTAACTCCTGTGTTATCTTTCCCGCGTGAACTTCTGATTGTAGCCAGCGACTTTGTCTCAAATTCTCCGTTTTCCGGTACTCTTGGGCTAACACAGCCTCATTGTATTCTTGTATTTTTCCATGGAGGACGAGACGAGGATTCTAGGATGAGGTCTGTGGGTCAGAAAGGGGGGGTGGCACTTAGGACTTCGGCTGCAATGGGCAAAGGCATTGCCTGTGGGGCTGTAGGGAGTCGCGCATCACATTGTGAAAAAGCTTTGAATTCTAGAAAGACATTGTTTCCATGGGCGACAGATAGGAAGGCAAGTAGCAGTGGGGGATTGAGATTTGAGCCCGCCTAGTCATATAGTAAACATTTTTACAGCATATTGAACTTCTAAGTATTATTTTCGTGCTAAAATGTATGAAAGTTAAGATGACCCCCCCATACACCTCTAAATTAGTACTCATATGAGAAACTATTATAATTATTATTATTAAGTAGACAAAAGTATTACCTGTTTGGATTCCCCCTTTTTTTTTTCATGCACTTTTTAAAATTTTAGAGTATGTGCTAACTTGTATGTGTTACTACTTATTGGAATTTTATTATAATTACTCCAGTTCCGAGGCACATAAGGGTGTATGGCGAAGAAACAAAATCTGCATAACGGTCTTAGTACACAAATTAAAGTAAACTATCGCACCAAGGATTCGAAAAAATTTAGGATGATTCTTTATATGCTGCACTACATACCGAAATAAAGAATAACACGTTCTTTAAAATTTTCGAGTTTAAGAATTTTTCTAAAAGTTTCGTAAATGATACAGGTTTATTGTTTATTTCAGTGTATAGTGCAGTTTCTAAAACATACATCCTAAAAATTGAAATACTTGACATAATTAATTTTTTTGTATTTGTGTACCAAAATTTCATTTTTTTTTTTTTTTTTTTTTTTCCCCGAACTACAGCGATAAGCTGAAAGTAGCTGTCATTCAGTTGCCTTTAAACAGGGTTTAATTTCCATCCAAAAAAGTGTAAGAGCCTTAATTTTTTGTATTGCAATTTACAAAATTAATTACCTAATTTAAGGTATTATTAAGTGAATTTTTTTACCTCGTTATTAGTTTGCAATGTAATAAAATTAATATCAACAGAAACAATTACGATGGTAATTAAAATTTTAAATTTAGTATAAAATTTCACCGAGAAAAAAAAAGTAGTGGAGCTGAGCTCCCATGCAAATTAAGCACTTCCTTTAAATACATGCAAGTGTATTTAGCACCCACGAAAACGTTTCTGTGGGTGCTTGAGATCTGGCATACTATATAAAAAAAACAACCGTCCCTCACTAAAATTTTATTTTCGAATTATGCAGTTGAAAAGCTCTCGTCGTCATCAGTGGCGTGACTATACCGTTGGGGCCCGTAATGAATTCATTGGATAGGTTCCTACCTCATTTTACAGAATCTCAACCAACATGTTGCAGTTCACTTTTTCTAGCTTTCTATTTGGGAAAGGCTCCTCCTCCGGCCGGGGGACCGTGGCTTTTGCCCGTTCTACCGCCCTATAGTTACGATAGTGATTGTCTCATCGAAGTTCCTCATGCGTATCTGAATTATAAAGGACATGGGTGCTCATATAGGGAAGTAGGTGGGGAGCTCGGGCCCCTCCCTCTAGCCGTCGGTAAAGTGAACATTTCTATATTAGCTAACCTTTTTTTTCACTATATCAGTACTAAAATGTTTGGAAGCGCGATTGCCGATCCCTTACAAATGCAAGAAATAACCCCACCCTCCATGTCTTAAAGTACTCATATGGACGTCCATGCCGAAGCACCCACATACATTTGGCCTCATTAAAGATTTTCTTTTAAACTTTTAAAATATCACACAACTAATAAGCAAATAAAGCATTTTAGTACTAAAATAATGCAAAAAAGTTCAGTATGCTTTACAAATATTCATATTACGTAATGGTATAGTTGGGGCGGGGGGGGGGACCCTCCTTGTGTGTACATCACTGTGTTGGGGTTATCAGACGATTGATGGTGCTCAGCATCCAACGTAATTTTTTTATAAGCCCGAAGCACCCACATAAACGTCTTTTCCTAGCCCTTTCTGCGAACTTCAAAATATGACTTGGCACTAAAATTTTGTGGGTGCTCCGCACCCACAGATTTTTTTCAGTGGGTGCTTGAACCCCGGAGCACCCACGTAGTCGGCGCCACTGGTCACGTCACAGCACACCAGATACTGGAAATAACATTCATTGGCAATTGCTCTGCTCTGGTGTGAGAATACCGCTATTCACCGTTCCGCCACTGACTGCCTTTGGGAGTACTTTCAGTCCTATGCAAAAATCCATTTGCTACTCCTATTGACTTGGAAAGGAGCCTTCTTTTTTGATTGGAAAACATTTTTTATAGTCATCTATTGCATTAAGTTATCTTCAAGGATAAAAAACACAGGGAGCAAATATTCATAGTTTGTTCAACTCAGTTTTAAAATTTACATTGGAAATGGAATAGTTCTTAACAGCTATATGGCAGAAAATTAGTATGCTGCAATGTCTGTTTATTTACTTCTCACCATATGTAAGCCGATCTCTTTGATTGTGTTGTAAGTACATTTTATACACTCATGTCCATAAATTAAGGATAATTCAGAATCACACAGAAATTGATCTCTAAAATAAAAATTTCACCTGTGGAATGATCACACACATCTTGAAGAAGAATATGCAAATTACAGGAAACCACCAGATGGCGTGGATGGTACGTCACAATGACGAGAGTGTAAGAGAGGGGTATATAAGGAATGGTGGCAAAGAAGTAAAATTGTTCACAAGCGCTGTGAAAGCCTTTCAGTGC
This sequence comes from Cheiracanthium punctorium, assembly GCA_038373885.1. Taxonomy (NCBI): domain Eukaryota; kingdom Metazoa; phylum Arthropoda; class Arachnida; order Araneae; family Cheiracanthiidae; genus Cheiracanthium; species Cheiracanthium punctorium. Next base: position 392,298 of record JAWZYV010001696.1, on the reverse strand, counting down.
AAAAACCGCATTGTTATGGCACAAAGGAGGCATTTGGATGATGTTTTACGTGGCAGAATTATCGGACGACTGGAATGTGGACGTACCCAGCTGGAAGTATCCGAGGAACTTGGAATCGCCCAGAGTGTCATCTCCAGGCTTTGGCAACGATTCCAAGATGATGGTAATGTGAGTAGACGTTATAGCACAGGTCGCCCCCGAGTTACAACGCCGAATGAGGACCGCTATTTGGCAGTTACTGCCAAAAGAAACAGACGGAGTACAGCATCAGACCTGTCTCGTCAGCTCTCTTCAGCTACCGGTACGACAGTTTCAAGGCAGACCGTGTACAGACGCTTAGGGCACATTGGTCTATATGCTCGTAGGCCTGTCAGATGTGTTCCACTTACCGTAACTCACTGTCGCCTGCGATTAACCTGGAGTAGAGAGCATGCATTGTGTACACCGCAACAGTGGTCTTGTGTGATGTTTTCCGACGAGTCCAGGTTTAGTTTGGAGTCTGATTCTCGCCGGACATTCATCTGGAGAGCGCCAGGTACCCGTTACCACCAAGAGAACACCATTGAAAGACACCGTTACGGTGGTGCAGGATGGCTCGTTTGGGGAGGAATTATTCTTGGTTCCAGAACTGACCTGCATGTTCAGAGTGTAACGATGACAGGCCACATCTATCGGGATGTCATTCTGGAACAACATGTACGTTTGTTTCGGGGCGCCATGGGTGCTGAATTTGTGTTTATGGATGACAACGCCCGTCCTCACCGTGCAAACATTGTAGACGAATGCCTTCAATCGGAGGATATCACCCGTATGCATTGGCCAGCATACTCACCGGACTTGAATCCAATAGAGAATGTGTAGGATATGCTTGGCCGACGAATTGCAGCCCGTCAACCCCCTCCCACCTGTCTACCGGAACTTCGGAGTGCATTGCTTGATGAGTGGTGTAATATTCCCCAATATCAGATTGATCATTTGATACTCAGCATGCCTAGGCGTTGTCAGGCCTGTATTGCATCGTGCGGGAGACATACTCCGTATTAACCATCCTACTAACCATGTTATACTGTTTTTTGTAAATAGGTTCTTTTTTTAAATTTGGTCAAGGGAGTAAAACTTGCAATTTTTATTAATTATGTCAAACATATAGCATCTTTTTTGCTCTTTACTTTTTGTTTAATAAATAGACTTTACAAATAAGTCAAATTTGTTTTACTTCTTTCTCTTTCTTTGCCTGAACTTCATTATCCTTAATTTATGGACATGAGTGTATTATACAGATATATTTAAGGGTATTTGGATTTGAATTACAACGAATTTTTATGAACTACGTAGTCAGGCAAAATTATTAAAATTTTGAATGATTTTTTTATGGTAACAACTTATAGGTATAAAGCTCATAGCAGATTGCATTCATTTTTATCATTAACTAACTTTTTGCCAAAATTGGATAAACCACTTTTAAAGAAATAGCTCATATATAATCAGTACTTCTTTCTCTGCAAAAGAGTGTAGAATATCACTTCGATGATTAATAACAATAATCATTTCTTATTAATAATCGCAGCGTGCCTGTTTCTAACTTAAGAATCCTTATCTTTTTAATTGGCTAAATAAATTAATTCAGGTATCTCTTCTTTTTTTATTTTTCTGTATAGGCAAATAATATGATTATGCTTTACAGTTTCAATTCTTCATCATCTTACACATTCATTCTTATACAGTATTCAGTAAGTCTCTCCCCCCTCCCCGCCTAGACATGTTAAATAAACAATAAAAGAAGAATATTTCCTACGCACACTATTCAAACAGAAGAATATCGTGTAGATTCCCAGAATTCGACTTTCTAAAACGATTGTTACACACCTTAACATCGGATGTCACCCCCTTCCCCACTGGCTGTAAACAACTCCATCAGACTGGAATTGCCCATGATTCAATATGCAAGCCCAACCAGCCGTTCGAAAAGCAAAGTCCCCCCAACTGATACCGATAATAACCACTCATCTTTTTTGAATACCGATAAGAGTACATGTTTCCGAAAATTCTTGTCTTTTTAAGCCGGAGCTTAACACTCCAAGAACAATGTAACATAAAATCTCTGCTGCACAAAAAATAATAATAATGAAAGTAGATAAGCCGGCAGGACCTTCAAAATGGTGGCTAATCTTTCCGCACCAATGCACAGATTTGACATGTGGAGGGTTAATGGTGGTAGCGGACTTGGCCAAGCGAAGTGAAACAATTTTAGGCTTGTCTAGGAAAAAAGGGTTTGTCTTTGGGCATCCAGCTGTTTCGACAGGCACACCTCGTACTAAAAATTTGCGCACACACATTTTCTTTTTTCCACTAGATATATTTAACAAGTTTTCGCTTTTTATCTCTATCTCTCTCTACGTAAATATATTATAAACATCAAGAGCAAGTTTTCATATTTGTTTTGAACTTTCCTAGAAGCAAAATGAAATTAGTTCCCAATATTGTACCAATATAACCTTGAAACCAGAATTTAATACCCACATTGGAAACATTATAAATGTTTCCATGGATCGCGCAATATTGAAAACGGATATTTTTTCACTAAAGCTGAAATTTTAGAACTTTGTAAGAATTACCCAATTATTCATTTTGCATTGATTCTATTCAAAATGTATACTCAGTATTAGCGATATAATCTAATGCATTGTAATGTATATCAGTTACCGGCTTCCAGTACTTACACAACTGTTGTTTTTGCACTGCTAATACAGAGAATGTTTCACCATAACTGGTGCAGTCTTGCGATTCAATATTTGCCCAATATTGGCTTGCAATATTTAAATATTGTTGATTCATTGTAAATATTCAAAATGTTGGCTCAGTATTTTATTGAAATATTAACCCATTTTTTTAAATTGGAAATTTTGAATGTATATGATTCCTTGTGCAAAATTATTCTAATATTTCTTTTAAATTGTTAGAATAATCTAGCCAAAAACATTCGTGAAATTGTTCAAGAAGTACTCTTGAAAAAAAGGAAAGCTTCCATCGTGCCTCCATTACAGCAAAATATGTCGCAATGTTTATTGATTGAAATAAAAGATTAGTAAATTGAAAAATGATTAAAATTTGGAATTTTTTCAATTTATTTATATGATTATTAAAAATGTAATTTTATTTTTCTCCAACGCTTGAATAAATGCAACTAAAATACAAACATTTTAAGAGACTTAGAAATTTCGATTTCTATAAGAGTTCGCACTTCTACTTTGAAATAACATCATCTGCATAAGATCCAAGGCTTAAAAAAAAATCATCTGTAATATATCAACATTTATTACCTCAACCCAAACTAGTGAAGAAAATGAGGAAAGCGCCAAAATACTAAAAGATAAGCTAAATACTGAGGCGAATATTCGGTCGGTTTCTCTCACAGCAGTATTTCTAAAATCATTTTCTCTTTGTGAAGTCTATTGGTTAATGCATAAATAATGTAACGGAATTGTGGTGCTATTAATATTTAAGTATGCGATAAATCAGTAATATTAAGGGCACATGAAAATGAGATTCAATGTGTTGTGGAGGCAGAATTTTCCGTATATAATATTACTTTTAGTTTATTTTATAATGCATGTTACGTTTTTCACTCCTTTGCATTAATATGAAATTTAGGGATACTTTATTTTTATTTATTTATTTTTAACAAACTAATTTCGAAATTTAAAAAAATACTGTAAATACATATTGTACATGGTAAAAATATTATACATACTCTGTATAATATGTAAAAATATTATTACATACTATACATAATTAAAATTGAAAGAAAAACTTCCTTGCGCTCATGATCATTTTAAACTTTTATGCAATGCTGGAGAAAAATATAAAAGCAAAGTATATGTACTTGAACATGTATGAAAATTTTAGAGAAATGTTTTGACACAACAGTTACTCAAATTTAAAAGACAATAACTATACCTTTAATATTGAATAGGAGTAACATGAAATTCACGTAGCTTCATTTGATGTCCATTGTTCAAGAAAAATGGACGGAATTAAGTATTTTCAGCAAAAAAATTGCTAGCTATTGTTATTGAATGCTATGTTATTGAATCTTTACAATAAATTGTAACAATGCATACTTTTATAGAAGTTATGTGAAACTTAGAATTTGTACATGGATAATTTAGATATTAAAGTTTTAGTTTAAAAAAATTAGAAAGCCGTGATTATTATTGTGCGATCAAACTAGAATTACTAGTAATGTAATTTTTTAAAATATTAATTTACCTACATGCTTAAACATAAGAGCATGGGTATAAAAACCTTTTCATCATTTTACATTTTGATAAAAATTTACTCGTGTAATAGTCGCCCTCGCATAATAATCGCACACCCCATTTGTAATGAGAAAAAATAGCTTTAGAGTTACATTATTATGTAGTAGATTTTCCCAGCATAATAATAGCACCTAGACTTTCACCATGCAAAATTGGCAAAAAAAGTGCGACTATTACGCAAGTAAACACGGTGCTATTGCGTACAAAAAAGGAGGGAAAGAAGGAGAAGGAACTCAGCGTTCAAATATTTTATCAGTAAATTTAAACCTTTTGTAAAAAAGGCAGCATAATTTACAATAAATTTCAAATTCTGTTTCAATGCAACTTTAATAAATTAACTCTAAGTTATTCTAGTATAATGCATTCCTCAAAACATGGACATGATCTCTTTTTTATTTCCTCACACGCTATTTTAGTGTTTTGTCTCAGCTTGATACACTGTTATTACACAAATAATTTTTGTTTTTTTAACTGTTATTTTTATTACAATGAATATAGTTCTCACTACATTCTTACAAGAGAAGGTAAACATCGTACTGTACAAGTTATACTCTCAATGTGTTTCATGTGCTTTCAGTGATCCCTTCTTCGTTTTAGACATAGGCATACATTATTATTAGACAAGCAATCGTCTTCAAACTGATAAAGTCGACTATCATTATTCATTTCACTTGCTTCTCTTTTGTTAAGTACTACTACAACTCTCTCGTTCTGCTCGCAACCAGACCTCAAATTACGCTCCCTAATTCGATTGTCTTTTCCTCACAACCATTCCTTTTTCTTACGTGGGGGGGGGGGGGACAAATCGAGTTAATTCTACGTTACCCACCAACTAAATGGCGAAAGAAAAAAAAATCTGTTACATCACTCTTCAACCGCCGGCCTACCCAGCAATCAGACAACCGTGAGAAAAGACAAAAAGTCATAATTTTACACCCATGAGAGGTAAAAACTGGGCCTCCTAAAAAATAAATGTCGTCTCCTGAACTTGTCATACCCCCAGAGGGGGGCCAACATTGCGTGAGAATTCGACCTACTGGTCACCCCAGGCACGCGCCTGCCGGAATAAAGGTCACATCTGCCGGTAACCCGCTTTTTCCGATGCCCGACGAGCCCACCACATTCGCCGGGATGAAGCGTGCAATTAGCGATCAGTAGCCCCGGGCCGGTTTTGCCTTTGATGAATCTTTTGTGGTGCCGTCGTTTGCGTAGACAGAGGGTCTGTGTACGTGGGTTCAATACAGTCCCTTTGCTAAGGAAAAGACAACGAATCGTATGGTTTTAATGGAGAAATGATGCATCGCGTTACATTGAAACTACAAGTTCGAATTGTTGCTGCTTCAGCAAGTCAAGCCCATCATGAGGGAAACTGAAAAATGATGTTTTATTGATCCAATAAAAATATATCCTTTTGTCATCGATAAATCAAACAGAAATTTATTTATCACAGTTACTGTTTCAATTTTGATAAAAAGTTGGATCAACATATAAATTCTGTTCACTTCAAAAAATTGAAATTACGTTTTATTAATTATAAAATCACTAAAACTATATTATATATTAACAGTCAATATTACAATTCGTGATTAATTAACAAATAGGCTTACATTTTTAAAAGAGCTGGCTAAAAATACACTGTTGGAATAAACAATATAAGCATTTTATCGGTTTGACTGAGACTAAAAATTAACAAAGTAAAAGGAAGATTCAAAATTTTCAGGAATTTCATTTAAAAATCTGTAAATTCATGTAAAAATAATGCTTCAACAAAGCATTATTTTTCGGTGTAGTGTGAGTTATTCCACTGTCAACACATTTTATTAGCTCCCGGTATCGTGACAATAATTATTGGGGGGTCTTGATTATTTTTTTAATGTGTCCGAACACCGTTTATACATCGTTATTAGAGAGACCGTACACAAAAAGGATTACCGTGTTTACTCGCGTAATAGTTACCCTCGCATAATAGTCCCCCCCCCCGTTTTGAAGCAGAAAAAATAGCTTTAGAGTTAGAATGTTATGCAGTAGATTTTCCCCGCATAATAGTCGCACCCAGACCTTCACTATGAAAAATTGGCAAAAAAAAAAAAAAAGACTATATTACACAAGTAAACACGGTATTACATGCCATTTTTACAAGGATACGAACTCAAAGAAAAAAAAAAATTAGAAAGACAATTTATGAGCACAAAAGTATGTTTTCATAAAATCGAATCTCAAGCGAATATAATACGTATTAATTTTTAACGTTTACATTATACATATAAACTTGGTTTAAACAATCTCAAAAAAGGCATAAATAAAAATTTTAATTTGATTTAAATTTCCATTAATTTTCCATTGCATGTCTACATCTGTATTTATTTATTGTTATTATTTTACTTTAAAAAATGTTTTATTTATTTTTAAATTTAGCACAGAAAGTCATAAACATTTCGGCTTGCTGACTGTAAAACTGGTTTTCTTGCTATACATGCAGTATCTTTTGCATTTGTTTGTACTAGTTTTTCAAATGTATGTAAAAAATTGAAATTACGTTTTATTAAGTATAAAGTCACTAAAACTATATTATATATTAACAGTCAATTTTGCAATTCGTGAGTAATTAACAAATAGGCTTACATCTTTAAAAGAGCTGGGTAAAAATACACTATTGGAATAAACATTATACGCATTTTATCGGTTTGGCTGAGACTAAAAATTAACAAAATAAAAGAAAGATTCAAAATTTTCAGAATTCATTTTAAAATATTTCATACGTTACACTCTTAAGTGGTAAATTAAACATGCATTTGAATATTAATGCAACAAAATCTAATCTAATCTTCATAGCCTTTAGCATGACGTACAGTTATTTTTAAAAAGTCTTGTTTTTAATTGAACTTTTTTCTTTTGCTAAATATTCCGTAGATTTAAGATCCCATTTCGTGAATAGCTAAAAAGTTTTTATTCTCAAAATTTTGATATCTGACATTGGTTTATATTTCCGTTTCTTGCGTCATCATGACGATTGTTGTTTCATAAAGTGGCCGCATGGTATAAGTATTGCTTTAGGGTAGTAAATCACTTAGTAATCATGTTATCTCGATTCTGTATTATATTACATATAATTATTATCACTATTTTGCTATTATGTATATACTTAGTTAAAAATTTCATGCAGTTTTCTATAATATACATAAAATAAAATCAACATTATGTCAAATTATGCTGATTAACTATTTCAATTCAGTATTTCAGTTAACTAAATACGAAGTCTTACTTAACTTGAATACCTTTTATAATAGTGGATGGTAGGTAATTACAGTGATATATGAAAAATTTGTAAATCTAAAAATGAGTAACAGACTAAAATCTATCAATAAAATAAATTCTTTATACGAAATTGAATTTAAAAATCGTAAATAATTTTAATTCACAAATATTCACAAGCTTTTATTTTATTTTTTCAAATATAACATATGAGTTTTGACTTCTTTTGAATCAATTGCACGTTTTTTGAGTTCTGGCTTTTGAATAAATTGTATGCTCTTAAAGCAGTGCCTAGTGTTTTATAACGAATATAAAATTGTGATTTAATGAATATTTTTTGTGCCTAAAGCATAAAGTGAAGGGCAACTCTTGCGTAATGAATTCTATTAACGTCTATTAGTCACGAATGAAAAAATATCATGCAATTCTAGAACATAAAAATGTCTAACTCTGCCAGGTGTGCCAAAAATCATATTTTATTCATTATATTATCTATTAAAATTAAAATTAAGAAAATTTTATAAAATTATTCAGAAATTTGGTAGGTTCAGGTAATGCTTTATACATATAGAAAGAAAACAGTGATGGCTTATTATAGCAGATGTAGAGTATTTTTGCTATAAAACTCTAATAAAGTTCTTTTACTATTGCAGCATTGCCTATGGTGTTGTAAATTAATATGTAGCTCCTTAAAATTTATCAAACGAAATTAATAAATAATTTATAATCACCAAATGAAGCCAAGAATTTAGCTTCTGAAAAGCACAGTTAGTTAATCCCAAATATATGAAAGTATTTATGAAATTTCTGTGGCAATAAACAAGTACACTTTTTCCAAAAATGGTTATTGAAATAAATTCCAATCAAACCAAACGATTTTGTTGAAGGATAAGTTAGTTAATTATTCGCCAAAGTCAGAAAACTAACAGAAGTTATAGCAAGAAGTCGATCTCAAAATTCGACCAGGGGCAGTTTTTGTTTCCTATTTTACGAGTATTTTACTCATATTCTTTAAATGCATGCCTGTCGAAAGTAAAATGTGACTTAGGACTGTATATTTAGTAGAAAAATGTGAATATTAACAAAAGCTTGTTTAGTTTGTATATTTTATGATAGTTCTTTTGAAAGAGAATACCTTATCTCAACAGTTTATTTGAAATTACAGTTACTTTATTACAAAACTACTTGAACATTTCAACATTTTAGAAGTAATCCAGTACATGTAAATATACAGGATTGTTACAATTAAACCTCCCCTATAAACAGGGCTCTACAGCTAAAACAGGTAAACGGATGTTACCAAATTTGGCAGATGGTCTGTACAAGAGATTCACACAAGGGGGTTTTCGAAAAGTTTATTTCAAAAAATATCGACTAGGCGGCGCTTTGAATGGAGAAGTCAGCTCAAAAATGAACCAAATTAGTACAGCTTGATTCAAAAATAACGTTACCAATTTCACAGCATCATAAATTTTTATTGAATTAAGTTATTTACATGACATTTTCAATGTGGTTTCCTTTAGCATAGTACACTTTACGTAAACGTTTAAGTCAAGCCAGAAAAGCTTTACAGACCATTTTGCGGGGTATTTTTACTACTTCCTCTTTCATTGCTTTTTTAAGCCCTTGAAGTGTTTTTACTCTACGTCTATTTAATTGTTTTTTTAAGTATTCTCTTAAAAAACAATCGCAAGGAACACAGTCAGGGGATGACCCATTTTTCAGGAGGAAGAAAATTAATTTTTTTTTTATCTTTCAGTCGTTTTATAACTGATTTTTCAGTATGGCTTAGTGCAAAATCTTTGTGAAAAACAAAGTTTCCTTGAGGGTAGAGAAGTTTACTGTCTTTGATCATATGCTTCAAAACTTTATTCTGATAGTATTTAGAATCAGTAGTATTTAGCTTTTGGTTCTACAAAAAATGATTTTGTTAATCCTGGAGAGGACATTCCCATTCATTTTTCTTTTTCACCAAGGACTTCCTTTCTTCCACATTTTTTCCCTGGAGCTTTTAATTGTCAGCAAAATTTTATTTCTTTTCAAAGTTTAGATTGTAATCCATTAGAAAAATCTCTTTTCTAATTTTTAGATGCTTTATTTATAATAGAATTTGAGCAACCATGCTTCAAAAGCTTTGAAATTTCGTTTCAGGTTTGAGGATCTATAGGTTTGAGGATTGATTCATAATTTACTCTCCCTAATAAAAATATTTTGATTGGTAATTTAAACGTATTATTTTTTAAATAAAACTGGTGGTTAAGCGATTAAAATTTACCGTAAATAGTTATATGCTTTTGAAATTGGTCACACTAATTTTGAATGAACCTGTAAATGCTCAAAAACTATTCTTAAAATACTAAAATTGTTTGTACATTTTGAATTACCCTTTTCATTGTTAAATTTGCTGTTTTTAATGAAAAACTCCGCCTGGTGGTCATTTCTTAAACTAAAGTTTTCCATCGAAATTCCTTAAGCGATTCTCATGTATAGTCTATATACCAAAGTTGGTTGCAATTTGTTCACTCGTTTAAGCTGTAGAACTCTGTTTATAGGGGAAGTTTAATTATAACAATTCTGTAGGCATAATACATTTGGTAGATATTTACATGTGTACAACTTTATACAAATATGGTTTCTTCATTGAAAAAGAGCTGCTTAGTACCTCATAATGAGCCTCGTGCTTTCGAGTCGTAGAAACGATGTTAACTATTTGGTAATGAATTAATGTTGCATACAGTCACGAGCGAACAGCAATCGTGCAAGTCCGGGATATAAAAGTATTCCCCACCAGGTGTTCTAAAATTATAATTCATTTATCATGACAGCAACTGAAATTAAAATTGAGAATTTAATTTAACCGGCATTTTGACTTCCACCGTGGTAATCCTAATTCCGTCGCCGCTTCGCAGAGATAAGATGTCGTACAGGGGAGAGATACATCGGCCACAGCAGGATGTTTCCTGTTGAAAATTGCCCTTTGTTCGTCACGTGCTACGATTTAATTGTGGATCGCCGCATCACTTTTACATAATTTATCAAATGATCACCTAACATCCCCCCCCCCACCTCCTTCTTCCAGTACATTTTTACGAGATTATTTTTCATTTTAAGCGATCGTACGTGAGCGCGTTGCGAATTGCAGGGTGAAGTTATGCAAGATGCATAGATAAAAAATATATATAGGGTTTTCACTTCATTCGTGTTCGCTTAAAATGAAGTTAGTGGAGTCCAAGAAATTGGTTTAAAACTGCTTCTTTATGAGTATAACTCCTTTTAGAGGCATCTGGCGGTTCAGATTTGAAAATTTATTCGTTTTTCGCCTTTAAGATAATCTATTACAATTGATCGTTCGGAGGAAAGAGTTCTATCACCATGCACGTCATATAAAAAGCGGTTTCAGATATTATCAGTTATTTATTATCTAACTGTGATATTTTGTAACTTTATTTAATTAAAAATGAAGCATGTCAGAAAAGGTAACAATGGATGGAAAGCTTAGTGTTGAATAATGAAGAAACAACGGAGGAAAAAGTTAAACAAGCTGTGTGCACTAGAGATGAGTTCGGAGACTAGAGATGAGTTCGGAGATGAGTTCATTTTTTGAAGCCCGGGCCCGCCCGAGCCCAAGGACTTTTAATCCGAGCCCGCCTGAGCCCGAGCAATATTATTTAAGTCGGAGCCCGAGGCCGAAATTTCCGCTAAAGATAAATAAAATTCGGTTACTTCGTTGATACATTATGATAAGTTTTGCCGTTTGTGCAAATTAAAGACAAATATAGTTGCAAACTCTTAATGCACTTTCTAATTCTTTATATCCATGTTTATCAAATAATAACAATAATGCTTCAATTTTTATTACAATTCTGTCGAGTTCTCACATCTGTGTTAAACATTCGTATGTACTTAGATATATTAGATACAGAAAAATACAAATTATAAATCTCGTATAGTGACATTAAAAATGTTATATTTAAAACACGTCCAGAAAAGAGATTTTGCATAATAAATTTAAGAAATTTGCATATTTGCATAGAGTGGCATAAGAATATATTATTGCATAAGAATTTAGTTGATAGGAACAAAATTACTTTTAAAAAATATTTTATGATACGATGTGGATATATAGATTTAACTAAGATAGACCAGTCAATAATGAGGCCAAAATTTTGAATTAACAGCATTTTAACATACATGCGCAAATGAAATAGCACAACACACCAATTAGTAAATTATGTGAAAAAGCTAGCTTTTTACCCACCAATTATTTTGTTGCAAGTCCTAGCATCACATCAGTACGTTTATTTTTCCGATGAATCACTTTTTAAAATCCGTTTCAAGGAGTATGCTCAATAAAGGAGACATTTTTCACGAGCCCGAGCCCGCCCGCACCCGAACGCAATCAGGAATTACAGGGCCCGAGCCCGGTTCGGGCTTCGGGGCTCGGGCTGAGCCCGTCTCATCTCTAGTGTGCACCGACTAAAAACTAAAATGAATCATAATAACACAGTTGTCAACTGCTCAGGAATAGAATTAACCATTTTTTGTTGTTGTTGTTGAAGGTAATTTTTTTAAATATGTTTTCTAAATAACAATCTGCACGCACTTTGGAATTTTGCAATAATAAAAAAAAGTCACTGTTTAAAAAAAGTGATTATTTATATTCCGAAGCAGTTGGAAACTTTGTAATAATCGGTTTTTCTTTTTTCAAAATAGAAACATATCATTTCTTTTACCTTTTTTTTTTTAAAGTGAAAACTTCTTTAGGCACGTTGGGCACTTTTGGGATGGGGGAAAAAGCACTGAATTCGAGTGACCGTCACACTCAGATACATATGAAGAAAAAACGAACTGTGATGTCATTGAATTTTAGTGCTGCCATCTGTTATCATACGTAAGAACTTTAAGTTACTTTTAAACTGCGTCCTTCTATCTTCCGCGCCTGGTATCGAACTGTGGACCCAAGACGAGCGTTCTAACCACCAGACGGGTTGGACTCGGGATGAAATGACTAAAGTTTGAAGTGATTGTTGTTTCAATTTCGGAATGGGAACTCTTATGTATCTAAATAAATAAAATTAGACGTTACCTGTACACTACTTGGTATTAAAAATTTTTGCGATTTCTATCCATTTTAAGCATTAGGGACCCCGGTACGACCGTCAAAAGAAAAAGAAAAGTTTGTATGCCTGTCGTTCTGTCAGTGACGCTTTTTTTTATTCACACATCACGTAAAACAGACTGAATCGAATGAAGTAAAATTTGGTGACATGAGAGGTGGCCATTCAGCTTAAACTATAGGAGTTGAATTTTTTTAAAAATTCATTAGCTTTAGAGGTTTTCCGAAAATTGTTTCAAACTTCATAAATTTTTGTTCGCATATCACGAAATAACGACAAAAGTGAAAGAAATGAAATTTGGTGACATGATTAGGGGATCACTCAACTTAAGCTATGAGCGTCGTATTAAAAAAATTTTTTTTGATTAAATTTTGAGATTTTTCTGAAAATCGTTTAAAACTGCGTAAATTTTGTTTTAGTATGCATAAAAACTACATATAATTTGCACGAGTGAATACTTTCAAAATATTCAAAAATATCCACTTTTTATGTACAAATTGTGCACAACCTATCTGTTCTTTCAAAAAAAGTGCAGACTTTTTCTAGTTGGGTGGGTGCTATAATTTTTGATTATTTATTAAAAAAGCTATACTTAATTTGGATAGCTATATAGTTATTGTGCAATAAAGTTAATTTGATAATGTGGAGAGTAATGTCAAGATAAGTCATTTTATTAAGCAGAAAGTAATGCCTTTTATTACCAGAGTTCAATGTGTGTACCTTTTGTTGCTCTAGCAGACTCGACGATACTCAAGTTCATCCCATGCACTCAAGTCATCCATGTCCGTGTCTTATACAGTAACAGCCGATCTTCGTGGCCGACCATTTTTTTCCCTGTCTGAAACGCTTCCAGTCTCTAATAACTTTTCATGCCAGGCCATAATGCTGTTTCGACTCGGAGGAGTTTTCTTAAACATGTTATGAAACTTTCTCTGAATTGTAGTTACGGATTTTGATTCAAAATACCAACCTACGCAATGCGCTTTCTCTGTTGCAGTCGCCATAGCTAGAATGAATATTCCGGCACCGTTAATGCTGTTTGAAACTCACGAAAAATCCCTATTGGCTCTTATTGCTGAAAACTGGTGATGAAGCGCCATATATGAACACATTTTGGAAGTAATTTTTTAAGATAGAAAAATAAATTATTGATTCTGTTATATATTATTGTGCGAACCGCATATTCATACAACAAATTGTTCTTTTTCTGCGAAATTTTGAAATGTGTCAAGGACTTTTCAGACACCCTGTATATTTGTGTTCTGTATGTGATCCAGGTAAAGAATACTTCATAAATTACACGTGAAAGATCCGTGAAAGAGAAGAATATTTAAGTTTAAATTATTTTATTATAATTACACTTTTTCATTTATTTTTACTTACTTAATCATTTATATATTTATTATTGACATCAATAATAGTAATATTATTAATATTTAATTAGTTATTTTATCTTATGCATGTTAAGCCATTAATGCATGCAGTCCAGTAAAATATGTTTAAAAAAATCTTCTTTCAGTAGCATAAAAGTATTGAAATTACAAAATATAATTTATTTTAACGCAAAATAACACAAAACTCTTTATTTCATGCCCAATGAATCAAATTGAATTCTTTATTTACAATAGAAATGCTTGAAAATTGAGATCAAGATATTTCTCTCTGAAATTTTACACACATATGACAAAAGCTATTGATCATATTTTCGATTAACCTTTCATACACTAAACAGCCACGTTACGAATGTAGTCCTAATCTTATCAGTAACGTCTTTTAGTGCTTGAAAATATTCTAATATAATACCCCTACTTCATAACATTTCTGGTGGATAATTGAAAATTTCATAGCATTGAAGTTTATTTGATTGATGGTATGTTGTACGAGTTATCTTTTTTTTTTTTTTTAAGAAAATTTTTGCCTGAATTCGGGCTAGCATTTTTGTGCGATATTTGGCTGAAGATTTCCAAATGATGAGCATCGAATTTTGTATGAGTTCACAACTAGTGTGATTAGAAGATTATTCATGCCATATTTTAAGTGTAAACATGGAAAACTACAGATATTTTCTGTTTCTGAATGAATAGAGTAAAATATTCTTCGGCTATTCTGAATGGTGAAACGCAATATTCAGTTTACAGACTTCAGTTTTCACTGCAGTACACTTACATTTTTTATTGACTAAAACTTTTTTCACCGGTAAATCATGAAAATAGTGTTTGGAGCTTATTTTCCTTTAATTATAATTACTTTTACTCAATTATTTTATCTTGATAAAATAACCCGAACCCAACTCAATAGGATGCTCGGAGTTTTTCAAACGTGATGGAGGGGTCATTCTTTTCTCTTTCTTTCTGGGCTCAGAAGGGGAATATTCCATGATGTTTCTTTCTAAGGGGTGTAGAGAACATGCTAAATATGGTTTTAATAACTGTTTACGTGCCTTTATGACCTCCCACCCCCTCTAATCTTAGGTACTCCAATTGCTTGCGTACCAGCAAAAAGTGTGAAAACAGCTTCACATTTTTTGCCATTTTCCAAGAAGTGGTTAAAAAAATGCATTCTTGCGTGTACGTAGGTGAGAGCCAATCTTTGAAAACTGTACTCAAAAGATGCATACTCGAATTTGCAACTGCAGACTGTATAATGAGAAATTTGGAACTTGATGCTGAAATTCAAATCCCGGCAATTATGAGAAAATTCTATCACTTAAACTCATTATTTTTTCCCCAGTTTAGGTGAAGGTTTATGGAGCATTCTGAACGGCATACATTGCATTTTTTTTTCATTCCGTCTTTTCGAATGAAAGTCGATTTTTCCCCCGTATAACCCTAATATACATACAACGCAATGTGGCGGGCACCGGTCGATATCACTACAGCCGGAGGAATGTTTATGAGTTACCGCCGGCAGTTTTCCGTTGCTAGGTAGCCCAGAGCGCTAATATTGTCTCCTTGCAAACAAACACAGGGTGATTTCCATACCGTATGGATCCCCCACCCACCCACCACCACCACCCCGTAGCACCCCAGCACTCTCTTGCACGGGGCATGAAGTATGGTTCCAGGTTTGTTGTGTGTGTTCGCGTTCAAGACTCTGTGTGGATGGAAGTTGATGCACAGATTACAAAGGTTTATTGTGTGGTCTGAAACTATGGTTACACTGTTCTCGCAGATTAGTTTAATTTCGTTTCACGGGGTTCTCTCTCTTTCTCTTTCTCTCTTTTTTGTTGACTTTATAATTGTTTGAAGGTAGCTGGCAACTACGTTATTTTTGGAATGACTTGGGGACACTGGACTCTCGCTACGATCGAACGTTGTTTACGGAGTTGAGATGGTATTCCTTCTCTGTTTAGAATGTTTTCGTATTCAGTGCTAGTAGAACTGTTATTCACACCAGATTGTTTTTTGCAAAGTTATTGTTCGCTTCGGTCGTGAAGAGAATAAACAGTAATGAAAGTAAACAGTCTATAAATTTTTGTTTCGTCATATCTTATAGCCTGTGGGAATTATATTATTCATCATAAAAATGCCTACACGTTGAGTTAATTAATGTAATGCACCCATAAATGGAATCCGACTAAGTATTCTTCTTACGATTTCTTACACTTTACTCTTAAGTACAAATTTTAGAGCGTACATTATTTTGTATTTTTACAAATGAATCTCAGCACGGAAAAAGCAAATCTTCGTAATAACACATCCAAACAAAAATCCTCAAATTGTCTTCTTTATGTCTTTACAACCTTGTTGGAAGGACATAAAGGGCTAGAACGGGCTAGTGCTAAAACTTTCAAGCTTAATAAATATTGAGGTGGTGACCTACTAACGGAACAATATGAGTTATTTTTTTTTTAGATAAAAAAGTTAATTCAATAAGGCCATTGATTTCGATCTTTTTACATTTAAAGTCATGAGATATTGTGAGAAATAACTATTAAACACACAGACGCACACACACACACATATATATATATATATTCATTTTTCAATATAGTTCAGAAACCAGATATTTAGCTGTTATACCAAAAGTGTCTTTATGTAAATTATTCTTCAATTCAATCGCACATTAAAAAAATAAAATTAAATGTAAGTAGTAATGATTCAAACAATATATGCATTATTTACTTCCGTTTTAATATCTTGAACATGATTAAGTATACAAAGTTAATTATAGAACGTATACAATGAAATATTAAGCACTTTAAAAAAATACTAATTTATTATGCTTGCATTTTTCAGTTATCTAAACATTTAAAATGCGAAATTTTCAGAAAATACTTATGGGAAATACTTGCAGATTTGAAATTAAAAAGCAACTATTTCTCAATAAAAGCGCAAGATTCGTATCAATTAAGCCGGATTTCAAACTATTAAGGCAGCAGAAATTCCGTAATTTAAACTTCTACCAAAGGAATCGAAATGTAGTTCATGTTACCATTAATTACGTGTTACTGTGTTCATGTAAACTAATTTCCACAGTATAAACTTAACGCAACCTTACGACTATGAACCTTATAAAGGGTGTTTCACTACCAGTGCGATAATCACTTTGGAAGAAATGTGGAAGCATTAGTCATCTTTCGGACAATTGTTTGTTCATGAAAAATTAACCACCCCCCGCCACTTTTATATAAATGCAATTGGCCTTAAAACCGTAAGTCCGATTCGAGTTTCTTCCGTTCTCATGATTATTAAATCTCGCCTATCAAGCGAATCTATTGTATATGACCACTTTGTAGCCTATCGGAAATCGACAGGACTTCCACTTGGCTTTCTTGTCCACCTTCAAAAACGAAAAAAATCTAGTAGAGAGAATCTAGTAGACCAGCTCTCTTTTTTTGGAATGGTCAATGGGGGGGAGGGCTAACTTGAAAGGCAGTAAATAGTGAAAGAGTGTGAAATTTTTGAAACTTCACGCCTCTGTTTCAACGCCTTACGGGAAATTTACCATTGACTCAAACCTCCAACTGGAGACGGTGAAATGCATTTCGTAAACAACGCTTGAAACTCAGATTAAGATTGATTAACTATTCCAAATCACAAAGTTAGTATGAAAGTTAGTATGAAAATAAAGTGAACGGGTTCGTTTTGTGAATTTCACCTAATGAAATAGCCGGACTCCGAGGTAGCAAATTTCCACACCTGCCGTATTGCAAAAATTAAGAATCAGACGAACATTTCAATACTTCTTCCAAAGCACTTATTAATACATGAATGAAGATACTTGCGACCACGCATTACCATATAATTCCGATTCGTCTTTGAATGAAGAATCGGAGTTAAGTTAATGTTAACAATAGCTTACGTTACATGTAATTGAGTGTGTGTAATACAGTTTATTTGAATTCTGGCCGGAATAGTGAAAATATTTTAAAAGTAATTTTCCTTAAGCGTGTTCACTTTTATTTTACGGCTTTCTATGAGACATGAAAAGTGATGGAAATGCATTTTAACAGTGCCATATGCCTTGTAACTTCTACTGTATATTTCACAGAATGCGAATCAACAATAAATTTGCGCTTTGATTTGATTATGCGTAATTCTAGTTATAACTGCACCAGGTGCAGCAATCTGTTATACATAAACCATGCACGATTACAAAAAGAGATCAGAGACTGTAAAAGAAATATAGTAAAAGTCTTGAACTGCTTAAGGGATGTTTCCCGAAAATTCTCGCGTATGTGCACAATTTCGCATATACGACTTTTCGAGGCACATGCACAACTAGTTTAGACACTTGTAAATACCCCTCTGACTGTTTTAAACTATTTCCTAACTATACGGGTTGTCCCAAACAGGTGCTAACGGGCTTTAATTTTTTACTATTAGCGATAAGTGGGTAATGTAGATTGAAAAAATGTCCAAAATACGATCGGAAAAAAGATTACGCTACGAAGAAACTCCTCTCGTTAATTTACATAAAGCTACACTTTTTGAATTTGTAAATGACCCCCGTACAAAAAAATTCAGTCAGTAAGTTAGCCTCATACACTCATAAGGTAACGTACAAAGTTTGATAATTATATCCTTAAAGGTGTCAGAGATGGGAAGATAAATACATCCCTGACTTAAACCACTTTTCAATGGTTCTCGAAGGTAAAAAATCACGTTGGATGATCGCATTTCAGGGGTAATACAGAAATTATGAAAGAAAATCTTTTTTTCTACTCTAGCAATAAAAGTTTACATCCAAACTCATATATACCCCCCCCCCCTGATCATCTTTGAAATCTTCTTTGAGATCATATCTTTGAGATGTTGTATGATGAAAGGCTGAAATATGGTGGTACATCACCTCATTAGTGTATGGTTCACATTCTGCAGAGAATTTTTTGTTCGGGAGTCATATACAAATTTAAAAAGTGTACTTTTTTGTAAATGCACGAGTGGAATTTTTCCTTAAGGAGTATTATTTCTGACCTTATTAGGAATGGATGCGAGACACGCGAGACGAGAAACAGGGCTGTCTCGTCTCGTCTCGCGTCTCGCGCGAGAAATCTCGCGAGTCTCGCAAAATTAAGGACTGCGGTTTTGTTACCATATTTTTAGTAACATTAATACTATTTTATTGAAAATTAATATAATAATAACAATTAATTACATATTATCATATTAGTACATATATTAGTTATCATATTAACTCATATGTGCATTTGAAGTGATAAATATTCTCAGTTCACACACACACACGTGTGAGTGTGTGTGTGTGTGTGTGTTATAAGAACTTTTCCCAGATTTGATCAAACAATTTAAGTGGAAAACGTCTTAACGGAAAAGCACTAAGCATAAATGATTAAAAATATAAACATATTTCTTTTATAAAGGATAATTGAAGTATTATATTATAGTTTTATCATTTCTTAAAATGAAATTTCAAAAGTACGAGCAGGAGTTTCACCGTGCGTCATATAATAGCCATCCCTGACTCAGCGTCCATATCAGCTAATTTTACAAATGGGTTACAAATATTAAAATAAAAATAATTTTTAAATGTATAATCTTGCTCAAATATATGTAAGTAATTTTAAAATTCAATTTAGGAAATCTTAAAAAAGCTTTGCATTGCGAAACGAAACAGCGATCAAAAATGGGTTAAACTGCTTGAGATAGTAAAAGAGGCCCCAATGTTAGTGCCCCTGCGCCCCATCTAAATATGGTCGGGCTTTGGACTTACCGTACCATCTTTCCTCTTTTACTTATTTTTTTTCTGTCTTCTACTCTTCTCTTTCTTTCTTTTTTCCAGTTTCTTTCATTATCCTCTCCTTTGTGTGTTTTGTATATCTCTCGTACTGTCCTAATTTTAAATGTTACGTGTTTGTGTGGATTGTAGAGTGCTGATAGTATACCAAAGATACGATAACAAAGGAGACGCAAGTTAAACGGTAGAGGCTTCAGGCAAAGTGTACCCTCCCTTCTCAGGATGGCATATCTCCTCAAATACAGCACTGTAATTATGCTTGAAAAGTAATCGTAAATTTATGCGAGACGAGAAATTCTCGCGAGAAATCTCGCGCAAGACAAGACTGTCTCGTCTCGCAAAATGTTTCCTTTCTCGTCTCGCAAAAGAATTGTTCGTCTCAACTCGCAATGCGAGACGAGAATGCGAGACACTGCGAGATTTCTCGCGTTTCGCGTCCATCCGGTTCAATTTATACTACCCACTTATGTCTAATAGATAACGAAGTAAAGCCAGTTACCACCTTTTTGGGACATCCTGTATATTGCCCTTTCTTGCATAAATTAATGAATAAATGAATGTTGGCTTTTCTTACTTATGGCGAAAAATCTCGCATTGTGGACTAGCAGTAAGTAAATATCCATTCGCGTAACATAAACTGCCTTTTAGCGCAAGCCCACTGTAATTGGCATTGAAAATGTTCTCTGAGAGATTCACAGTAATTTTTCATTTAAAAAAAATCGATAACAACACTTTAAATGCATTTTTTTTCTTACTTAACAAAGCCATTTCGGTTAATTATAGCGCAGTTCTGCATCATCTTCATTAATACTTATTACTCTCGAACTATAACCAGAAGTGCAGAATATTATGCTCCTTTGATTAAAACGTTCCGACTATTACACGTGCGTCCATTAGACAGAACAATAATATTTAAAAAAAAGACTAAAAACTTTTTTTTTCCCCGACGACAATAGCCGGGTAATCGAAATGCTGCTCACTCAACACACCTCTGTTCAGCCATCCGCGTCCTAACGGAACCCCCATCAGACGAATTTAAACACTGTCCACTAACTAATGCTCCAGCATTTTCAATTCGGGAAAACATCCCTTAATGAGGGGGTTTTAGCAGACACAGGACCGGTGGGCGTGTCCCCGGGCTGACGTCACGCACGGACACAGAGGGCCGCAAAAATGGGAGGGTGGCAATTATTCCGTGGCGCGCAAATGACCAATTAGGGATGCTCCGGTCTCATCACTGCGATAATGCCCTTCGTTCGTGGGAGTTGTCCCGAAGGCGAGCAAGATTGATAAATAAGGATCAGTTTGATTTTTGACCTTAAGGCGATCCTGGCGCAACGAAGACGAAACCGCGAATCCCCACGCAGTGGCGCAGCACACAAGGCACGAGTCCAGAGGGTTTTGGGGGGCCCAAAAGAGTTATTTACTTGCTTCGTTAAATCAACATGTATTGTTTTTTAAATTTTAAGACGATGAAATTTTTATTTTTAGCAGCCAAGATAAATATATCCCTAGTAGTGCAAATGGTTCGAAAGACGTTCAGAGGACGTGTTTTGAGCGTCTTTTGAACTAGTTGTACTACTACAGAGTAGCTATAGAAATTCAGAAATAAAGTTCTCTGATTTTTCTCTGATCGTCGCACATCCGGTGACGATCAAAATTATTATGACAGTAGAGAACTTCAGAGTGGAATAAGGATACAAGGGTCCCTAACCCACGAAATTCCACCATGTTGGTAAAAAAGGCAATCACCAATCGACCACTAGGGATAACGAATTATTACTTTTCAATATGATTCGTTACTGAATCGCCCAAATACAGAAGTTTTGACCCAAAATGAGTGATGCAGGCACTTGCATGAGTGATGCAAGTGATGTCGGTGGCTGATGTCGCAGCTTATATGGGATTCACCCCTCCAAGAGAAAACCCTGTATGCGCCCGTGGTCCCACAGAAAAGTTGTTTCACTCATTGCATACATAGACAGTTATGGATAGACTGTCAGTTCTTTTCTGCACCGTCTAGCTAATGGCACGTTGCGTGATATGCTTCTTTTCTCATGAAGTGTGGATAATTTTTCTGACAACCTTTTAAACGTTCAGTCGAAAACCGAGAAATCGGTTTTACAGGCATTCATTAAATATTTAAAATTGTTAATAGAAAAAAATATCCAAATTTCAGAAAAGGTACAGCGCGCATCGTGTCAATTGCCAGATGTTGTGAAAAAAGCTGAGCAAAATATCGATGATTGTTGATGTTGTGATAATTTTTCACCTAAGAAATACAACATGGTGAATAAATTAAAAATATAAAAAAAATAATCCATGTAAATCCAAAAAAATAATCCTGTTGAAAATAATCCAAGAATGTATCAATAAAATTCAAGAGAAGTTTTCCATATTTAATGTAATTCCATAGTTAAATTTTCAAATAACTAAATAACGTCTATTACTATATAGATGGATATTGTAGCGTAGATTTTTGATTGTACGATCGTCTAAGCTATAATAACATTTTAATATCGTTTGCATGTTCTTGATAAGACTGTGGTCATAAAAGATGAGTGCATGAAACATGTGCAAGGAAAGACATACAGTCGGAGTTGAACCAATAAACGGCATAGTTTTAAAAGATGGAACTTGAAAAAATCGTTATCAGGAAATTTTCAGGATTTATGTTCGTTACTTTGTTTGTTTCGTTGTTCCTCGTCGTGTTCGTTATTGTTTTTTACTTTGATTTTAAAATTTTAAATGTAAAATAATTTGTTGCTGTTCGACGGGGTGATTTTAGCTGTAAGGTGATAAAAGAGTGGTGTATTGAATTAAGGTCCTGAAGAACAAAGATAATTCTCACACACACACAAAACAAAACAAAAAAAGAAAAACGCATCCAATGAAATTCAGATAATTTTTGTTTTTCTTATTGATTCATTTTAAAATTTTGTGTACATCGATAAAATTTATTTAAAAGGACTACGATAAACTAATCTTTATACTATACTGTAGATTTATATATAAATTTTTCCCATCAAGGAAATATGCACCGTCTCAGTCTCAGGGTGGACTTATTGGTTAATACATTCATATTTAGTTATATATTGTAGGGAATTTAGTATACAATTGTCAAATAATGTGTACAAACGCTGAAATGTTTATTTTAAATCTTCCTTTTCTTCTGCTATTCCCATCAACCCCATCAAATTACGCTCATTTAGTTTACCTGTAAATGTTGTTTTTCCGCAGCTTGACTATGCGAAAGGAAAAAGACACATTGTGTCAGATCTCAGACACGCCTCAGGATGGATGCGAGACGAGAGGGAGATTTACAGCTGTTATGAGAGTGGAAATAGATGTTGTTATCATTACTGTGTAGGGATTTTGCGAGTCCAGACAAGGCGTTTTGGCTATTTTGTCAGACAAGACAGGGCTAATTTTCGTCTCGTGTACATCTCTAGACGCTAGATTTAATTTATTTTTGATTTTTTTTAGAAGTTGACTTATTGACGAGTATTTTGAATCACCTGGCTGATACGATCACACTAGATTTAAGTTTAAATATAATTAATATCAGATATGCGTACTTCGCGTTAAGTATCGTATATGATACGAGTTTAAATCTTCATGAGTTCAAAAACTGTATTTCTAATTTCAAGTAAAAATATATGCTTGCTTTACATCTTTTTTAGAAAGCGAAATTCTTTTATATTCTATGCATATTGTTTTGCGAATTTTAAAATTTTCTGAATGCTTTAAGCTAATCATTTGGAGTATTGTTTTAGATTTTGGATTTGATTTATTCAAATAGTTCATTATCATTTGAAAAAATAATTGAATTCAAAGACCAGAAATGTGTCTTCCAGTGCTAAATCCAGCATTTATGGGTGATTAATAGTTAGAGTGAAACAATAGAATACTGCTTTACAAAAATGTAGTTGAGTGAAACATGCAAATACTGAAAAGAAACTCGATTCGTAAAATTTTAAGGTAAATTTCATCTTCTTTTTTTGTTGTTGTTATTGTTATTAAATAAATTATTTGGCGTGTTGACGATTTTATGTACACTAAGTTGATTATTCTAATCAATAAGTATAGTGGTTTACTAACTGCATATGCTTAATTCAGTCTGTCAGAATACTTTTCAGAACAGATACTGTACACTACCACTATGATCAGAAAATCGCTATTCCAAGCTTCCAGTTAATCCAAATCGGTATTTGAAATGATTTCTGTTAAGGTTTAAATATTTTATTAAAAAAGGCATTTTTTAACATGTAGGAAATTGTATACATTGATAATTCAAGGATCACGTTTCTATTACTGAAAACACATTCATTAACACATCACATTCACATTTACATTAACGATATTTTGGGGTGAAAAGAATTTGTCTGTTTAATGACGTTATTTTCGATAAGAAAGTAGTGTTTACTTTTTTTATTTTCAACTTAGATTTTTTTCTCTCTGTTTTAGGTACGCATTTTTTTTTTTAATTTTCTCTGTATCGTAATTTCGGATAAACTTTTTTTTTTTGTGTCATTCAAACAAACACCAGCCCTAATTCGAGTTAGTGAGAAGTTAGTTCTAATTAGTGAGAGTCTACTTAGTTCGAATTAGAGAGTCTACTATTTTTCATTTGGGGACTAGATCGAGATTTTCAGGTGCCTCTGGAATGTACGAACTGAGGCTTTTGTTAGAATAGGGAGGGGGATTTAAATACTGTCAAAAAATAAACAAAATAAATTTCTGCATGATAGGAACATCTGAAAATTTATGTTAACTATCACAAAAATTTCATATATATTGGTATACTCCCTTTACGTCTATCTTTGTTCTTGCATACTATTCGCAAAATTCTGGTTTCAGTTAAGAACTGTCTTACGAGAATGCGTTAAACACAAACAGAATTATTTTGAGCTTTCGGACTAACAATAAGGTATGAAAATAACGACTGATATATTCTCAATAGAATCATAATCTTAACTGCAGAAGCTGTTGAATGTAGTAAATAAATTTTGCTTCCTCAGCACACCGCTACATGGTATCGTCGGACATATTAGGGACTTTTTGGTCTTTCATCAACAATGAGCTCCCAAAATAATGGTTCAACAATTTTAATACTGCGATAAGATTTTTAAACTTTTCTAGCAGTTGAAAATATTCACAACGAAGATCCTTTGTTAGTTGCTTTCCATTCTTTTGAAAGCATTCTAAGGAATGAAATTTTTGTAGTTTAGTTGTTTGTAATAATAGTAAGTAGTTTGTATTAATAGTAATAGTAATTAATTGTATTTAATATTTTGTTGTTAGTTTATTAGTTTGTTTTTATTTGCTTTTTAAATTTCTGTAGTTTTGCAGTTTGTTTTTGCAGTATAATATTGTCTTGATATGGGCAAACTAAGATAATTTAAATATAACTTTGTAGATAAAATATAGAGTACTTTGCGGAAAATCTGTAAATTGCCATAAGTAACAAGAATCAGAATGTATAATCTTCTTTAAATCATTAACTAACCCAACATATTTTCATAGAACAGGATGTTTAAGTCCAAGCAATTATTTTTCAATTTTTCTTTGTTCTGTAATCCATAAAAAGTCAAGTGATCGATTGCGTTATTTTTAAAATCTGGCTTATTTCACTTTCCCCCTATTATTGATTGTTCTTCTATTACAAAATATGGTAAGAAATATCCGTACCTGAAACAGGTAGCTAACGGTGTTTATTTTACTTTTACTTACTATTGATTTACCCCTTTAAATCTCAAAATTTGTCTGTTCTTAATTATTTTTTTCAAAGCAAACCATAAAACTTATTTATAATATAACTTAACGGGGAAGGGAAAATAAATTGTAGATTTATATGATTGCAGTTAATCCGTTCACTTTCTCAAATGATTTCCTTACACTGCTTCATCAAAATTGAAACCTGATACGTGAAGGATATCACGAAAAATAAAATTGAAATTGATGAATGGTTTTTTAATCTATAAGTTACATATATTCTCCTCTCTTTTTTTTTCGGTTTTATCTAGGATATTTTTTTTTGTTAGATTATACTATCAGACGTCCATAATTTCAACATACATTTTAAAAAAACTAAAAATATAGTAAAAAAATAAAACAAACAAATAGCGTCCAGGTATATTGTCTGACGCAAAATGATTCGCTGATAGAAATTTGTGATAGCATTGACTGGAGTATGTTACTGTAATGATGATTAATTTTTTTGCATCCATCGGGATACAAATATTTATTCGCAATCAGTAATAATAATATTTCAATATTTGTTTTTCATTTGTTCTTACTAATCTTTATATTTTTTCATGTTTATTTAATGGAATTTAAAGTGATAAAAGAGTATACATGTCAGATGCATAGATGCAAATTTAAATGATGAGCTTTTCTGGAGAACAATCG
Organism: Cheiracanthium punctorium; assembly: GCA_038373885.1. Taxonomy (NCBI): domain Eukaryota; kingdom Metazoa; phylum Arthropoda; class Arachnida; order Araneae; family Cheiracanthiidae; genus Cheiracanthium; species Cheiracanthium punctorium. The sequence goes on along the minus strand of JAWZYV010001696.1, from coordinate 366,002 downwards.
ATTACTTTTGAAATTAATAAAAGAAGATTGCCTTACTCTAGAATAAGTTTTTCTTTTTGTGTACTTCTGTGTATTTTCGAAGGCCCCAACATATATCGAATCATTATACTGCCATCTGTAATGGATTACAAGAATTTAAAACTGATTCTTATTGTGATTATTGTAGGATTAACAGAAAATCAAAAATCAATCAATTTTTAAAATAATCATTATTTATTGTTGAAAAGTTGGCAAAATTAATCATAATGGAACGAGTTTTTTTAAACGGAAATAATGGAATGTTACTGAAATATTTCCGAAATGTAAACTATACCTTTTTTTATAAACGATCAACTGATGCAATGTACTTTATTTGGCTTTTTTTTCATTTTAGTTTCATTTTTATAATTTTTTTTCTTTTTTTGGTCTATTCGAGATCGCTATTTAATATGTTATCATGCCTCAAAATTTGAGAATTTTTGCTAAAGGAATATCGTTGCTTTCAGTTTATCAAATGATTCTACCTCATTTTATATTTGCTTACTTCATGTCACTGACAGGTTGGTATATCAGAGAATATTCATTTCCCGTTTAAAATGAATTATTCAGAACATATTGTTCTTTGCGATTCAGTATACAGAAGGATGCCTCCCCCTTACCCTCAAATGGGAGTTGATCCCTCATCCAGGTCTTCCAGCGGAAACAGATTCATCTCCCCCTCTTAGCTATATGAAACAAAGAGGGACGCTACCGAAAACTAACATCAGGATTTTTTTTTTTTTTAATTCGGCAAATAATTCGCAAATTAATCAAATATAAAGTATACCAACGATACTTTTATGGCATAGATGAATTTTGTAAGTGTCTTGGTTGTCGCGATTTGTTACTAACATTGAAAAGATCATTTGATGTTTCTTTATTTTGTACAAGCCGAAGTATCCTTTTTTATTGCTGATTATTGACGGATATGTGGAATATTTACACGACTATCAAAAACACACACAACAGAAAAATGATATATGCTAGTTAACTTTATTCTGTACATAATTCAGAACCATTTGGCCAAAAGTTGCTCTAAACAACTTCGCAGATTAAAATTCTCGCAAAAACCACTAATAAAACGGGTGAAACAGTATTATACGTACTTTAAAGATTTTTATCGCTTTAGTCTTTTGTATATCTGAGCGAAATTTCAAATCTATTAGTGTCGAAAACAAATTGAAAATTCCCGTAAAAAGCAGCTATCTCTGTCTCTCTCTCTCTCTCTCTCTCTCTCTCTCTCTCTATCTATCTATCTATCTATCTATCTATCTATCTATATCTATCTATCTATCATATCTACATATCTATCTATCTACATATATATATATATATATCATCTATTTTTACAAAACTTTTAAAAATTCCCTAAAATTTTCTTTTTTATCTTTTTATGTACTTGTGCCAAGTTTTAATCACAAACAATTTTCCTAGATTTTATTTAGTCGCAAGCATTATAAGTGAATGCAAAATACCAATTTAATATTATGCTCGTACCAATCATAATTGTTACATTTAATTTATTCAAATACCAAAAATCTCGTTGAAATTTGCAACAGATTAAAAGAATGGCTCGGTGTTGACAACCTCTAGTGATCTTAAGTACACTTTCAGCTTCAATACATTTTGAAAATTAACCATGCTTAAGGTCGATGGGCAGTCCTTCTATAAAATGTATTTCGGAGATGCTTATGTATTTGTTCCTGAACATCTCCGAAATGATGTGCCCAGCACGAAAGTTCATGCAGGCGTTTCAAAAGAAAATGTTCATTTTAAAGTTAAGTTTGTATTGTGTTGTGGGATTAAGGCCGATTAGCTACGCATGGGCTCTAGGACTATGGGTGGGATGCCCTCCGTGGGGGTCTTTCTAAGGGGTCCTAACCCGTATTTACGCTAAGTTCCGGAGAAAACCACGGAAAACTCCGGTTAGGTCGACGGACGCGCGATGGGACCCGAACCCGGGACCTTCACACTTTGACCGTCTACCATTTCTAGTGGCATAACGTTAAGTTTGTAAGAAAAGCCTCTATGTACGAAGTATCGAAAGCCATGGTAGAATTCAAGGAATATGAGTGTCATAGATTTACATTGGGCAGCCCACATAGGTTCTCTGAACGTTAATAAACGTTCAGAGAACATTATTGGACGTTCTCTGAAAGTTAACAGACACTCATTGAACCTGTATCTGCTGGTTGGGATGTTCTAAAGGCAGTGATTAAAATAAATATATTCCCAAGCAGCACATATGAACTCTATGAACGCCATTAGACGTTCAGGAAACGTTGCTGAACGTTCTCTGAACATCTGTTGACTCTCAGAGAACGTTGTTGGGCTCTTGGGCTAGTGCATTATTTTCTTTAACCTGTCTGAGTTCATGATAGCAAGTAAGATGCAGTTCATCACGTACTTTTATGCTGATATAAACTTATACTTTCGAGGTGAGGGTCGGTCTGTAACCTGTCCTAAAAATAGCTCTCGAAAGTTCCCCTTTTTATTTTGTGCTTAATTTTAACGTAAAATATTTCTTTATTATCACGTTCTTTTACTCACGCAGTATGCAAATTTGTTGGTGTTTTATTTGGAGGCCGTTTCATGCTGCTGCTCCTATTTTATCCAAATTCGCTTAGCATTAAAAATCCTCATAATCATATTGTTTTATGAATGACCGCAGCTCTGGATTATAGCACAATGCTTTGTCCTAGCCTGCATTTTTGCCATTATTTTTACAAACAGTTAATTTGCGTTCCAAATTCAACCGAAAGTACTGCACCGAAACGGTACATGGAATAAGATCCACAGTACAGCAAAGACGCGACGGTAGCGATTTCCCATTTAAGTCCGTCGTTTCTTTCTGTCATGGGTCTTTGAAGTGCTCCTACGCGAGTGAAACGTATTGGGAAGTAAAAGTATAACGCAGAAATATCAGTTAATCAGTATAGTGTACAACAAGATTCTATTGGAATGTCTTTTCTAATCAATGCGTTCGTCGTTATTTATTTATTTTAATGTATTATCAAAAAATTTCTATAAAAAATTTCATTCAAAACAGAAATGAAATGATCCAGCACCTCTAAATGCCGCTTTTCGCTAACTGGTCGTAGAGCTGAGGCGTTCATCTTGAAGTGTCCGGCTATCGATCCGGCGGGCTATTATCACCTGGTCACCCTTAAATATTCATGTCTCCCCGGGCAACCGAGGTGAAAATCTGTTGCCGGTAATCGCCGGGGCCAAATTACTCGGGGGCCAGGAGGTCACATGATTCAGAAAGGGGGACCAGGTGAGGCTACGCTGTTGCCAGATACCTCAAGTAAAGAACGAGGGGGATCAATGGAGGGAAACCATGATACCGGAATCGAATGATGTCGGCGTGAGCAAAGTTTATGAGGATATGATTTGATGGGCATATCATCTTTTGCTCGTGGTTGCAAAATGATTAACACTTTTACTCTTCATTTATTCGTGGTTAAACCCTCGTAGCTTTTGGGGGAAAAAGGTGGGGGATTCTAATGGCTGATAATGAGTTTTAGACATCACATTCGAGATTTAAAGTTGCACAAAATATTGTGATTTACGTGTTTTCTTGCTAACAGAAAATGTAAGTGCATTGCAGTGTATTATTCACGTTATTCACACACACACAAAAAAAGTCCAGGTAAACTCTTCAGGTAAAACTATCGTGGGATTTATTAACGTAGGATTACTTATCGTTGCTAACTTAACTATATTTTTTTAACAACCGCTGCAACCTACCTACTCAAAAGCGCTAAACTTGGCAAACCGGCCACGTCAAAGTTTTGAAAAAGTAGAACTAGCTACATTTTGTTGTAATAAATTGTTACTGTTTTACATGAAACGATTAATTTCTAGTCTGTTTTCGCATGCAGATGATATTTTGATTAAAAATGAACTATTATTTTTACGGCTGGCATTTCTGTCTGTTGTCCAGATTCAAGAGCCTAAATCATTTTATGAGACCGAAAATTGCCAAACATGACAATCATGGTGCTATTTTCAGCTTTTTTGTTAACACCTTCTAAAGCAATTTGAATTTAATTCAGCCGTGACATCTCTGAATTTCCCCGTTTTTTTAATACTCATCACTTGTTTGCATGTGGTCTGGTCCCTGAGTAAATCGAGTGAAAATATGTCTGGAAATAATCCTATAACTTACAAAGATCTTGAAAAAAAATTTCTTTACACAAGACCGTTATGGCGGAACGTAATCCTACGTTTAAAAAATTTTTTCAAGAAATAGTATGTATTAGTTTTCTTAACGTAAAATTTTTGTTAAAATTATGGCTGTAAAAACTGGTGTTCCAGGAACGAAACTCACATGAAATAATTTGATACAGAATTATCACTTCACAAAATTGTCAGCGTTTTCCAGTACAGTCAGTCAAGAACATAATTGCATATACACTAGCTTGTAAAAGATCACTTGTTTAAAATACACTTGCTGTTACTACGTTGAATAGACAGATCTTAGTTCTTAAAACTATGATTTGTCTCTCATGCCATATTACTTAGATTTTTATCGTTTTAGTGTTTTCGGGATTTTCCTAGGTCATTGTGATAGCGAGCGTGAAAGCCTATATCTAAAATGTATACTATGATTAAATACGATTAAGAGTAGTTGGACTGAAATGCTAATTAAGAAGTCAAGTTCGATCTTTAAAATATTATTTTTTTAGTTCATGACCGGAAGGCTAGCTTTTGCTCTGGAGTTGAATAGTTATACAATATTAGCAGGTTTAGACAAAAAAGAAAGAAAGAAAAATAAAAGGAGCTCGTGTATAATTGCAAAGGTTTCACTAAAACTTAATTAACTTGAACTATGTCATTTAAAGTGAACTACTTTCATCGTCATCACTACTGTGTTGAATAGATTTAACCCTTAATAAGAGATTAATGTCATACTTATGAAAAGGTTCAAGTTAATCTGTAGTTTATTATTTAAATGACTGACTCTTTTTTTTTTTTTTTTGTTAGGATGCTTTTTTGGAAAACGAGATAAGCATGCATTTTTTTAGACTCAATGATTATCGAATATTTATTAAAACCTTTGGAAAAAAGATAATTCCGTTTTTGCCCTAAAAGGAGTATACTGCATTATTGAAAAGTAACATTTCATATTCTTCCAAAGGACAAACGAAAGAATTTCGGACTGGCATCAAAATGAAGCATTACTTACGATGTTACAGTCAGATTTATTGAAAAGTTTTTAGAAAGTAATATATTCTATCTAGAAGCTAACCACTATTTATTATTAGAAAATTAAAAATAAAAAGCTGTTATTTTTTCCGATTGAAAGTGCCATAAACGACGACTGTACACTGAATGTTCGTAAGCCATTCAATAGCAATGAGCGGTATGGTAGCATAAAAGCTGATATATTAATAGCAGATGGTTCTCGTTCTTTAAGCAGCAAGTGCTGGCAACAAGTAGTTAGACATTTACTGGAAAGCCCCACGTTAGCCAGTAAGTGTGAATACTATTTCACTTTAACATCTTTCATTATATGATAATCCATTGTTTGACAAACCGCTACTTTCAAATGGGGGCCTAATTAGCACCTCATATCATCAATGTAGAACGGGGCGATAACTGCAGTAGTGATTATCCAGTAATAATTTCTACCGATGGTTTGTTTTGTTCCAGTGAAATTTAAAAAATTCGTTGGCAATAAAATAGTCTCATTCCAGATGTATCTTTCAAAAATCCATTTGTATTTAACCCTTTGAGGCGTAACCCATTCCCAATGCTGAAAAAAGGGTAGCCGTTGCTATCGCTCGACTTAACTACCAGCAAGATGGCGGACGATCGAAACGTTCATCGCGTGCCACAGATCTAGAGACCCTTTTTGGACAACAGCTGGCTGTGCCTCAAAAACAGGATCTCTCGATCTGTGGCACGCGATGAACGTTTCGATTGTCCGCCATCTTGCTGGTAGTTAAGTCGAGCGATGGCAACGGCTACTCTTTTTTCAGCATTGGGCAATCTATCTATCTGCTCTCGCATTCTTCCCTTTTTTAGCAGATGTCAGTGTTGTTAAAAATAATCGTGAGAATTTTTTGGCGGGAAATGACGTGCTAAAAAGTAAAGGATTCTCGCGGAGTTATGTTACCCGCAACTATTTTTATAGAAATCAATCTATTCTTCGTGACTGGCAACAGTCAAAACGTCAGAGTTTGGTATTCCCAGAGCGGGAACACTGCACGTTAAAGGGTTAATGCTAGTCGGGAATTTTTGAACCTTTTAATTACGGATAATACCGTAACATGATTAAAAGTCCGAGCAGCTCCAGCTCTGTTTCCGCAAAGTTGCATCCTTCCTTGTTCTTAAAATATATACATACATTCTTTTTTTTTACCGTCAAATTATTCTGAAAAAAAAAGAAGCAAAACAGACTCAACAAGTGAGAAACGGAAGCGCAAGAGGGTTAAATTGCGGTTCTCCACCTCTTGCGTGATAAGTGCCATTTATTTCATAATCAATACGCATTTTTCATCTCATCGAAATCGTTTCAAGATCATGGCATGCAAATTCGTAAAACTGTGCCAGATATCCGACAGGAAAAGATGTTTCCGTGACTCAAAAGATACACAGATCCTTGACTGCCTGAATCATATGTCAAATTGTCCAGGCCATTGTTTGTACTCTGTACAACTGTTTCTTTAACACAGGCGTCCTATGAATATCATTATTATCTACTGAATAAGATAAATTACATGTTTATTATTTAGATATTTTTTAATATTTCATGTATGAAATATTACATGTATTTATTGCTAATTATTTTTATATAAGCTAGAATGTTTTAAATACATATTTTAATACGTAATATTAATTTAAGAATATTTTTTTAATGTAACTTAGCTATGAAACTGTGCATTTGTGATTATATATTTTAATGTATGTAAAATAGAAGTATTCGTGTATTCATTATTATTTTCATAGCTTCTTAACTAGATTTTCATTTTTTTAAGTAACATAAAATTAATTAATAAAATTTCTATTCAAAAATTTTTATATGATATTCGATTTATTTATTATCAATTTTATATCTTAATTTATATTAATGTATTTTCATTTATATGAAAAAAAATTAACTTCATTTACCTAGTTATTAGCTGCAAGTGTGAATACACTCTCTAAAAATCTACGAATGTAAATAGAATTTTTTGCCTTCGTTTCAAGATTCGACTAGTTGGTTTAGATTGATCTGTCACCAGGTAGGTCAATGAACTACATATGATTGTCAGATTGGGGCCTTCAGAAACTTAATCGACTCAAAATAATTGAAAAAGTGTAAATTTAAGAATGGTCACTGAGCTTTCAAAACACTTTACTCTTTTTGACATCAATAATAAAATGTGACTCTCAAAATCTCTCAAAAAATGAAGTATAATGACAATATTTTTTAAGTGCGATTTCACAGTAGGATTAGTAAATGTTTTCCTATTTGTTGAGTATAAATATACAGATATTAATATAGTGTGGATGTGTGAACAATTTGTAGTGAATAACTTGACTTTGATTTGTTGGTCACACATTATATTTAATGGGAAAAAAAAATCAACATTCACTGTGCACTGTTTGAAAAGAAGGTTTAAACGCATCATCTTTTGGTACTTTATGAAACATCTTACAAAATGGACACTTTATATTATTTTGAAACTAACTAACTCGAACTTTTATTTATTTCCTTTTTCATATTGTGTCTAGTCCTAAGATTCAGTGACGGAGACACAATTACGGCCGCTATAAGCAGCATTTTGGAATTTAAAGGATATGCAAGAAGGTTTCGTTTAGCCTAGTCCAATAACACTTGAAATTAGTGCACTGGATGTCCTGGGTTCTATACCAGCTTTCGTCACACCATTTCCTTTCATTGGTGAACCGGACAAACTGAGTCTCAACCTTCAGCGATAGATTGCGTAAGCAGATTCCATCCTCCTCCTCGCTCTGTCAATGTCCACAACGCGCGAAATCAAAGTCCACAACACAGGGCAACGGAACGGAATCCACAGTGTGTGGCACATCATTTGTCAGCCTTCCACTGACCGCTGTAGCTGACACGTGATTGCTGCTCCGACAAGCTACTTTTCGGAATTTGAAGGACGTGAAAGAGGACACGTTTTATCCGTCAGTTATAACCTGAAGCTATCACACTAGACCTCCTGGGTTCCAGCTCCCAGTACACGCTCTCCAACAATTCCTCAACTAAACCTCTCAAATTATGCAGCCTCTCCATGGCCGAGTGGATAATACACTCAAAATGATAGACGATTGAAGTGTGAAAGTCTAGCGCTCTGGCCTGTCGCGCGTCTGTCGGTCCAACAAACTGGAATTTTGGTCTTTTTTTTTTCAAATATGCGTTAAAATCCCTCATTAAGTCCTCCTACTACCAAGGCAACCCCCATCCTTGGCAGATAGCCCTTGCGTAGCTTTGTCATAGCACAACCCATATACACTCGAATTATGTAATAATCCCGATCGAATTATTTGTATTGTTGCATCATGAATAACAATACGAAGAATAATCTATTTTTAAAATACACTGACTTGACACATTGTATTTTGAAAGATGACCCTCTTCTGACAAAAGTGAGTAACATTTCCTAAATAATATTTTGCATTGTCTTTCATGGACCTGCTTAATTGATACGTAACTCTACAGCATCGTCCAAACTGAATTTTCAATTCATACACCACCGTTTCCACATCAGTGCGTTTTCGAGTCCTCAAACCCTCTTTTGAATAAAGCTAAGATTTATACATGGGGGTTTCCATACAAAGCGCTTTGAATAAAAGCTAATCCACCTTTGAGTAATAGGGTTCATAACATTGTGTACATTCGGCAACAAAAAGACCAATCAAGTAGGTAATTACACGTCATATCTTCCAAATGACCAGAGCAGGAACGAGTGGATTTAGGTAATAGAGCTCGGCTTGCCATGACAAAAGCAGCCCGCGGACCATGTAAAAACCCCTTGCAGAGGGCACAGCGGGAGGGGGGGCATACCAGGTGGTGTATGTAGAAGAGGATATGAATAACCTTGGTCTATTTAGAGGTTGCGATCCGAAACGAACAGCGGAATAATGTGGATTTATTAATATTTGTTATTATGTATTTCTTGCGTTTTCATTCTACTTTTTTATACGCATTTGCAAATTGAAAATGAATGTATTTGTAGAAGAATTTTTATTCCGTGTAAAGATCAAATATATTACGATTGTTTCAAATTATTGCTTTCAAAAATTAATTAATTGCTTTTTTTTTAATTCCTTGTACGATGAGACGGAAAGTATTGTGATCGCGAAAATTTTTGCTTTCAAGATTTCTACGGAAAAATTGATATTGACTTTAAATTATCATCCAGTTTAGTCCAACAAAAATTAAATTTACTTCAAGTTTCTGTTGGACATCTCAATGTACGCATGTATTTGTGAACGTGCTTATGTAAGTAGGATCCATTTGGACCAATCGAGAATCCATTTTCATAAGTTTTGGAGTGACGTCTGTCCGTACGCATGAGCGTATATATTTCCGTGTGTATTTGCGCACGTGTGCATGTAGTTCGTATAACTCAACAACAATTAACAATGTTGAAATTTTGTATTTCGGGCTGTTGTAATTTTTTTTTTCATATCCTTTTTTGATTGCAATCTACGGGAACACCTACGGTGTATCATTGTTTGGGCTAGGCCCAAAATCTCTTCAACTATCGCCAAATTTGGAGTCAAAAATAAGTTTCCAAAATTGGACCCATCCTTGGTGATATCTCTTATAATTGGGGAGAAACCCTTAATATTATTGAAGTATGGTATATCTGAATTTCAAATGAAGTAAATCAAAATGTATATAATTTAATTGACGTACAAGGAAGTCGTGAAGTGTCTACATCACTTTTTCTTTTTAAGGAAGCTAAGTAAAGCTTGATTTACAGCACGTTTTACCTAAAATTTATCTGGAGATGAGAGCTGTTGTTGACAATTCAAGAATGGCAATCGTGAGAGATTTTTTCCTTTTCTTAAAAACCCCAGAGATGCGACATTTCTTATAAAATTGTTAATTTAATCTCCTTTAATCTACACATAACGTTTAGAATATAGAAAATTTTTTAATAATTATGAAGATTGCGCGAGCTATTGTCTGCACTTTTTACTCCAGCTGATGGACAATTACAGAGGACATGAATAATTTACGGGCTGTATAGATCAGAAAACGTCACTCCTTTCCCATCATATAACCAGACGTTCGCTGTGATCAGTTTGGGATCACATTGCAAAATGCTCACGTACGTATCTGGGACTGTGTTGTTTCAAAATCTCGAGAACGATGTTCCTGGTCTTGAAACGGCTGATAAAAAGCTCAGAAAGGGGATGAAACATCTTTAATCATCGCCTCCTATTATCGGACGCAGCCAGGATGTTTCACTGTTTTAGAAATGTATTACATCATTTAGTACCCACAAGAAAAGGGTGGTATTTTATTTTTTATTATATTATATATATATATATATATGTGTGTGTGTGTGTGTGTGTGTGTGTGTGTGTGTGTGTGTGTGTGTGTGTGTGTGTGTGTGTGTGTGTGTGTGTGTGTGTGTGTGTGTATTGTAAAAAAAAAAAAGCGCGGGACTAAACAATAAATGATGGACTTTCTGCTTCTGAGAAAATCATTTCAACTAAATAAATAAATAATTCTTCTTGCGTGAATTGAGCTGCGCTTAACCTATAACTAAAACGGAAAAAAATGTGATATGGATACTAAATGACTTCCTGGTACATCTACTAAATTACACACACTTTTTTACGTACTTCCTTTGAGCTTATATAATTTACATGTGAGATACAATAATTTAATAACATTAAGTTTTAACATTTTTCGCCAAATGTAGGACATATCACCAAGCTGAGTTCCGTTTCAGATAACCTTTTGGAGCTGATATTTCACCAAAAGTCGCCTAAATTGCTGACAGTCGGCACGATTTTGGACACAAGACCCAAACAATGACTACCCATAGACATAGAATGTATTGATAGTCTTTTGAGTGACCCTGTAAATAAACTATTCAATTGATTGCAACCAAAAAAAGAGGTGCACATCTAGTTGTTACCGCAGTCCTAAGTAACAAAATTTCAACAGTCTATGGCTAATCAATTTTTGGTTATTCGAGACAAGTATACATACATACAGCCATCATGCCATAATCAAAATTACGTACTTACGTACAGACGTCAAGCAGAAAATTGTCAAAATTACTTCAGGAATCATCAAAATGGATATTTCTCTCAAAATCTAACTGCCGGACGCAGTTTTTCGTGATTACAGTTCTTCCTTTACAACGTAGAAGGAAGTAATAACTATAATAATATCGTAGAAGGAAGTAATAGTCTAACTTTCAAATATCAAAAAAATGTTTAGTTAATTAAGGAAACAACTGAGGACGAGTCAATGAATTTAAAAACCTGCTTATTTGCAAAATATACACGCAATCTTTTTTTTTAAACTCTTGATAACGTCTTGTTAAAAAGTGACAACAATGTCACCAGCAACAACAATGTTCAATAATGTGTGGGAAAATATATTAATATAACAAATCTTATGTATTTTTGGCCAAAATAATTCTAATATTTTTTCATTATATTATTGTTGCATCACTCATATCCATGCATTATTTGCACAAATTTAATTAATACACCGTTCCCCTACCTGCGAAATTCCCGTTCCCCAACTGCTATCACCCCTGTAGGTTTCAAACCCCTCTGAGTGAGGAAATGATGCCACCGCATGTCGGAAACTGCTACACACTCAACATATGTATTTTTTTCCTCCCCTACAGCCCCCTGAAGAATTGATGAACAAGGCATCCCCGTCATTTATCTAACGAAATTGATGGATCTGATTTTTTTTCTAAATTCCTATCTATTTTAAAAAAAGGGGGGGAGAATATGTTTTAATACATTTATTTATAATTAAAGCACAGATTTAACTATTTAATTTTGATTACCTAAAATTTTGAATGAAAGGCTTGTCATTCATGATGTTTAGTTTAATAGCTGTTCTCTGATACCCGATCAGACTTTTTTCTCATCTATTCAAATTTCATTTAAATATTTTTAACCTTAAAATTCATAAAAATATTATTCATAAAATGCTTGTCATTTAAACCAAACAGTCTATATTACCTCAGACAGTAAAGAGATTTGAAACAAGAAAACATTCATTCGTGTTTCAAACGATTTACAGCATGAAAAGCATCTTCATCCTATAAAACGTGTAAAACTTATATCTACATCAAATTTAGATGCATCACGAACTTGAAAGATAAGCAGAAAAAAATTCCTAGTATGGAGAAGTCGAAGCAGCGAATACGTTTGTTTGTTATTAGTTTGTTCTTTAATGAAAAGTGAAGGAAATAATTCGAGAAACTGAATATTTTGAAAATTCAACTTATATCAAGATTTGGTTGTTTATCCTAAAATACGAATATTGTTTGAAGATTGAAAAGTGCTATTGGTATCATTTTACTGTGAAATATAATACGTGATATTTCTGCCATATTATCCCTCTATAGAATTACAGGCAATTTATAAGAAAACATTGAACTTAAATACATGACTGGTTTTCAAATCTCACAATACTGTTTCACTAATTCTCACACTGAAACTAATTAACCAATCCTCCCATCAAAAATTACGCCTTTTCTTAAATAATACATGTCCGTAGACAAGAGCTTTTCATGCTTCTTACCAACTTGATTTCGTAACTACTCTAAATATTTGGTTTTATTTTATCGTGAAGTTAAATATTTCTATTTTTTAAAAATATACTAAAATTCGGCCTTGGGTTCAGTGATGCAGCTATGGGGGGGACCCTCACCCCCAGTGAGAACCCTCACTCCCAATGAGGAACTTTTAATGTCATAAAAAATGAATTTTCTTCACTCTCTTATGACACACACATATATATATGAGTTGCGGTAGTCATACCCCGCCCCATGAAAAATTTCTCTCTACGCCACTGCTTGTTCTTCATTTATGAAGTGGGAAATATTTCTAACGTCAAAATATTCTACGTTTTTCAGTCTTCTACGTTTTAATGATGCTTTGGCTGCAAGTCACAAATATTTAGCTCGGTGAAACAGTAGTGTAAAGTTGACCTACATGTTGCTGGTAATTAAAACAAGCACTTTTTCAACGTTAAGGTCCTTTTTGCCTGTCTATTCAGTTGTTCTATATATTCCACGGCAATCAAATGAGCGTCCTTGGGTGTGTGCAAACACTACCGTTGCACAAAAAAGAAAGGAAAACGTATGTTTAGAAATATGAATCAAAATTACTTTTAATCGTTCAGATTACTTAATTACACATCAAAGATCATTTACTTAATAAATTTGGTCCATTACAATTACACTTGAATTTAATATATTTTCTTGATGCTCAAAATTTAATTTGTCCAATTGAAATATTTAACAGTTAAGTTTAGTTATGTCATTGACTTCGGTCTCTTTACTACGGTGTTTGGTAGGTTTGGTGACATGACCTGTAGAACATGCAGATGACTTATATAACAGTTTGGAATTTCATTAAATTATTGAAGAACTATTTTTGACTTAAATGCACGGATACATTTATATCCGAAAATATGCGTTACATTGACTTTCTAAGAACATATCAAGTGCCTAGGCATTCACGGTGTTGTTCAAAAGTGTTTCTCACCAGCGAGACATCAGTTACAACGAACAGCGAAAGATTAACTTTTTAACTTGATCATTTAAAATTATTCCGAAGTTTTCTCAAGTAGCCTGTGATATTTATCCAACCTCATCCATTTTATTTTTTCTATGAAGCTTTTCCACATAAAAATATAAAAACTAGTTTAATCAAATACGAGCTGTTAAACATATAAATTTAAAATCTAAAACTTCAATGTAAACTTAATCGTTCTTACAAAAAGAATAATTTTTATTATCCTTTTACTCGTGTGTTTTTGAATCTCATTTTGTGAATTCTCATTTTATGAATGCAGTCAACTCTCTGAAATCCGCAAGTCTCTATAATCTCCAATAATTTTTACTGAAATTTACGGTTAATATAGATATAATGTGAAATTCAAATTCCGTAAAATTCTAAACTGTAAAAATTGGAAAGAATGATTTAAATCATAATTTACAAATTTATGAAAGATGCCTTCAATACCATAGCTTCTTATTTAAATGGTGGAGAATGTTTTATACCGGCTAACTTCTTCGAATAAATTCGAAATGAAATTCGTATAACTCACAAGAGCTGATGATGAAGCAATCTCAAATGTTTTTTAAGTATTCAAATCCTAGCCGTCCCCTCTAAAACCGAATGTTGTTGCTGTTGTTGTCGTGTCTAGGGATTGAAGATTACACTATCCCCAGAAGATGGGTGCCGTTGCCCCCCCGAAGAGGTTGGACTTCTGCGTTGGCTCCTAATTTTGAACCTATTCCAGTGGATGGACCAATCCTCCTGAAATCGTAACTCCCAGAGGTGTCGTTTAACAACATGGAGGACATTGGAGCCACGACGCATTTTACGTGCACCAGCTCCCATTAGTGTGCACGGTCCCACAGCAGTCGATCTGACCCTCCCAAGCACTGGCCAAGACTAATGCTGCTTCACTTGCAGTGTTCTTATGGGAACGGAGTTTAGAGCACTGCGGGACTCTAAAACCGAATCAAATGAAGAAATAAAAAAAAATTCTTTTGAGGAAATCTTACCTTGACTTCAGATATTTAGATTTCATCCAAAGTCAATCATTGGCATCACAACAGGAATTAAAATAACAATTAACAGACTCCAAGATAAAAGAATTTAAAATCAAACCAAAAGCCCTAAAACAAAAGCAACTGATTGATTCTACGTTTTCGAAATGGGGAAAGTTGTTTAAAATATTAAATTAAATTAAATAATGTTGTTTTTCAGATACTTTCTATAAGTCTTAATTAATTAAACTAAAGTTTCAGAGTATAATTAATATTTACCTTTAATTTATTCATTATTAATATTATATTACTTGATAATTAAAGTAAAAAAATATCTCAACCAAACAGTGATCTTTAATCTGCAAAACCCTTGGTCCCAAGATGTGCAGATTTTAGAGAGCTGTATCTGTTTTTTAAATAATCAAATAACTAAAAAATAACTATTTTCTATAAAATGTTTTCTATAAAATTTTTGGAAAAGGGATAGTACGTATTTGAACAAATTAGAAAAAATTAATTTAAAAAATACAGTTTTAAGTAAATAAAAGTTACAGGGAATTGCTCATTTAATAGAGCATATCAGTCTAGAACTGCATATATTAAGTTTCACAACATTACATTTCAGCAACAATTAATTCATTATATTGTAAATATTATTCTATTTATAGGATGATTTTTTTAAAAAATCAGTGTAAAATTAATAATGGGCCTTGAATTAAGGGATAAAAATAACACAAGGAAATCACTCTGCTCTTTACTTGCAGGCTTTAGATTGGATGTAAGTTCACAGAAAGTGATTTCGTAAACTGTGCTCCATGACGCCAACTGTAAAAATTCATAAGACGTTGCTGCGGGATTGAAATAGCTAATTTTTAAAAAATAGCCCACCAGGGACGTTTATTTAATTATTTCGTATACGCTTATTCACAGAAAAAATAATAATGACACCAACTTTATTTGTTTATTTCAACTTTATTTATTTATTTATTTTATATATTTTTAGGGGTTTTTTTTTCTTTTTATTTGCTCATTTATTTATTTATTGAAAGTGACAGTAAATTTAAGACAACGTTTGTTAAAAGTCAATCGCAAAGTTTCCATTTTACTGAAAAAGTTTGATTATTTTATTGTACAAATGTCTGAATTAATTAAATATTAAGTCTGTCTCTAAATTCGATGCCAAAAATACACATACTAGAATATAATAAAATGAGTTAAATAAAGACAAGTAAACTAAATACTTTTCACCACAGAAAATAGAATGTCAATTCATACTCGAGTAAAAAGCCTCTTTAAAAAATATGCTGAATCGTTAATAAAATTTATAGCTGAATTTTATGTCACATATTTTTTCCTAAATTGCATTATTCAAAATAAAAACCAATCAATTATCCATTTCATTCAAGTGTTTTTCAAAAAAAAAATAATAGTAATTTTGGCAAACCATGGTGTTAAAAAATATAAATTCGTCTTGAGATTTAGTGTAAAGGATATGAAATAGAGCAATGCAGTAAACTGAATAGGCTGAGGTACCAAATTTTTCTGTTATCTCAATCTCAACAAGCCTTAAGTTTGAGCCACTGAAGATGCATAGTTAGATAATTGAATGGAGAGCAGACTTAATGAAAAGCTGTACTATGTGTTGTCCAATTTTTCAACGTTGACTGCGTTGATTACAGATGACCGCTAATTATCCTAGACTGCCTGCGACAGGGTCCGGAGTGGACGACCTCTAATCAGTAAACCCTTTCTATACCTACGAATAAGCCCCCGTTTTCCTAAGTATATTCGTGACTTATTTACATCTCGCTGACTAGCAACATGATATTAAAGCAGTATCAATGCGCCCGTACCGGAGGGTGGGAATGGGGGTTGAGGGTGCAGTTCATATTTAGACTCTCTGATGAGATTTGGGGACACAGTCAGTGAGTGCATACTGCATGCACAATGTGTCGCCAGGAAGGATTTCGGAGTGGGAGGCCCGAGATCAAAAGAGATGCTGTCATTGATGCAGTAGAGAGCCAATCGCGACTAACTCCCTTCCAATTGGGGAATGGAAATGTATGAATGCATAACGGGATGGGGGACATTATTGTTAGAGAGTGTGTATGCACTACCTATATGAGCGGAGTAATCTGATATTGTTCTGATGGGGAACGGCGTAATCCATCAAAGGGGGAGATTGTTGCGCAGGATCGCAAACGCCGTGCTGAGTTAAGTAATTTATTTGAGCCCATTGTCTCGTAGAGTACTCCACTAACTCTCTTCAAAGCATATTTCGAAATTATTCGCTTTAGTTGACTTGAGAATCTCTAATGCACATTTCTAAAAATAATCAAAGGGTAGGATTGAAAACACACTAACTTTAAAACGGTAAACGGCATGTCTTTTTTCTCCTCAGAGATAAACTTCACTTATAAATTTACTTATAGCAATTTACTTACATAATAGGTTGTATGTTTCCTATAGGCTTAATTCAAAGGAGTTATAAAAAAACGATCAAAGAGGGAGTGAAAGGGAAAATTGTCGGTTTCGACCTTTTTACATCGAAACCCAAAGTATTAAGGTAAAAATGTTCCTTAAGTACTCTTTTTCCGAGAAATACATGTCTCGCTTCCTGTTTACCAAAAAACTGATAACGCTCGCTCCGAATATTTCGCACCGCTCAGAGATCGAAAAACGCTCCTAAAGGAGAAGTGCACTTTCAAGTAAGGAATGGAACGAAAATTCGCTCCGACTAATTGAATTTTGCTCGTTTGAATTAAAAGTGTAAACGCATACGCTGCAAATCCAAAAATATTTCTACTATACATTTCTGCTAATTTCCATAGTAATTAATTGTCGAACTTCTCAGGAATTTCCCACATGTTTGAACGCACTTTTTCCTGGGATAATTCATTAAAGAAAGCAGTTAAATGAAGAATGACAAGTTAAGCTATGTTTAGACCACTCTTCATTATAAAAAGTTTGAAATTATTTCTAATTTTTAAAAAATATTTTATATTGGATGTGCATAGTGTTTGTACAGAGTGTCCAGCAAATAACATCTCGGTTTCAAGTTAAAAATCTCAAAAGCAAAGATTCACTAGAATTGTGCAGAAAATAATATGTTTAGTATGTAAGATGTAGAAATTTTATACAGGAGTTTCAAATGGTAGGTACAAAACTTGCTAACAGATGGCGTTAAAATCACAGGCTTCCATCTTGGATTGTCCTCCATATTCTACCGATCAGTCTCCTTGTGACTGTTTTCTATAGGTCACATTGAAAGATACTGTCTTCCAGAACAATCCCAACCGGCTAGATGAGCTTCGAATCGCCGATTTGCGTATTTTGTTAATCCATTTACGTTGAAACATTGCGGGCTGGGATGACATATTATTTCATTATTCGTTTGCGACACCTCTATATGTCGAACGGTCAACATTCTGAAAGGATTGTGCTATGGCAGCTTAATGAGAACAAGTTTATATTCATATGTGATCATCGCAGATTGATTTCGACGTACAACGCCCTCTGTGAGTAAGTATTGCACGCAATTGGTAGTTTAAAGGTTCTAATCCGTCTTGTCGAAGATTTTTCAACGTACAGTCCAAAACTTTTTTTATGTTCAACATAAGACTTACGCCTTTTAACATTAGCAGCTATTCTAACTACTTTTTAGAAACTTAGGTATAATTTTTTTATCGGTTGCGTAATAAACATACCGTTTATTGCGTTCTTCTAATCCCTACCAGCAATTTTGCTCGATTTACCATCGGCCGGCTACGTAAACGGAGGTAACCCGAGCAAAATTTTCTTGTAGGGTTGTTCTTTTTTTTCAGATTTTTTATTTTGAAATCAGGGTGCTATTTGCTGGACACACTTATTTCCTAATAGAGGACGTTTCCTGGAGAAATTTGTGTTTGCGCTGTATTCGAATGAAACAATATATAAAGGCCACCGTCCAACACGACCAATTGCTTGATAGTTCCGATCTTTTACGTCCTCCCTGTTGCAAAAATGTTTCCATCAGTACACGAAAGTCGCTTTGTTGTTGGAAATGGTAGTTGGCACCGAGCTTAAGAAGATGACTACAATCTAGATAATATAGATTTGCTTCTTGCACAAGTTTGAGTAAAAGAGAAAGTGTTATTTCAATTGTTCCAAATAGTCACCGATAAAGACTGAATACCTGATATCATTTACAAACATTTACTTAAAAATCTTTATTTTAATATATTAATAGAGGGTGTTTCAAAAGTCCTTCGACATTTTCGTGAAAAGTGCTTTCTTTAATAGGCTTGTTAGTGCAAATATGAAGTAAAAGGCATAAGTAATACATATTCAATTTGGTTCCCTGCAAATCTGAACATGCGCTCCCTCTTTTTGTGGACGTCGATACATCTGCAAGCATACGTGTTGTCATTTCTGCTGCTGCATCAATTATTTGTTGTTTTAGTTGATCAATTATTTGGATTTTCACTGCGTAGACCTTCGACTTCATGAACCCACACACAAAAAAGGAGTATTAAGTCAGGAGATCAAGATGTCCACAATCTGCTTGAACCACGATCCACCCCCTTCCATTGTAAACATTACACTAAGAACCTGGAAAACAAAAGAATCGTTATTACTACATGTAAATTATTACTACATTATTACTACATGGAAATGCATTATTCTCATCGTTATTTTATTATATGTATCGCACGTTTTCTAGAACGTTATTTCGTGAAAATCTCAAGGGACTTTTGAAAAGCCCAATATGTATAAAGCCTCATTTAATTCTTATCACTATTCTGAGCACTACTGTTCCTACATATTTTAATTTAATGTGGAATAAGATACAAAGTTTTAAATTTTACAAGAATCAGAAACTAGTTATGTAGCTGGAGCATTTAGATGATCAAATATGCTGAAATTATTAGTTCAAAAAAGGTTAGAAAAAATGGGCTATGAAAAAATCTATACGTTTCACGATGTAATGTAGACACAATTTCTTAATACAATAAAGATAGAAGCTTTCAGTTGTAAACTATATTTTGAAAATCTTACGTCATCTTAACTTCCGAAGAAAAAATTTTCACATCAATAAACATTAATAATTCATCACATAATTAGCAAGAAAAAAAAATGGCTTCTGATTACTAAAAACACTTCTAGGCAAATCATAACGTGCTTGAAGTCGAAAACACTCAGCAATATAACAAATATAGAACTATGTCATACAATCTGAGGCCCGTTCGCCTTATTTTACCCTATCTGTTAAACGAATTAGTGAACAAAATAACTGTGCAAATAACTGTACCTCACGCGCTATTGCGTGCTTGGTATGATATGTTCTTTATATTGAGGCTTACAGATGAACTGTGATGCTGTCCCAACGATGATGGAATCCAGTGATTTAATTTGATTTTGTTTTCTAGGATATTAAATATAATTAAAAAATATTTTGAGAATTAATAAAAATAAAAACGTTAGTGCTTCACATGTCATATCTTAACCCTTTAATGTGCCGTGGTCACGCCGTGAAACCATCTCTTTCCAACGCTTTCAGCTGCGAATCGCAAAAAATGCGGTTAAAAGATCCCAACGCTGTGACCCTTTCTTGGTATTTCAAAGTAACCTGCCGATGCAAAAGATGTTCGTGGAATAATAATAAATTTATCTCCCTATAATTTTATAGTGTGACGTGTAATAAAATTTTATGCATTAACTAGTTAAATTACCATAAATGTTTGAGAAGAATCTGTTTGTATTTCATAAACTGTCTTTCAGATTTCGTAGTTTTTTAATCTGCTTTACGACACTAAGGTAAGTTTTTGCTTCCCAGTCGTCGCTCATAGACTGAAAACCAGTAGCTTAAAATGTATTGAAATAAAGTTGACCATTTAAATAAATGTATACTTAACCTTTAAAAGTGAATGATCAAACTTTTAAAAATCGTTTAAAAAATTTATTTCAAACATATAGGAGAAATAGCAAGTTTTAATCAGTAACTAAATTGAGAAGAAAAAAGAAATATTGATCTAAAACCAAATATTTTATAATATTCTGAGAGAATATTAAGTGTTTCTAGCTTGAAATAATAACATTTCAGTGTCTATTTCAAAGTTACTTGAATTATGAAATACATCACTACCAAAATAGTAACATCCATGATATGTAGCATTTTTAAAACCATTTCCTAAACGCACTGACTCTAGAGATGGACGCGAGACGACTTTTTTGCGAGACGAGACAGAGATTTACAGCTTTTTTGCGAGACGAGACACACATTTTTTAACATTTACGATATAGGGATTTTTGCAAGACGAGACAAAGCTTTTAGGCTATTTTGCGAGACGCGAGACGCTTATTTTTCGTCTCGCGTCCATCCCTAACTGACTCTGTGTTAAAAATAAGCATCACCGATTATACCTCACAGTTTATATCAGCTGCTGCCGTGAGCAACACCCGTGTTGTGTAGTAAAATCACAGTTTTTTCATAAAATGCAATAATTATAGCCTGTTACTTACGGCTGAAGAAAGGAAAAAAATATATGGTCCGTCAGAAAGAAGAAATGAAATACGCCTCAGTTTTCTGTATAAAGTAAATGTAAATTTGACATAGATAGATACCTATGATACTACTGGAAAACTAAAAAGAAATAAATCTCTACTTATTATAAAAGAAGGAGTCCGTGTGTCTGTATGTGTGTGTGTGTCTGTCGGCAGCGTTACGGACAAACGGCTACACCTAGAAACACCAAATTTGGTACTCGGGAAGATGTAAATATGTAGTTGTGCACCTCGAAGCGATTTTTTCAAAATTCGACCTAGATTTTTTTTATTTTATGTTTTATGCGATTTTTGGCATTTTTTTCTCACCTAATTCGTAATGACGGCGGAAATTACGCTCGCAGCAAAACGGCATTTGTATCATCGGATAGAGGAGAAAATTTTCTTTTAAAAACAGTTTGTTCTGAATACGTAACATGATTTACCGATTTTTAGGATTTTTTTTACTAAGCATTTGCTTCGGCGAATTGTTTCGTAAAATAATTTTAAAACTGTCGCATCTTGAATTCTATCCGTCATAACTTTTTGATATTTTGACAAATCGTGAAACATTCTTTTCTCCCTCTTTTAAAATAAAAACGAAAAAATTATGTAAATTAGATGATTTTTTATGAATTTTAATGCAGCCTAATGTTTAGAATTTAATAGCATCAACGCGATCTTACGCCATTCATTACATTGCGATCACGGCACGAGAATTTATCTTCGGTTGTTGCCACAGAAAGGATTAGAAAAAAGGGTTTTCTCAACCAATCGAGTTTTTAAATGGGATATCGGAATTACAATTCACAAGTGAGGATATCTATGACGTCAAATGCTTTAAGATACGTAAAAATTACGCCATAATTATAACTCATTTATTCCAGCTCTATTTTCAACACAGGGAGACGATATTTTGATTAAAATTTACTGTCCGCAGTAATTTCAACAGAGGAGATTACTTGAACTTTTTTAAAAATGAAATTCTGTTTTATCACAGGTAGATATGATTTTAGTAGTAAAATATTCGCTTATTCCCGTATGAAGAGCGGATGCGCAGTTATCTTAAAAACATCTCTTGAAAATAGCATAAATGAATTCAGAAGACCTCAAAACGTGTAAATACACCAAAATCTCGAAGTCGAATTTTTTCATGATTACAATACTTTCCTTATATGGTACATGTTCGGAAAGAAATAAATGGCTGTCCATTCCATGTAGTGTCTTAGGTATTTAATGCTACAACTTGAGCCTAAAAAACAGTATGATGTAGAAATAAGACATTTTGAAAGCCAGGAGTTCTCTGCAAACCATTAAGCTTTCCACTTTTTTGATAGTGAATGATACTGACGTAGTTTTTTGAGTCATTATACTGCAATGATGCCAGGTTAATACTCGTGACGCAAACTTTACATCAAGAGTCAAATAATTTTGCTCTTTTTCTTTAAATTCCACATCACGAAGAAATTCGAATTACACATGTAAGGAAAATTTTCGTTTCCTACCGTGCGAAGAACGGGCACGCAGCTAGTAAATAAATAAATAAAATCTTTTAAGGTGGTACAGCAACAGCAAAACTAATGTATACAAAATGCGTTAAATGTGCTATACTTTTTATGTTTATGAATTCCGCAGAAAAGTTCTGAATGTTTCTTTATTTGTATTTCTTTTTTTTTAACATAGGATGCAGCTTATAGTATTTTTAAAAACAGCCTAATTAAGAAACAATTGCAATTAGTAGTAATCTCCCTTTTCTGTAGCACAAAATTTATGATTTTGTCTGTCCCCTGTATAATTTTAGAATGATAAAATTTTGGTTTTAAGAACTATTTATTGATTTCCATTTTGGTAATGTTGCCACCTTTGTGCTCGGTAACTTTGAGAAATACAACTAAAAAATCACGTGTTTAATTTCAATTCGTGTAGTTTGTTAGTGATACTTTCTTTACATGCTTTATCATTTTACAGTCTTAATAACTATTATGTAGTGAAGCTTTATAACATAAAAGGAATTTTCCTCTATTAAAAAATAAATATATAATAGTATTTCACATGAAAAAGAAAGCTTAAATTTTTCAAATTTGTCATGGAACTCCTCTTGACAATAGAAGCGTTTTAAGTATTGTTCAGGAAATATACGCAGGAACAAACAGCACACATTCCCTTACGTTAAAGAAATTATATCACGAACTAGCACCTTGATTAAATTTAAAAGGGGGCAAGCATACACGCACGATGGCGCTTTAATTTAACGCCACGCAAATAAATCACAGAGCATGCTCAACAATTATTTATTTTGTGACAAAAGTGCGAAGTACTCAGTATTCATAATCCAACATTTAATATCTAAAACCACGCCTAATGGGGGTATCAGCACAATGAGTGCGTTCGCTAACAAGTCTCAGAAGAGCGTGCCAGGCTCTAATAACTCATCTAACCATAAAATGAATTGCACCTCTGGCGTAAGAGTGTCCTTTCGAAGCGTTACGTCATTAGTAATTTCACTTTAAAACCAGAATTGATTGTGTGGTGCCGAGGAACCCTCTCGCAGTATCTGCGAATCTTCAGGATGGTGTGAAGCGTTTATCAGATAAAAGGGTTGGCGGATGGTGGTCCACTATCAACCCCCCCCCCTCCTGATACTTTGTTGCTCTAATTTGTGGACCTGGTCATTATTAATTTAAACGGCCGGCTCCGGCCAAACGCACATATTTTCCAACATAATGATTTCCTGTGAGAATTTCGCCGAGAATTTTAATTGTTTCCTCGCAATAAGTGTGTGACTGTTCTTTTACGCATTAATTTCGCGAGGTAACTCGTTTGGTAAGCCAAACTAATGATATCCGTAATCTCCAGGAATATATTATTACTCAGCCGTGTTAAAATGTAGTAAGTGATTGTAATGGATTCTACGAATAGGAATTTTTTGTAATAGACAGAACTTATGAGTTCTTCTGCGAAGTTCAAATTTACAGTATGACTCCATTTATGCTTCATTGAAATGGTACAAACACAGTCAATTTCGATTCCAAGTCTTCATATATCCCTTTTCAAAAAATTGGAACTCGGAAAAAAAATACAATGATGAAACATGCAGTATTTAAGTTAGTTACAAATAAATTATCGCTGTGACCCAGTCGGTTTAATATGGGTTCCCATAAGAACATCGACAGGGAAACAGCAATGACCTTAATTAGCATTTGGGAAGTTGACAACCTCTCTCGCTTGGACTGCTGTGGTACCGTGTACGCTAAAGGGAGCTTGTACACGTAAAACCCATCGTGGCTCTAATGTCTGTCATGTTTAAACGATACCTCTGGTAATGCCAATCCAGGTGCTGGTCTTACATCTATAATTGTGTCAAAATTAGGATATGCCGAATCGGTCTCAATGAAGGACCCGATGCTGCTCTGCGGTTAGCCAGAGGGCATTAGAAACAACATAAATAATTTAAACATACTGAAAAACATAAATAATCCGTAAATAAATTAAATTTGTTTTTATTACCCTCCGCTAAAGAGGGTAATAGTTTTTGGCAGACAAAAAAAGGTCGTGGATGATAATTGATAGTAGTAAATAAAGTAAGCATATGCACTTTTGAAATTCGCATCATATGGATCAATAAAATACATGAAAAATCTTTATTGTTTTAGTGTATACGCAAAAATACATTTAGCTTTACGTTAGTTACAAAAGGATGAAGTAATAAATTCGAGCAATTTTTCACAAAAGATTTACGAATAGTTTTGTATTAATAACTATGAATTAAAAGTAATTAAATTATTTACGTATATTCCATCAAGGTGTTTGCGGGGATGGCAACGAAGATTCTTTTCCTCTTTTTCTTTCGCTGGTTGCCAGGACGATAGTTTAGAATAAAAATAACTTTTTTGTTCTAAACAAATTTATGTAGCTGAAAGGTGTAATATATCTAGACAAAAAAAGGTCGTGGATGATAATTGATAGTAGTAAATAAAGTAAGCTATTAACCGTGATTGATTGAGACTATGGTGCTTTCTCAAGAGACTAAAGACCAAATCATATCGCTTTATTTTTCTGACACACCACTCACGCAGTGTGAAATAGCTCGTAGGCTTGGTATTTCACGCTCTACTGTTCAGTATTACATCGTTAAATATCAGAAGAATATACCCGGGACTGTTGTTCAAGGCCGCGCTGGCCGTCCTCGCCAGTTGTCTAATCCGGAAGAAAGTCATCGTGAAATTAACCGTCTATTTATGCAAAGAAAAAGGGAAGATCCAGATTTTCGTGCTCAAGAAGCGGAATCCAAATCCAGAAGACAAGACAGAAAACGTTTACGACTCTGTCTAGATATACCATCGAAAAGACCAAGAACAGATACTGATCTAAATGTAAGGTGTGAAGAACTAGAATTTCGTAAATTAGCTGAGAAATTTTTCGAAGCTGTTGCTGATGGTCCAATCCACCAATGCTATTGTTGTGATCGACTGTGGTTCAAAAAGTCAATAAGAACCCTTTCCAAAACAACTTTACTGTCCAAAGGAGCGACAACGGACTTTATAAAACTAGTCTTTTACAAAGATATCGGTGATATTGGCAAATTTTGCAGAACATGTTACGATTGTTTGATTAAATTGACAATACCACAATTAGCTATAAGCAATGGCTTCGAATTCCCCGAAATACCGGATTGTTTAAAATACTTGACACCACTGGAAGAACGGTTGGTTTCTCCCCATTTGATTTACATGCAAATACATCCTGTACATGGCTGCCAATACAAATTAAAAGGTTCTGTCAAAAAACCTCTTTAGCGGAGGGGAAACTAATTTCAGCTGAAGGCTGAATATTTTATTAGCTCTTGGTTGGTTGGTTGGAGTTTATGGTTTTTTTTTTTTTTTTTTCTGTTATTTATCTGCAGAATTACTTTTAAATGCTTTTTACGTTAATACATAAATTAACTTATTATCTTTCGTCGTTTGACATGTTGACTACTTTGGATCGCACCAAGTTTTTTTTTTTTTTTTTTTTTTTTTTTTTTTTTTTGTGTGTGTGTGTGTGTGTGTGTATGTGAGGGGGGGGGGGTGTAACATTTCACTTAAGATAGACTTCAACAGAAGAATTCGAAAATTCGAATGAAATAATCTAGTTAGTTTTATTATTTATATAAATTTTCCATGCACTAGATTTGAAAATATTTTCTATGTAAAATGTATTTTAAAATATAAGCTAAATTTCATTAAACTACGTTTAGAAAATGTAGATTGTGATACTTTACAAATTGGCACGAAGTTAAAAATTTAAATTAAAATTAAAACTGTGTTTTGTGGCATTTCCTTTTGCTAAGCATATCATTATTTAATTGCGTCTATTTAAGATTTGTAAAATCCGAAAACTTGCTGTCATAAAACGTTGTCTCTTTTACAATTAAAATGTCCTTGTTGACACATTTTTTTTTTCGAGAAAAGGGGGGATAGCTTTACTTTTAAAAATAAGAATCTTATACAAATTTTAACCACTCTGTTACACTATTGATTTTTTAAAACAGACTATTTTTTTAAATTCAAATTTGAAAAATAAGATTGCATATCTATTTTACTAACGGATTTATTTTTATCTAAAAAACACAGAAAAAAGATGTTTCGTTATAGTAGCGAAAAAAAAATTGCGCAAAAGAAAAAAAAAATAGAACCAAATAGACAATCCACGTTTTAATTCAACAGTAGCAATCTATAACAGAGTCGAACCGGGAATGATTTTGGAATAATAAATTAATATAGGTTCGGATATCAACAAGGTTGAGCAAATTCATTAAATCCTCGTTGGAAACTAATTAACTTCAGGGTAACTTGAAGAATGATACATTTTCCAAGAGAATCATTAGAAGCCGCAAACATTTATTAAGCGATTTTGTTTCAACCTGTAAACGAATAATCAAAGTGATCATTATGCATAATGTGTCCGTTAAAAGTTGCAGGCTAAAGAAGTCAAGCGGAATTAAACACAGATCCAAATGAAATGAAATATGACTGTTAATGGTAAAGGACTGCAATGTAGAGTTTTACGCTCAACGTTACGCGTCAAGTTACCGCAGAGAAATCACGCAGAAATTAATTGCAGATGAGGAGTCTTGCATATTATAATTATAGTATAGCATTAAAAAAGATTATTTCAAAGGCTAATTAAGCGTCCAAAAGAGAAAGAAACGGTGGAAAGATGAATAGCATCAGGAAACAAAACAGTTCAGATAGTTCGTTTAAAGTTTTAGAACTAAGCATGTTGAATTTAAGTATAAACAACAGAGTGAAGCGCTGTTTATACGCCTTTTTTATACGTCTTTAAAGTTTGTACGTCAAATTATTGAAGCATCGTTCATTCTTAATTATTTTAATGTAAAATTGTTTCGCCTATAAAATGCGCATTTTCATCGTTCCTTCTCAGGTATTTCCCTTTAATTCAATATTAAATGGGTTATTCGCACTGTCCCTTCAAACCACTTTTTTTTTTCTATTTATTTGTATATACAACTGACATATAAAGCTTTAAAATTTTTATTTAATTTTTTTTAATGATATGCGGTTATTTGTGATTTAACATAGACCATAAACATTTCACGTCAGAAATTTTCTTCAGTTTTGAAGCACTGTAAGATAAGCGTTGAATCGGTAATTTCAAAAACCAGTCAAGCCACATCTTTCCAAGAATCAATAAAAACTTTACATCATACAAATATACGAATTTTCAAGGACACTTTTGAGTGCATTATGGTGATTAGGCTTCAAATTATACAATTATTTTATTTTATTTACTTTTATTTGGAAAACTGGTGGCTATTGAAATGAACTATTCTAATGAAAATTTGATTGTGCGTTTTTTTTTTTTTATATTATTATTTAAACACGTTTCGTGTTTATTGCGGTTCTTTGTTGTAAATTGCAAGGAAGAGTCTTCAATGTGTGTTCCGTGGAACTCATCAGTTCAAATAAAACTCAGAAAGAAAGTTACGAAGCACTCCCACTAGCAGATTAATGTTTATTGATAAAATGTATGCAGCAATTTTCATTTAAAAATGTACCTGGATAAAAACTCGGTTTTAAGTATACTATACAATGAAGCAGTAGACTCACCAAAAAGGAAAAGGGAACAGATTATAGACATATCAACAGATTCGGCGTCAATATCGAAATTAATTCAAACAGCAGATTCTTTGAAGATTGATTCATGTGCAGAATAACCAGACTTTTTTTTAGTGCTATAGACATCTTTATATCACGCAGTAAAAAAACTTTCAGATCTGATGTAGCAACAAAGGCAAATTAAGGCGATGACGAAAGGCAAATTAACGAAACAAATGCAAACTGTGAAATATGAATGTAGACAAGACACCAATGTAGCTTTCAACAATTTGTGTGAAGAAAGAAAAACAAAAACTCAAGCTCACGACGTCACTAAATGTATTGAAAGGCTAAATGACAAAGCACAAGTTAATGTTATTTATTAATGAATAAATTATCTTAAATTTACGCAAAAAAATTTAATGAAAAATGCAATGCTTTTTTATTATCTTTACATAAAGTACTTATAAAATACTGCTTTACTTTAAATATTATCATTTTTTTCTTAGGATTGTTGGCAAACCTTATAGTTTGAAAGATTCCGTTAGTCGCAAAGTTTTAACCCTGCAAGGCTCAATTTTTTTTTCTGTGTCAAATAAATATATGTAATTACTAGCTGAAGTACCCGTCCTCGACGGGTTAGTGAATGCAAATTTCCAAAAAGCAAGAGCTTTCGTCAGCATTGTAGGAGTACACAGAATGGATGTAGTATGTTGCCAAAGTAAAGAAAGCGAAGTTATAATTTTTATGTATTATTAAAATATTACAGGTCAGAGAGTAACTAAGTAATATCATTTCATTCGCTTTGGTCATAATTATGTGATGCGCGAACGAATATTGGCGCATATTGAAATAATTTTCGCAAAGTCTCAAAATCTAATCAATATTTTTGAAAATTTTTGAAGGCTAGAATTTAAGTTGAGTGACAACCTATCCTGTCAACCAATTTCGTTCCATTCCCTGCAGTCTTTATTTCGTGATGCTGAAACAAATTTTCAGCATTTTAAAACGATTTTCGAAAAATCTCAAAATGTAAGCAAAATATTTTAAAAATTCAACGCCTATAAATTAAGATTAGCAACTACCTATCATATCACTAAATTTCGTATCATTCGTATTAGTCGTTATTACGTGATGATTGAAGAAATATAAACGTATTTTGAGAGAATTTTCACAAAATCTCAAAATCTAATAAAAATGTTTAAAAAATTGGACACCTATAGTTTATGTTGAGCAACCATCTATCATGTGACCATATTTCATATCATTCGCTTTAGTCATTATTACTTAATGCGGGAACAAAGATTCACTCAGTTTTAAACGATTTTCGCAAAATCTCGAAATCTGATCAATTTTTTTTAATTAGGTGCTTATAGTTTAAGGTGAGTGACCACCTATCATTCACCAAATATCATTTTTTCACCTTTGCAGTTATTACGTGATGTGCGAACACAAATTTACGCAGTTTGAAATGATTTTCGCAAAATCTGAAAATCTAGTCAAGATTTTTTTTTTAATTCGATGCCTATGTTTTACGTTGAGTGAGCACCTATCATGACACCCAATTTCATATCATTCGCTTCAGTCGTTTTTACGTGATGCTCGAACACAAATTTACGCAGTTTGAAAGGATTTTCGCAAAATCTCAAAATCCAATCAAGATTTTTTTAAAATTCGGCACCTATGTTTTAAGTTGAGTGACTATCTATCATGACACCCAATTTCATATCATTCGCTTAAGTCGTTTTTACGTGATGCTTGAACACAAATTTACGCAGTTTGAAAGGATTTTCGCAAAATCTCAAAATCCAATCAAGATTTTTTGAAAATTCGACGCCTATGCTCTAAGTTGAGTGACCACCTATCATGACACCCAATTTCATATCATTCGCTTCAGTCGTTTTTACATGATGCTTGAACACAAATTTACGCAGTTTGAAAGGATTTTCGCAAAATCTCAAAATCCATTCAGGATTTTTTAAAAATTGGACGCCTATGTTTTAAGTTGAGTGACCACCTATCATGACACGCAATTTCATATCATTCGCTTCAGTCGTTTTTGCGTGATGCTTGAACACAAATTTACGCAGTTTGAAATGATTTTCGCAAAATCTGAAAATCTAATCAAGATTTTTTTTTTTAATTCGACGCCTATGTTTTAAGTTGAGTAACCACCTATCATGTCACTCAATTTCATATCATTCGCTTCTGTCGTTTTTGCGTGATGCTTAAACACAAATTTACGCAGTTTGAAACGATTTTCGCAAAATCTGAAAATCTAATCAAGATTTTTTAAAAATTCGAAGCCTATGTTTTAAGTTGAGTGACCACCTATCATGACACCCAATTTCATATCACTCGCTTCAGTCGTTTTTACGTGATGCTTAAACAAAAAAAGCGTCACGGACAGAATGACAGAATGACAGACAGGCAAACTTATTTTTGAGGGTCGCATCGGATTCCCGGGTGCTTGAAACGGATAGAAATCGCAAAATTTTTGAATTATAAGAAATGTACAGACAAAAGTCTAATTTTATTTATATAGATGGAAGTGATTATTATTTGGGGAAAAATAGTTTAAAAGATAATAACCTAACATTTTACTAGAAAATCACTTTTTATTTCAGTTTTGTATGCGGTACACTGGGCCTCAGCTATACTTTTCTAGTATTTATTTTGAAATTTTAGTATTCATATCATTTCTTCATAGGACGAACTCCAACACACAGTCATTTTTTCTGGGTCGAAACTCTTTCCTGCTACCAAGCAGGTCTAATCAAAAAAGTTATATGTATTTTAGTAGCTCATACCTTTTCCTTTCAGAAGTAAAAATTGTGACACTTATTCAATTTGATTATTTTTGTTCAAGTTGAAACTCAATTTATAGTTCAATACCAAAAATTGTTCAAAGCAACGCTGTTGCGAGATTTTTTCCCCCTTTTAATTTGTATTTTACTTACAATAATTCAAAAGTATTTTTTTTTAACACAAACTATTTAAAAATCTCCCACTGAGCAATTTCATGCTTTAAACAAAACCAATAAATCAAAAGCCCTGAGTGACGTTTTAATAAACAATTACGTAATCAGCCTGTCATTGACGAGTCTCACATTGTTCAAGTTAATGCAGCTTTTGTTGACTTAATGAATGCCCACTTAATGCATGTGCATATATGTAAAATCTATTATCCTAATCCTGAAATCGTGTCATACGAGGCATTCTATATGTAAGAGTTGAATATATTAAAAGCAATTTCTATACCTTAATTCGCAGCATAAGATTGAGAATTATTCTCAAAAAATAAAAACAAAAACAATAATAATTGCCAATGTGAATGTTTCTTTTATGCTTTGAACCATTGCATAGATCCTTTTGAGCAGCCCTGTTGGTAGTTTTGTACTGCTAGATATTAAAAGAATAGAGAAGTTGTTTAAAAAAAAAAACCTCCTTATTGAAAGTTTATCTTTTTTTTCAGTTCAATCACTCTGCAAAAGGTTTTTAAATATACGATTCAATATACTAAATTTCGAAAAAAAAAAATGTTTCAATTAGAACATTTCTGTTTCTACAGTGTGAATTTCCGGAAGCTACAGATTATTTCCCATACCAGAAAATCAGATCACTGGAAAGTTATTATATTCGGGGATATGTGAGAGTAAATGCCTTGCAAAAAGCCTTTTTATGGTCTTTTAAACTCTTTTGTGTTGCCAGTAGCTGTAGAATATACTTGAAAAGGGTTCCATGTGTAAGGTTTGTAGATTACCACTGAGACAGAGTTAAACTTTTCTCCCATTTATAATTTTTCTAATTATTTTTAATGTATTAATTGCGTTAATTTTAAGTCGCCCTATATCATAGGGCTCCTAGCATTAGCCAAGCTGTGTATATCTGCTTTTGCTGAACTATAAAAATCCCCATTTGGCAATAATTTGAAGAATCGTCTAAAACATCAAGTAATTCCAACCGAAATACTATAAGCAACTAAGAACTAAACCAAAGAGCATTCGAAGCCTTAATATTTCCTTCTCTAAAGACCATTCACTTCGCAAAAATAGTACCTTTTCACATTCTTTGGCGTGGAACAGGGACTTCCATGATGTTCCATTGTTCCCGTTACGCGAAGCCATGTGAACCGTAAATCCAGCAGGAAAGAAAGTAATGCTACTTCTAGCGAAATGATAATCTTTTATTGGGATGATAGATGAAAAAAGAAGGATTATTTCTCATGTGTTCTGCGTAAAATTTATTTTTTAAAAAAAAGTTCTATTATGCCAATAAAATACACATGAAAACTGTTTTCATTTTAAAACCTGAATATTTCAATTCATGTTTATTTATTTATCAACATGTTTAACCTCTACAAAAAGAATATACTAAATAATTAAGCTTTGCTGAATATGGGGATTGAATTGAATGATTATTTTTAGAAAAATAAAAATATTGGTTACAGCATTTGGAGAAACTGATCAGGTGCCCATACTATCTAGAACGCTACAATCAAAGCAACAAAGCATTGGAATTGCAGATTGTGAATGTTAAAAAAATGCCATATTACATATTTTTCCACAAATGAGCATAAAAAGAGAGAATTTAAAAGATAATGTGACACCATGAATTTTGTGACGCTTTAAAAAAAAGCATAACAGGGTAAGTTTACCAAACACAAGGTTAATGTCTTTTCGAATTTAATATTACTTAAAATGATTAACTATGAAGATAACATCCCTGTCGCGACACGTCAAGGACAATAGCAGATATTATCATGTGTTATTCACCATTACCATAAATACATTCGACGATGTGCAAAGTATATACAACAGCTGAGTATCATTTATTCAATGATTAAAGGAAGGGATGGAAAGACAGCCAATCGTTTTATTTTATAAGACTGACCAAACGACGTCCGACAATTTGCATAACTTTAAGAATTTGACAAGATTACAAAAATCTGCTTCATTTGCTCAATTGAAAGGAGGCGTAGTTTACCCCTAGAAAGCCAATGTATAATCACCTAGTACAAGTGAAATTTAGAAAGAAAAAAAAACGAAATTAACGAGATTTAACCTTGATTAAGGTATTGTTGGGGCTTCCAAGAAGTTGTAATTTGAGTATGGCATAAAAATAATTTATTTTATATTATTTTATAAAATTATCATTCACAGTACTATTATTCCGAATGCTTTCATTATGCTTGATTGAGTAAAATACTTTTTCTCTGTGATATATATAATTTTGATGCATGATTTATTAAATTACTTTTTAAAATAATATCGTGTTGTGTTTATGTCCTCAATTTTTTAAATTTAAAACGTAAAATGTTAACTATAATTTAAATTAAATTTTTATTTAAAATTTATGATGCTTTATTTATGAAAATACTTGATGTAAAACCATTATAGAACACAAACATTTGTCTCAAAACCTTATGGGAAATTTTCATCAAGTTGAAGCTCTATCCGCTCTATATGAAATCCGTTTTCCTGCATTCACTATTAAATTACTTTTTAACAATACTATTCTTTGTAACAATGGTATGTATCATGACACTTTTTTAATTTTAATGACTAATTTTAAAAACTAAATTAATTTGTACATTTTTATGTAAAGTAGAGTAATTATTTAATGATATCAGGAAACTAAAATTTTGCATATAGTTTTTCACATCTAAATTTATTAAAAGAGGAAAAAATATAATGGCATCCGCTCCTCCCCTTCCCCTTTGCTTGCTCTAAGAATATAGAGGCACAGTAAGCTTCTCTAATCCTTGTAAATGGTATTCTTTCACATTTATTAGTGAATAGGAAAACTTCCACGTTCAAAACTGAAAGTCGTTAAAAATGTACCATATTTCCATTTATCTCACCATTGCAGAATCAATTGAATAAGACCATTAAGTTCACCAATTTCTCTAAACATACTGTAATTATTTAAAATTTAAAAGCGAATTTAAATAAAATAACGTGATACGATTGTATTTTCAAATAGAGCATATTCTTTGTTGTTTACATCAGAAAATACGCTAGTCTCTGCAGATCAGAAGACACACTTACACATTTTATGTACGGACCCTTTTCCAAACCACGCCGAAAGAAGCTGTATTAGAGAAAACATTTAATAAATGGAAGAATAAAGTTGAAACGGCACGACCAGAATCACTGCGGTTTACCTGTATGACTCAACGCAGCACACTATCTGTTTCTGCCGACTACTGAAGTTCTACTCCCTGCGAACCTGCCCCTTAACATGATTTTTTGTTCTTGACTCTTTATTTATTTATTATTTTTTCTTATTCCTTCTTTTTTTCTCTCTCTCAGATCAACCCACCTGGCTGTTTTAACCGGTAGGACAAAGCTTTCATTCAATTCTGTCGCCCAGTTCACGAGTAATTTTGGACTAGCATTTATCCCCCCTGCCCCCTCCCTCCTCCTCCTCCTCCTCCTTTTTCGTTTTTTTTCCCCTCTTAGCGTTTTCATAGTTTTTTAATGCATGAGCTTTTATATGCCGGCTGTGTATTAAACTCCGACATTTGCGTCATCAAATGCGTAATGAATGATACGCGGTTGTTTTTTGAACCTGCCAGTTATGCCCGCTGCTTCACGATGCTTTGGAATTTTCTGTAAAATTTCCCGCCGTTTTATGCGGAATCGTCTGCTTCAGAGGGCAGTTATATTGTATTCGTAATGATCATCCCTTTCAAACGCAGCCGGCGAATTTCATAAATTAAGGTTTTATAAACATTTGGTTTTGAGTGTAATTGGCTAACGACTGCAACATTTTTAAAATCGTGAGTGAGAATTTTTTTATGCATTTTCCTTGATAATTAAATGCATTTATTTTCTGTTTTTGCTTACCTGAGTGACTTACTGTTTTTTTTCTTTGTAAATGCAAGAAAACATAATTTGAGCACCCTAACATAATTTATTTCAATATGTGCATTTACAGATGGAATTAGATTAAAGGAAACATACATTTTAGAATTTAAAGTAATCATAATGTGTTTTCGACTACTCAAAAAAAAATGATGATAATAATAATAAATAAATAAATAAACTTGAATTGTTTGAAATTAAGCATCAGAATAAAAAATAAGCTATCCAGATTGCAAAAAATCAAGCGTCGAAAAAAAAAAAATGTATTTTTGTTTCTTACTTTCCAAATGCCAATTTCTTAGCACAGTTGAGCAGAATCAAAGATTCTTAAAATAGTCTTTTCTAAGCCTCGTTATTGTCTTTAACCCCCAAAATGTTCAAATAACAGAACAGTTTTTCCTTTTCTTTTTTGTATAATTTGTATGATATAACACAAACATTTCTTTTGCAGACGAAACTTTTTGACATAAAATCAACTGTAATTATGGTTTCCGTCTATTGTTACATTTAATTCATTGTAAAAGCAGCTATGTACTAGTTTATTATAGCATCAAAAATATTCTCGTGCAGACTGTTGACATAATTTTGTTTCTCCTACGATCATGCACATAATAATTGAAAGCATAGAAAAGTTTGATTAGTAAGCTCCTGATTTCTGGAACAGATATTTCTAACAAGTTGATTGGCAACTTAGGACTAAAATTTTAATGATATTCATCCAGTATCCAAAGAATTTAATCCAAAGCGGAGATCACTGCGTACGTCCAGTATAATTGGTAGTTTTAAAATTTACTACATCAATACTATACTAAACTGTAGAAAATGTCCAAATTCCTTAAGTTGCCATCAGGTTATATTCAACAAATGACTAGCTTTTCAGAGGTACTTTTTTAATTTATAATACATTTTAAGCGATCGAAGTTCGCAAGTATTCTTTAACTCCGGCAGTATAAAAAGAAAGTAATAAATTCTTAGCTAAATATTTTATTACTGGCTACCTAGCCTCTACCATAATCCTTTGTTTAGTCGGTTACACTCGGCGGAAAATGTTTAGTTAAATTCAATATTTGTTGGTACTATTTCAACCAAAAAATTTTGTTGACTCAAAACAGAAGAAGCAAAACTAGTTAATCGAACAAAATAGTTTGTGTTTTGTTGTCCAATGATATTGCTGGATGCCAATATTATTGTCTTGATATTA
This sequence comes from Cheiracanthium punctorium, assembly GCA_038373885.1. Lineage (NCBI taxonomy): Eukaryota > Metazoa > Arthropoda > Arachnida > Araneae > Cheiracanthiidae > Cheiracanthium > Cheiracanthium punctorium. The sequence continues at coordinate 329,557 of JAWZYV010001696.1, read as the reverse complement.
TTGTTACTTCAATACCATTTCGGTTGGAGTTTTAAGCACCAGTCGCTTGTAGTAGACATAAAAACAAACTGGTCGGAGTGAGCAGCTATCAATCTGTTACGAACCTATATTAAAGTATTGCATGATTTTTTATATTATTGAACATGAAATTAATTTATATTGATAATTCTTATTTGAATAAAATGCTCTCAATAAATTAATTACATTTTCAAAACTGGTTAAAAACAACTTTTTCTTACAAAAATAAATAAATTGAAAGGAAAATTGAGTAAAAAATTAACCAGTAACTTCACCATCAGCTTCAGCAAACTGCATTTTCCGTGCATTTCAATCAGTTCATTCAAAGTTTAGAAGTCACCTGACAACGTCGAATTCATGACCCAGTTCAGGGACCAACTAATACATTCGGGGGATCTTGAATTAGGACTTTTAGGGGGTCCTTATACGGTGATACCTTGTTGACACTTACAGTCACAGAATGCAAATAGTTGTTCTCGTACAAAACGGGGCGATCAGCCCCCCCCCCCTTGTCCAAAAATTTTTAACTTAAAAGACCATATATTTTAAACTTTTCAATGTTCAGAAGTTATGGTACAAATTGCGTCGCGATACATGCTTCTCCATGGTAAAATGCTTTGGCCTTAACATGACACTTGTTCTATCTCAGAACGCAGTATAAACAAACGCTTTTACACGGCGGTACGATTTGTGAAAGTACATCTCTATTTATTTTTTGTCATTGCTGTTTTTTATGCTAAAATACTGACTTAACTTAAATTGACTAGAACTTAAAGTATTTTAATCATCTTGGAGCACAAGGCCGTGACCTAGTTCGCCTATGCGTTAGTCAGGCCCTGACCGAAGTAATTGGGCAACTGACTGGTTAGAGTAATTGTGCCTAGACAGTGTTTACAAAATAACAGTGTTAGGAATTTTGGGGGTGATCTGCCATTCAGGGGTAAAATATAGGCTTAAAATTTGTACTCTAGGCTTCGAATAATTTATTTTTGCATTTTTTGTTGCTTGAAAATTGGTTGACTAGAACGTGAGATAGGGATTATTTTGTTTAGGGATGGACATGATACGTGCTACACGAGAAATAGGGCTGTCTCGTCTCGCGTCTAGCAGAGAAATTGCCCGTTCCGTCTCGCGCGAGACGTCTCGCGAGTCTCGTAAAATTAAGGGCTGCGATTTTGTTGCCATATTTTTAGTAACATTAATACTATTTTATTGAAAATTAATAATAAAAATTAGTTATACATATTACCATGTTAGTACATATATTAGTTACCATAGTAACTCATGTGCATTTGAAGTGTTAAAAATTCAGATTTAATCCGTGTATAAAATGTGACATAACACCGAAAAATAATTTTTTATTTATTTATTTCCGGAACTGCGTAAATGTAATATGTATGGTTGATGGGAGTTTCATTTGCTTCTGAAATCATATAAAGCTTTCAATTTTGTTAGAAATGATGCAGAACTCAGGACATGTTGCGCAAATAAAATTTTAATCTAATTAAGCGGCCCCCAATGTGCGGAATAGTAAATTAAAAAGTTTTTCAATTGGGGATGGGATAATTATAGTGAAGCCTGCTTATCCCCCCCTCGCGTTTTAGTGCATGAGATATGGGTTTCATATTTAATCGGGAATCCGGGTTTAACCTGTTCATTCACACCATCAAAAAGAAGAGACAACAGAGAAGACTTGTGACCAGGGTTGTTCTCAACATGGATCTTTGAATGCTCCGTTGAGATCAAGCGTAGTATTAGCGGAATCGCTCCAGTAGATCATTCATTTACGTTCGCATAGCTTGGCTTATTGTGAAAGAAGCATTTTTAATAACTCATTTTATTTATAAATATTAATTTATTTAAGCGAAAAATATGAAATAGCCATAAGATTTAATTACATATGTATTCATCAATTTTGATGAAATGTAGCCAATAAGTAAACAAAAAATCACAATTATTAAGTTCACAGTTAGAACATAAAATATCAAAGTAAGCATACTTGCATCAACTATTTTTAAAAATGTAATAAGTATAGCCAGATATTCTAAAAAAGTTTTAAATTTTTCCATGAAAAAATTATGACAGCATACTTGGATAACTTATTCATAACTGTGGATTATGCGTAAATATGAATTAGACATTAAAACTGACTTGCAACTCAAACCTCATTTTTATGCTATCTAAATATTTACAAAAAACAACAATTATCAGAACTATGAAACCGAATATCTATGTTGACATCGGTGATCAGTTTGGGGGGGGGGGGGTAATTAAAAGAATAATTTTTTTTTAAGTTCTCTAACAAGATGATTGAATTCTATTGGTTTTTATTTACAAGCAACGATTACTCTGCGCAAATTAATAAATGAATGGTTCCTTTATAAAAATCATTCTGTAATTATTATATACAAATTTATACATGGCGGGTTTTCTTTCCATACAGTTATTGAGATAGACATATAACAATATATGTACAGTGGAACTTTTCTCAGATTTGATCGAATATTTTAAGTGGAAAACGTCTTAAACGGAAAAGCACTAAGTATAAATGATAAAAAATAGTATAAACATATTTCTTTTATAAATGATAATTGAAGTATTATGTTATAGTTTTTATCGTTTCTTAAAATGAAATTTCAAAAGTACGAACAGGAGTGTCATATAATAGCCAACCCTGAACACGTGCGTCATATAATAGCCATCCCTGACTTAGCATCCATAGGAGCTAATGACACAAATGGGTTACAAATATTAAAGTAAAAATAATTTTTAAATGTAGCTTGCTCAAATATATGTTAGTAATTTTAAAATTCAATCTAGGAAATCTTTAAAAAGTTTTGCATTGCAAAACTCAACAGCAGACAGAAATGGGTTAAAATGTTTGTGACAGTAAAAGGAGCCCCTAAGTTAGTACCACTGGGACTTATCTAAATATGGTCGTGCTTTGGACTTACCGTACCGCCTTTCCTCTGTTTATTTATTATTTCATGTCTTCTACTCTTCCCTTTTTTCTTTTTTTTTTCAGTTTCTTTCTTTATCCTCTCCTTTCTGTGTTTTGTATATCCCTCGTGCTGTCCTGATTTTAAATGCTACGTGTTTGTGTATATTGTAGAGTGCTGATAGTATATACCGGGAACGATAACAAAAGAGACGCAAGTTAAACAGTAGAAAGTTAGCAAGTTAAGAGTAGCAAGTTAAACAGTTCAGGCAAAGTGTACCCTCCCTTCTCAGGATAGCATGCCTCCTTAAATACAGCACTGAAATTCTGACTGAAAAGTAATTCGTATCGTAAATTTATGCGAGACGAGAAATTCTCGTGAGAAATCTCGCAAAATATTTCCTTTCTCGTCTCGCAAAAAATTGTCTGTCTCGTCTCGCACTGCGAGGCGAGAACGAGAGACAGTGCGGATTTCTCGTGTCTTACCTCCATCCCTAATTTTGTTTACCATAGAAAAATATGGGATTTAGCGGTTTTTCGCCAAATATTGGCGACATCGCCTAGCTGACTTCACTTTTGAAGGACTTTTTTGGCACCAAATTTGGCGATATTTAGCCAAAAGTCGCCAAGTTCGGGGACACTTGTCGCGATGTTATCAATGGGGGGCAGTAATGTTTGCTTCCTTGCATTAGTATTAAAAAGGATTCTTATTACGGCATCAATATGCACGACAAACATAAAACTTTCCTGAAATTAACATTGTCGAAAGTGCTGGAAATTACGCCAAAATCCATCGCCAAAAAGAGCAGCTTGCTCCATTCTCTCATTTCAGCTGTGAGCTTGCTAGCTGAAAATGCATTAGCTGTGGGAATCATAAGGCTCTGTATTGTGTGCGCTTTTATGGATCTTTCGCTTATTTTGAGAAACCTACTTTGAAGGCTGTTTGTGAATTCTTCATTGTTGTATGCTGAGGAGCAGCTGACTGCTTGAGAATTTCCACAGAAAGTTTGAGAATGTCCACTGAATTTTGCCTGTGGAAGGATTTTATTGCATGCCAAATGCAGTATCTGAGAAGGCTTCTGTGACCAGCTGACTGTCACAGAAGCCTTATAGCACTGTCACAGAAGCCCGTAGATGAAGTTAGTGCTTGTTGATTCCTGTGAATTGTTTGTATAGCAGATTGTTCGTCTAATTTATAGAACCAGTAAATTTTGTGTTAAGTCCTGTTAACCGGACTGTTTTCTAGAGCTTTCCATATACACTTGACTATTAAGCTTCAAACCCAAAAGCTAAGCAGAGATTTCTGCGACAATATGAATCAATGAAATTCAAATTTTAAATTACTCAACGTTTCGTAATAATTTTTCTTTTAATGTAATTTTAATTTCAACAGTAGATGTAAAATTATTAGCTAAATTATAGCTTACAATGCTACTTGTATGTACCGTAACATTACATACTTATTTCTGATTTTCTAATAAATTATATCAATAACGTTAATTTAACTTTCATGATTCACACCAAAACATATTTTTCAAACAGATGCAATGACTTTTCACTTTTTTGTATTTAAGAAGAAACCTAATGAACCTAAGAAAACTGCACTTTTTCTTTGCGGTGCTGTGGTTAAGTCTGTCTACATTGGAGAGGTAACTGTATTTATAAAAACAAAATGCTTTTCTTTTCCAAAAAAAATTAATTTAGAAGAAAAATACTATCAAGAACTAATTTTTTTCAGCCAGAGTAATGTTCTGTCGGACAATAGTTAGTGTGTATCGGAAGGGGTGTCACCAAATAAGAAGCAGCAAAGCAATGGGAATAGGGTTTCGCACGACTGTTAAATTTCACGACAGTGTTTCTCCTGTGGAAAAAAACGTCACGATGACTGTGCAAAAATAAAGAATAATGCAACAAACGGAATTGACTGTAACTGGAAGGTGACATTAAAATGATAGTACAGTGGACTCGTGCTAAAACGCGATCTATCTTACGCGAATGGATATTAATCCTCGCCTGCAAGATTTTTCGCCAATTGTAAGAAGCGACCACATTCATTTATTCGTTACTTTATGCCGACAGTGGTAATGTATAGTTAGGAAATAATTTAAAACCATTAGAAAGGTCTTTATAAGTGTCTAAAATAATTGTGTGTGTGTGTGTTCTGAAAAGTCGTATACATACACTATCTGACAACGCGAAATTTTCACATACGCGAGGATTCTTGTAACGCATTCCTCACGTTAGTCAAGGTTCCACAACAGAATTATTGAGTTGCTTTCATGGGATATTGCCATCAGGAATATTGTGTACTGATACAGCTACAAAAATTTTTCCTTGCAGAAGGCCTCAAAAACTTCTAGACACTGAAAAAAAAAAAGTCCCACTGACATCTAGAAAATAATTGGTGGAACTAGACTTTATGAGTCTATGTACTCCCTGTGAATACTAGATCATAGAACGAGGCACTTCTGAACCCACTTACCCAATTTTTAGATCTCTCTCTACAACCTGGTGCTTGTTCCCAGATGAGAATACCTGTAAGTCGTTGCGTACGCTAGCGGGCAGGCTTAAAAACGGTAATTCTAATGCATGAGTGTAATAATTTCTCGTTGCACAAACTGGTCATTCTTCTGTGATTAGCCAGAATACTACGGAATAGAAATTCTTGACCATTTCTTCTGTACCAGTTGTGTGTATCACCTACACACATAATTCTACAAACTATTCTTCCAGTTTTAAGGCACAGGAAATAACCATCTATCCGTTCAAGATGAGAGCGGTATTTTTTTTTTCCACCGTGTATCCTACCCTTGATGTATGCTCAGCAATGGTGAATTAGATTTTTCTCAGCATAGCACTTATTTCCTGAACTCATAAAATGTCGGAAAGCCCTTTTAGATGCACGTAATGCACTTTAAAATGATAGCGTAAAAGCGGACGCCCTGTGGAGATCCTCCTGCTGAGCTGAAGTCGTCATCGGACTTGTTTTGGATCAGTTAAATGCCTCAAACAAGCAGTAGCTCCACAGATAACAGATGGCTTTTGAGTGGTAAATGCTCGGCTCCTTACTGCGGGAATCTTTTGCTGACTTCAAACGGCGCTTTCCCAGTAGTGTGGATTGGTTTATGCAAGCTTAAGATGGAATCAACTTTTTTTGTTTTTGTTTCTTCATTTTCTCGATTTCGTGTCGGCAAAGATCGTTCGTATCAGTATTTTTTCCTCCTGACATCAATAATGAGTTCTAACAAAGCTCTAGAGCAAACTTTTTTGAAGTTAAAACCAAAAACTAATAAATTCCCTCAACACCAGAACTTCGAAAATTGGTGACTTGAGGCGTGCCCATGATTTGGATGGGCCGCGCCACTTTTTCAAGAAACTATAAATTTAGTGATCTGTCGCGAATAAAAATTTAACTTTTCTTCTGAACAGGGCAGGCAATACAGTTCACTGCAAGCTTTTTCGAAAGCTATCATAATGGGTCAATTTTTAATAAATTTTACTTATTGTATCTTGAACGGTATTCAAGGAATTGACGTTTAAAAATGTTGGCAAATATTTCATTTTGTATTTTTTCACTGTTTTACTGCTTGCAACTCGCCATCAAATTTAGATATTGTAATACAATGGATGTCATTCTAAGGATTTTTTTCTGCTCTTTCTAAACATAGGATTGCTTTTTGGCTAGCGTTTTTAGAAACTTAAAAAAATGAATGAGTTACCAAGTTTTTGAACTTTTCCATTCAATCCGTGATAGTGGGAAAACTAGTGGTTCCGTGTTGATTTGCGCTCCACGTGAGCTATTCACTCTCATAAAAATTCGTCTTCATACACTAATTTATCCCTCATAATTTCCACTCTTTGGAAACGTAATATTTCTGCGAATTCTTCCTCCCGAAATCTGAAGAAGAGGAAAAAAATTCGTGAATCTGAAGAAGTTTCTTCAATTCACAGGAGAAAGAAAGAAACGGATATTCGTCAATTAACGCAAATATTCCGGCAGCACTGATTGCTCCAAAATCTCCGTGAATTGAAGAAATAACTTTTGGGAGTGTTCCGTAACCTTTAAAGTATTTTACAAGAGTTCTGAATCACCCTATATATTGGCAATAAAACCTGTAGCTTAAAATGCCTAGAATTTAAGGAACACACATTTTCAACTTTTGATTCTACCTTATTTTATTTTGCTTCATTTTGTGTTTTTTCAACATGCTAATGACAAGTACAGCAAGCAGCATTGAAAGTTAAACAGCTGGTCACCGAGATGTGACTACAACGTTTTCGAATGCCCTGTGAAACCTTTTTCAGTATTTCTTATTTATAATTATACCAAGGTTTTCCTCAATCATTTCTTTGTTTAGACAGTCGAAGGAAAAGGGCATCAGAAGACATCAAATCAGATTAAGATAAATTGCATGCTTGCAACTAACTTGCATCATTTTATTTTTGGATATGTTGTGTTATGTAATCTATTTTTCAGTTTTTCTCTAAGCTAATTAGTTGGGGAAGAATAACCCAACGTCTAGATGTAATAACAACCAAGACAGTTAAATCTGATTACGAAAGAAAAATCAAACGTGGAAACAGGAAGAAAATAATTACTAAATAATGAACCATCATTAAAAATTAAAAATGTAGATGCATATATTTAAAGTTAATTGAATTTAGATTTGAATTCTAAGTCGTCTAGTCTCATTGGAAACTATGAAAACAGATATGGGGACTTAAAATTAGAGGTAATTTCTATATTTGTCGACTAAAGAAAGATTGCAGAGAAGTGCTGAAATTTGTTAAACAATAAAAAAATTGAAAAGAGAACTGTGAATATAGGTATCAAGATAAATAGAGATAGAGAGATCGAATATAGATGTATAAATGAACAAATCTATAGATCAACTGATAAAAACAGGTATTGGTGTTTTAAAAAACTTTCCAGTAAAATTAAAAAGTGTTAAATATTTCAGCTTGTCTATCTGTCTGTTCTCAGAGAAGTCCAGTGCATTACAATCTGTGCGCAGTCACTGTTAAAAGTATGTACACAGTAATTATGTACAATAACAGTAATAAAAGAATTCTGTTACATTATATTCTTTGGCAGGTTGGAGACATTAATCCAGTTCAAAAGCATTACAGCTTACTTTCCATGAAAAAGGATTAACACAGCATATCTCTTTTACAGGGAGTTACAAAATTGCAGGAACAGTAATACAGCTTTTGTCGATTACCTTTAAAATTTCGGAAACTAACGAATGCCTGCTATTAACGACGTATCCCCAAATTTGTCAACAGAAAGTTTCCATAACTACGATAAGATGTAAAGTTCGGATATTTCTCATATAGATCATTAATTTTATACTGGATTAAAGCTCAGAAGTAAATCAATAGGCAAATTCGCAACAACAGATTGCGCTATAGAGACAATGATTGAAAGAAACATCTTAGTAAGATTGTTTATAAATTTTTTTATTCAGTTATACATGTACATAAAATAGAATAGTATTGTTAAGTGTTTCATATTGGGTGCGAATACCATGCCGAATGGGGAGCCGAATACCATGACTAAATTTCTTAATTTTTTAGACAATAAATTCCTCAAAAAACTGTTACATTATACACCAAAGCTTCAGAAAGAACATTGCTCTAGTAATTTTTGAGAATTTTGAATAACTAATATAAGGGAGGGTGGTCCAAAATGATTCCCTTAAGAGGAAAACTTGCATAAAATATCATAAATATTACATAAAACTTTGGTTCTTTGCCACAATATTTTGCATGATAAATATATTTATATAATATTTTAAACCCATACTAAATTATGAAAGAAATAGAATTGTAAAAATGTGTCAAACAGATCATTTTATCCGTACCCAAGGGGAAAATGATTCTTCATTAAAAAACAATTGTAAATTGTTTTAATCGGCAAAATAAATCATATAAAACTAATTATGACCATGCATGGTAAAATCAAAGAAGTTTTACAATCATATAGTAAGCATAATTTATTTTATAAAAATTTTAAAATAAAAAGTGTCACAAACAATAAAATGGAATATTTGAAAATTATAATTCAGAAATTATGGTCTGGAATAAACGCAGAAATAAATTAAGTAATTTAAGGGGAGTCGCGCATTTTGAGAACGTCTGAAGGGCTTCAATGACGACTTGGACCCGGTACTGGAGTTTCTTCAGTCGAGGGATCATTTTACCCTGCAGTATGGCTGCCCACTTTAAGGTCATATTACTGGAACACGCCGAGGGACATAACAAACTAAACTAATGTAATTCACATCTGAAAATATACTCTATTCAGTAAACCAAGTCATATTTCTGTGCATTAAATTCTAAAATAGGATTTTTTTCTAAATAGGTTTCTTTAGGTATTTCTAAATAAATAGGAAAATTAGTGCTTACCTTAAAAGAGATATGATAAAACCCAGTTTTTTGAAGAAATCTACTGAGAAATGTAATGCACTGATCGCTTAAATATCGCCATTGTTTCTTCTTGACTTGACACAACTAGTTTATGTGTTACCTAGTAGGCAGCCTTGCCTGTCTGGAAGAAAACGTATGTGGATCGTTTTGCCCGCCAGAATCATTTTGTGCCACCTTCCCCTATCTTAAAATTTAATTAACTTGCCAGCTTCATAATTCAAAATTCTCTTTTTGATTTAGGCTATATCTCTGGAATATTGATTTTGGAAATGAAACATTAATCGATTGGTATTTACAACCAATAATATGCAGCTTTACAACATAAAGATTTTAAGCGTAAATATTAATGGTTTGATGTAAATATCGATCGGTTGGTTTTTGCTTTTTAGCGTTAATACCTTAGACATAGACTAGGTCAAAAAGAAATATGTTTTAAATGTCTTTTTTTCTACCATATTTTCTTGTATAAATATTCCTTTTGCATGAAATGTGATCGGCTTCGTTTTTTTTTTTTTTTTTTTTTTTTTTTTTTTTGACAGTGTTCGTGTACCACCAAAAGAAGGCCCTACAAAATCAAATCCAAGCAAACGTCACCGGGAGCGCTTGAACGCGGAACTGGACACATTAGCAAGTCTTCTACCATTCGACCAGAACGTGCTATCTAAACTGGACAAACTCTCTATACTGAGACTCAGTGTTAGCTACCTCAGAACCAAAAGCTACTTCCAAGGTAGGAAGGATTTATATATTGTTTTATCGTGCAATTTATGACGCATCATCACAACTCGATCCTATTTCTTCTAAGGAAAAAAAACTGCTTTAAAAGTTTTTCGACAGTTTTCTTGCATTTCTAGTAGTAGATGTTTCCAAGGTATACGATATATGTTTCCTATTTTAATTTATGACAGATATAGCTGATATCGTTGTGAACTGTAGAGTGTGAAAATAACTAGTTTATAACAGCTAAGTTCCGCTAAAAAATGTCTGTCATGAAATTAATTTTTATAATTCCAAAACTGAAAAGTAATAGAATGAAAACTAGAATTAGTAATTAAAATGTTTTTGTGAAATTCAACAAAACTATTGTTTGTGCTATTTTTAACCGACAAACTTCGTTCAATTTTATTGAATAAACATTTTTTTTTTTCATTAAACGAAATATTTTGTTTAACTTAATAATTTGTTGAATCAGTAAACATTTTATTGAATTTTCTTGCATTAACAAAATTTTTGTTCATTAAATGAAATATCTGTTGAGTCAACAAAATTGTTCTGTTAAAAAAAAAAAAATTAATTAAACAAAGACTTTATGATCTAGTAGAAATATTAACATGGTTTTATCAGTCAGGCATAACTTCATATTTGTATTAGTTATTTAAGATATTAAAAATCATTACAAAAAAATTAATAAAACATTTTTGTTGTTGTTATTTTTAACTCAGGCAAATCCAAAGCCAGAAATAATAGTCCACTCAGCCGAACAGAGTTGAGTTGAGTGATACGTATATCGGTCTGTCTTGCTTTTCATATCCGAGCCCCGCCCACCCCCGCTTTGACGAAATATTTTATGTATGCGAATAATTTCTATGGGAATCGTGAAAGTGGTGAAAAGAGCGTGCTGAATACTAATGAGCTGTTCTGGGATAATTCGGATGAGCAGGCACTAGAAAGAGAGAAAGAAAAAAAAGAGGGGAGGGGGGGGGGGACTGACTTTTTGTTAAAATTCGAGTTGATGAGTCTGTAATTAAATGTCAGAACAAGCTAAATTGTTAAAGTCGTGTGAAGCAAAAATTACCAAGGTAGAAAAAGAAATTTTTGAAGAACTTTTTTGCGAAAGTATTATAACTATCGGGTAACTTTCGTTGCAGTTGTCGTTTGTTGAGAACAGGGGCGTAGCCAAGGGGGGGGGTTAGGGGGGTCATAACCCCCCCATGAGGAATTTTTTTCCATACAAAATGTATATTCTTCACTACATTGTCACACCCACGTATACATATATAAGAGTTGTAGTAGTCGTAACCCCTCCCATGAAAAATTTCTGGCTACGCCCCTGGTTGAGAACTTAACAGAAATTGTAAAAATTTCAGAATAAAGGTAGCCGAATATCATTCATTCGATCGAGCTTCGAAAAATCTTGTGAATTATGTAAAAGAGAAATTACTTGGGAAACGAGAATATGCTAATGCATTAAAATAGTGTGAATATAGAAAAAATTATTAATTGCCAGCCAATTACAAAAGTCCAAATTTTAAATGTATATTGCCTTTACTTTTCGAATTAAGCTCAATAATAAATCTTCAAAACTGATAGATAAAATATTACTAGACGATTTGCTTGAGAGTTTGCGATGTATTAATGTTATTATTATTATTATTATTTTATTTTACTGAAAGGATAGTCATTGCGTTTTACCATCACTTTTATTTTAGCGATTTTTTTAATAATAATTCTTTTTTAGTTCTAAACATTTATTTTCTTATAAAGGGGTAAGATGTCAAGTCAATCTCTCCAGAGTCAGACAAGATATTTTGAGTAATAACTTTTATTGAGCAAAAATTCGCATAATTTCATTAAATTTTAATTTGCTTTTGATATTTCAAGAAAATCTGATTTATTTATTTGTTTCAAAAATAAGAGTTCTTATTAAAAGTTTTGGAAAAGAAGAAGCAAACATATTTTCAGTATCTGTACACTAGCTTAGAAAAAAAAAAAGGAACTTTTAAAGATTTTGGGTGCTTTTAAAACAAATAACTACTGAAATTTCTTTATTACAAGCTAGTTATTGTTGTCATTTCAATATTCTATGGTTTGATGTTATATAAATGAAATGGACAGATTATTATATAAAATTCAATTCATTTTTTCTGTGCAGTTTGATTATTTTCTTTTTGTCGATATTTTTTACTTTATGAGAACTCTTCATTTACTTGTTAGCTGCAGTGAGAATTTTAGAATTCTTTATATAGAAAATTCTTTGCATTGTAAAAATTAAACAATTTTTAAAATGAAAATAAAACAATTTAAATAACAGTGCAAACAAGTTTAACGATGGGAATACGAAATTTAAGCCTTCTTTGTACTCTTAAACCCCCCCCCCCCCCCATAAAAAACTGTCATACATGCTTTAATGACAAACCATTATTACTTTTTAAAATTACAATCAATACGCACTATTTTATAAATATTTCTAGTAGCAAATTAATTTTGGCTCTGAATAATGCATTTATAGTAGTGTGTGCGTAGACTTTTTTGAAAGATACACTCAATATTGGGAATAGAAATATTTCCATTGTAAAAGTCATAATGAAGGAATATATTAAACCAATTTATCGTTTAGACATTAAACGGATATATTGGCGCAATCATCAAACTAATGCATAATATTATTGCAAAATTATTTCCAAAACTATGCAAATATGTCAAAAGTATTAACAGAGACTCACTGATGTTATCTTTCAATATTATTTGAAACTAGTGAAGAAATCAAATTTCAAATCTTATAATGAATTGATGGATATCACAATAAACCTAAAATATTAAATAAGATACATTAATAAACCTTCCCCTTTTTTCCAAGTAAAAAATGTCGGCTAGATTCATTCATCAAAAACAAAAATGATGATTTTTTTTCCTAAGAAAGCAATTTTGATTTCAATAAGCTAAAAGTATAATGACACAGAATTTTACTCTCTGAAATCATTAAGCCTGCTTTTCGGTCGTAACTTCTTACATACGTTTTCTCATGAAGAAATCTTAAGTACTTTTGTGCGTGTCTTTCATTCCTAGTGATCACATTTACAGTTTTTTTCCCTTTTAACTCAGAAAGGAACATTGAAAAAATACTTCGTCCTTTTTTTATAACCTCTACTTTTATGACAGAAATCAAAAGTGAATCACTGAAGCCGAGCGAAAAAAGAGGAGTACGAATTGCCGGTGATTAGAAAATAACTTGAAAAAAAATTAAAGATAAAGTATTCTTAACCAAAAAAATCTGAACTTTTAAGTTTTGTGTAAAACTACGTATTTCCCCCCTTTCATTTTAATATCAATGTGTTTAAAAAATAGTTAGCTTATTGCAGTATCAGTTGAAAATTTTTCGCCCTCAAGTATCACGAAGTTGGTATCATTTTGCGTGCATGGAAATTTTTAGTGGAAGAATAGCAAGAAAAGTTTTTTTGGGAGAATTTATGAGAAAAAGTTCCCAAGGTTAAAGAAATTTAAGGAACAAAAAACTATTTTAGAATTTTGCTTGAATCTTCATCTTGTAATTATATTGTAAGACTTATCAAATACAACAAGTTTAGTGTGACTTCTACAAATACAACAAGATTTGTAGAAGTCACACTAAAACTTCCTTTTAAGATTATATCGGTTTTGATAGCTAATTGTTTTTAATTAATCATTTAATAAGAAATTTACCGATGGCACATTGAAATGCCGAGTTTTTAGTATCTAACTTTAACTGTTTTTAGCAGCTTTTGGAAGAAACTGTTCATGAATACTGTTCATGAAAATTATTCAGAATTTAGATATTAAAACAGATAAGATTACATCAGTTTTAACCCTCCAAGCGGTTTGACGTAAAATACTGTTCACTTCATTCCAGTTTTCGCTGCAATGCATCTGTAATTTAAATTATTTATAGCACTCAAGTATCATAAAATATGTTTTGATATTAAAGCTTGTAATTTAGGATCTTATTTTTTAATAATTACAAATCTTCCTAGCAAAATTTTATATTTTTATAATTTTTAAAGTGCAAGAATTTCTTACCGTGAAAACAACTTTACATTATTTGCCCATTTCAAAGACGCTCAGAGGGTTAATATCTAATCGTTTTTTAATTAGCCATTTATTAGGTAACTTACAGATGAGATACTGAAATGTCGGGTTTATACTATCTAACTTTAACTGTTTTTAGCTGCCTTTGGAAGAAACTAAATTAGGAAAACAGAAATGCTCGACATTAATAAACCTTTGAAACGACAAACTCTGGAAGTAGTAATCGGAGAAACTATCTGGCGTTAATATATTTAGAATGTTCAGTAAAATCTGAGCAAGTGTACAAGCGTATAAATTTTACTTATGATGCAGCCTGAGTCAGATTCAATATATCTTTCTGAGTTCTAGTTTTTACTGAACTTTCGAGGACTTCTATCAGCACTGTTTGTGTGGTTTTACTATCTGAGAGAACGGACTTTTGTATGGTGGGAGAATTTTTAAGTTCAGCATTTTGGGTTGAATATTTTTTTTTCCTGAATAAATAAGAAGGTGGCATTTTATTTTATTTATTTTTTACTTTTATTTATTTATTTATTTTTGAGAACTCCTAGAGCCGACCTTACTTCTAATAAAGTAAATTTGAGAAGAGATTAAATGAGTATCCAATCCCCCTTAGAATTAAATACTGAGTCAAAATGAGAAGTTGAGAGTTCAAATTTTTCATTTCCATCTTCATGGAGTAAACATTGAATCTTCCCATGAGAATCTTGCTTAAAAGGAGTAACTTTTTTACTCTTACAGAGACTGGATATATTCAATCTTCAGAAATCCAATCAGCAATGTCGATACTAATTCACACTTTATATTTACTTCTCACAAATTAAAATAAACATGTTCTTTTGCTCCAGCCAGAGACTGCTTACAGAAACTTATATTGTACGATTACGTAATCAATAACTACGCTCACGTAGCCGAGAGAAACACGATACCTCTTGTTTTGAAAGTTCACTGCACCTAGCCTCCTTCTCTAGAGAACACGAATTTGTGCAGACTCTATCTAAACAAAACATCTCCAACTTGCGCTTGTCAAAACTCAAACCGAAAGATGATGAATCAAATAACTTGTGACTTTCCTACCCAAGGCACTAATACAACTCGACTCGATCACCGTATTCCTGCAATAAAGAATATTTAAAAAAAAAAAAAACAGAAAGGAAATAGCGCGACTTAATTGATAAAAACACAATGTTATTTGATAGACAAAAAAATCAGAAGTAACAATTCCGAAGCAGATGAAAACGAGCAGAGCCAACAAACAAAAGCAAGTCAGTAATATCTTTCCAAGAAAAGTATAGCAATCACATCCTCGCAGGGAGAAAGTTCTCTGCTCCGTTCGACAAATGACGATCTGATAAAAAAGCAGTTTAGGGGAACGACATTACATATGAAAGAGGGAGAAGTGTGAATAACTGAACAAACAAAACAGTGAATGATTAGTTTTTGATGAGCGCTGATGAACGTGACCTGAAAGCGTTTTGCCAGTCTCATCAGACCATCTGCTTTTATCGCTTTCGTCTGACAGCCGACTCGGCATCGCAGATTCGATGTAAACACAATGAAGCGAGAAAACAATTGGAGGGGCTAATACGTTATGTCTGCCGGGCGCTAAATTTATCGGATCTTCTTGAAAATTACGTTAATAATCGAAGAGGATATATGGCTAAATGGCATATTGTTCGTGCGAAAACTTCGTGCGTTAAATTTATCGGATTTTCTTGAAAATTACTGTAATAATCGAAAAGGATAAATGGTTAAATGGCACATTGTTTGTACGAAATGAATATGCGTACTACAGGACCGTAATAGACCAGTGGCTAATGCGTTGGAGGGCTGAAGGTTGGAAGTTCAATTCTGGCATACCTATTGAAGACCACTGAGTATACATGCGGTGCATCTGGACTTTAAATCCGTGGTTCCGAAAGTCTTCTCGGAGGTAGCAGTTTCCAAGAGGTGCCAATATTCAGGAGCTTCCTTCCTTCTGATGAGGATCCAAATTTTGACGCTAAACTTTAGGAAAGGTGCACGTAGCTCAACACGACACATATTGACATGAGCTGTCCTCTCCTGGCGAGCAAACATGTGTACTACTTTAAAGGATGATTAACCGAAACACGTTAGTGTGAATTATTTTCAATACATTACCTGTTTTCACAATTTCAAGTTAAATGCTAAGTTTATTGCATAAACTGTAGCTTAACAACTCACATTTTAAAAAACTGTTTACTGTAATATGCCAAGTAATGTTTTACATCCAGCAAGATTTAATTTTGAACATTAAAAAAAAATCTTATTAACCAACATATATTTACTGTAGCTTCCAATAAAATTATTGTTTTTATTTTTGCATCACTTGAAAATAGTTATATTTGTAGCATATCAAAGTGTCATTGAAATGTTTGTGGAACATTTAAAGTAAATACTTTTCAGACTAGAGTTATTATATCAATATAGCATTGTTGTAAAAATGGGCTACTAAAGACAGCATCAATGTAGCAGTAATTTTGTGCAATTGCTGAAAATTGAAGTGTAATTTTGTAGGAGTGGATGCCAGACGAGATAGACGTTTTTATCATTAGTATATAGGTATTTTGGGTGTCATACAAAGCTTTGCAGCTGTTCTAGTACAGTCGAAGTGCTTATAAAATGTGGCAATCTTTTTAGATTTTCCTTATTTCGTTTTATGCCTGAATTTTTTAGGAAAGAAACAGTCATTCACATGATCTTTACCATATAAAAGTGAAATTATTGTAGACAAAGGGAGGGCACGGCCTCGGAAATTCATTTCAGAACGAAACTCAGTATAATAATAGTACTCCTTAAGGATGTTCACCCCAGAATATAATAGCGACTAATGGGGTTCAATTCGGAGGAAAAAGCCTTTAAAAATTCCTACTCAGCTTTATATAATTAGTACCTTCCTTCGAACCGTAAGCAATTATATAATTTCACTGAATATGTTGCATATATGCAACACAGCGATATAAAGCATTAAACCTTTTCTTTAAAAATTTTTGGCGAAACCCCGTGTGTATATATAGGGTGAAATTAGTTTTACAAACTTTTCAGAAGGGTAGGATATACCAAGACGGTTGAGAATCATATAGCAATGCGGAGTCGGAAACGTTGTCTTCATGTACCTGTTAATAATAACTTTAGTAGAACTGTTCAATTAACAGTAAACTTTCCGATCATGGTTATTCAGAAACTAATCCATCTTTCACCTATTGCACTTGATAAAAATTGTTAATTCAGAATTTTTTTGTTCATTACATTGATGAAATTCTCATAGGAAAGCGCATTGTTTATGAAACTTGGTTAAGAAATCAGACGCACACTTCAACAGTTCTTCCAAAGTGATTATTAACAGGTAAATGAAGACGACCCCGCATTGCTATGGGATTCTGGACCATCTTGGTGCATCCTATCCCTCCTATAAAAGTTTGTGAAACCAATTTCGAATCACCCTGTATATGTTATGGATTCAGATGGAGTTGCATAATAAAGATAATGTTATTAAAACTTTTTTTTATTATATCCGCAATATAATTTCACTATTTGTTAAATTTTAAAATATTATTGCATTGTTTCTTTAAAAATGTCTCTAAAAATGTCACTTGCTTATCAAGCAGTCGCCATTACTATAAGACTGAATTATTGGTCATTTTATTATGGGGTCACCCAATGGGTGGACAACGTTAAACCCATGAAGGGACGGACAAGTTATACCCAAACCCATGCCGCAGGGGCGTAGCCAAGGGGAGGGGGGTTAGAGGGGTCATAACCCCCCCCCATGAGGAATTTTTTCCTATACAAAATGTATATTCTTCACTACATTGTCACACACACGTATACATATATAAGAGTTGTAGTAGTCGTAACCCCCTCCATGAAAAATTTCTGGCTGTGCCCCTGCCATGCCGAAACGAGAGTCGAACCCGAACCCGTTCTTTGGTAGAATGGTTCTCTAGCCACTGCACAACCCGGTAGGCTTTTCCAAATAATAGCACTAAGATTTTCTCAAAAAAAAGATAATGCATCTTTTAAACTGTTTTTGGACGAATCGAGTTTACTAAAGAGGTTTAAAAACTCGGAGTGTTTCTTCACAAGCTGTACTATGCACAGTTAGGCAGTAAATCTATAAGAATTTTAAAGCATTCAGGTAAAAATATTAGATTTACAGTAATTCGCGATATTTGTCTAAATAGATGGCACCTCAGCCAGTTATACAGTACAATCCTATTCTTAGGAATTTTCTTTTCCTTTTCTTCTTGAAAATTTTATAAAACTAATATTTTTATTGTTTTTAAAAAGCATACTGTTGAATTTGTAACAAAACAATAATTTTTTTGTTTTCAAAAGACTAGTGTATCTATATATATGCCTATTTCTTTTTAGAGCTGTCCAAACGCCCCATGATGGGATTTTTTTTTTAAGATTAAACCTTAAAAAAGCATTCCAATGCATAGATAAAATTCGGAAGGCGTTCAAGTTTCCATATGTGCTTTTCATATATATATTTTCACTTCTATGCAAATGCACTGTATAGCTTCTCTTATGCACTGATGCTGCATGCTTTTATCTAAACATAAAGGATAATAATACTAATAATAAATCAATGGGAAGTTCCCCGGAGAAGGGAAGAAGAAAGAAAAAAGAAAAAGAAAAAAAAAACGAATTTATTCCAGCACATGTATCGTCAACACTTTCGCCCTGCGTCACTTTAGATATGTATTCTCCAGTCCAGATCAATATCAGATGAGAAAGGTATAGAGCGGAAACGAGGGCAGAAACTCCCTACCTGAGCAAAGGGGGCTGGGAGGGGGTGAATAATGGGAGTCCCCCAATCACTATAAGCTGAGAGAGTGATGCCGCATGTAGCATTTGTTCTATCGAAATTCCCGAATGTAGTTCGTTTTTTTCCAACCCTTAAACAATTTCAACCACCCTGTTTCGGTAATCTTTCACTGATCTTAGTACTTAGGTGTTTGAAATTCTTATCGATAAGAATGCTATTTGTTTATTTTTGTGATTTGCTGTTTAACCTCTGTGTGTGTTGAAATAAACAGCGTGTGTAAAGCAAGTGTGGACTGAATACATTTGAAAAATGAATTTCATTTCTTGCATTTTGTCACTATTGTTTAAATCGTTTAAAAATCTTTCAATAGATTAAATATATGCAGTACCGCGTAAAATAAAGATATTATGAACAATCAGAGCTTTACAATCCGAAATAATAAACAAAGCGTAGCCTATGTTAAAATATTTTGCCTGATTTTTGAAACATTACTTACTGAAACATTTTTTTTTTTTTAGCTTTCTTGAGGATAGTTATACACTTATATTATTGGACCTTATTATTTCGATGAAAACCAATTTCGCACAGCAAGACTAGGGATGGCCAGGAGACGAAAAATAGGCCTATCTCGTTTTGAAAACAGCTGATTGGCTGAATTTGGAGGTTTTTTTAAAGACTACCAGTCTGAAAAAGGCAGGTTGTGAAAAGTGTCCATCCTAAAGGTTTTTCAGCGTATTCATGCGTCGACGCTATTGTTTTTCTTGTTTCATTATGATTTAAAGTATATCATATACTAAACGTCATGGATCGTATTTGAAAAATTTTTTTGGGGTAAGTGTCTAAAAATTTTGCGAATTGATATAAACATTGAAAGAATATCAAAATATATAATCTGGCTAAAAATTTGGGTAAAGCATTCTAGTTTCCCATTAATTATGCGTTATTTTTTAACTCTTTCTCAGCAAACTATTTGTTTACATATATATTTTGTTGTTGTTAATTTATATTTATCATAACACAAGTAGAGACAAACAGAATGCATATGGTTGAAGAAAAGAAAAAAACTTGAAATCTTTAGTATTTAGATGCTTCTACAGGAGAGTTTTAAAAACATGTGTTCAAAAAGAAATGCTGCGTTTTGGTCGGTTTTCTCCAGATGTAATGTGAATACGCGTTAGAGCTCCTTAAAAAGTCTTCCGTCCATGGCACCATTCCCCGTAGTCAGATGCCCCTTGCGTCGTCTTGCGAAAACACTAACTCAAAAGAAAAAAATGCGAGCCATTGTTAAGGGTGAGTCAATTTTCCTTACTTTGTTTCCCAATTTAAAAAAAAAAAATTGATTTCCACCCCATTCTTTATTTTTATAAATATTTTTAAGGAAAAAGCATCTATAATTCTCGAAATCAATGTCGCAATTTAATTTATCACGGCAGGCAACTGCAAAAACTGGAGGATCAGATAAATATATGGTTGTTCATGAAAGGGTCAACAGGGTAAAGCACTCTTTCCTCAAAACATACATTAGCAATATTATTATGCCCTGCATGAGTATAAAATGTGATAACAGCGTCCCAATATAATGTTGTTTTTTCCAGCATATGCAAAGCAATCCGCTGCTAGCCACTCTTCAGCACGATATTGATTTTACAGTCAGGACCAGATATCGATATTCCTCGATTCTGGGAAAGACACCACAAAGCGATGCAAAGCTATTTATGTCCAATGACCGCCACCATATCCATGTCAGTGCAGAGCAGCTAAAGTAATTGCCAATCGGAAATCGCTCGTCACGTGACGGAAATCTACCGTATATGAGTCGTTTCAGGTTAATGGCTACAAGCGGAATGGGTAGAACAATACCTGATATCTTTGTTATGCTAGCAGTTTATTTAGGGCTCATTCAAATGAAGAATACAGGGGTGAAATGATGTTGTTTTTGTGTATGTGTGGCCTAAGGTTGACTTGTATATATATGGTCAATACCTGTGAAGTAATCTTTTAAACTAGAAGTCAAAGCCCATTGTGGAGGAAATTACAACGGGCGCTAGAAAAAACATTGGACGAAAATATGTCTACACTCAATATATTTCATGTTTGTTCACCTAAAATAAATAACATCATATTCAATTTTTATTATAAACTAGATGAAGTACCCGTTCTTCGCACGGGAATGAATGGACTTTTTGATATTACGATTTGTGGTGATTACTATTCATTGTAATAAACAGATATAGCAAAGTGGATATCGCGTTATATTGTGTCCAATAATCATGCATGCCGAATTGCAAGGCAATATCGTTTGTACGGTGCAGAAGGCTATGCGGCGTAGCGCAATCTAGTGGCGAGTTTTAGCAAAACGGATACGGCGAAAATATTTTTCGCATTCAGATATCGATGTATACGAATTTTCATGACTATCGGCTGGACAGTCCTGAAGTTCATGTGTTGACGCGACATCTAGTGGCAAGTTATAGGAAAATGGATAGCGCCAAACTCTTCCCCGTGTTCAAATATCTATGTATTACCTATTTTCATAGCGATTATTTGCACAGTCAAGAAGTGATACACTGCAGGGCCATCTAGTGGTTCAATAAAGTAATGATTTGCTACAGCGCCGTCAAGTGGCGAGTTATAGCAAAATGGATAACGCCAAAATATTCTCATTGTTCAAATAGCTATGTATACTGATTTTCATAGCGACCGTGTTCAACTATCTATGCATACCAATTTTCATAACGATCATTTGCACAGTCAAGAAGTGATACACTGCAGGGCCATCTAGTAGTTAATTAAACTAATGATTTGCTACAGCGCCGTCAAGTGGCGAGTTATAGCAAAATGGATAACGCCAAAATATTCTCATTGTTCAAATAGCTATGTATACTGATTTTCATAGCGACCGTTTGAATGGTCAAGAATTTGGCCTGCTGCAGCGTCATCTAGTGGCGAGTTAAAATAATAATGCATTGCAGTGTCATCTAGTGGTGAGTAACATCAAAAGGAACGCAGTTAGAATATATTCTTCGTGCTCAAATGTGTAAGTATAAAAAAATTTATGCCGATCGGTCGAACGGTATAGAAGTTGATGCTTTGCAGCGCCATTTAGCGGCAAGTTACAGCAAAATGGATAGTGAAAAATATTCTCCGTGTTCTAATATTCGCGTGTACCAAATTTCATCGAAATCGGTTGGACGATATTCGCATAGCAAACGGCTAAACGGAATAGAATTCAACGTTGTGCTGCGGCTGTCTTTCTGCTAAGGAAAACGGATAGCATAAAAACCTTCTCCATCATAAAAGACTTAGGTGAACCAAATTTCATCGTGCAACGGTGCTCAACGGTGCTGGAGTTTTTCAACCTCATAAACACATACCAACATTCATTTTTATCTATAACCAGTGTTATTATATATACCAGTCTCAAATAAAATCCAGTTTCAAATCTAAGCCTCGCCAAAGTGCCAACATACGCCATTTTGCAAGAGTTTTTTCAGGGAATCATTCGAAGCATTGACTTAGCAGCAATCAATATGGGAAATGGTTCGACCGCCAAAGAGTAGCCAAAGAGAGTTATTTGAAAATTGGAATCCCTTAATACAGCCGATTTTTTTTTTTAAATTATCAACTATAATGTGTTTTATTCATCATTACTCCGATGTACTAAATGAGAAGATTTCAATTTTCTGAAATTTGGCGGAATTCCCCCAACTTAAATCAATGTACTCAATTGGCGAGAATTCTGAAGTTAGATCGCTTGAAATCCCTTAATAACTGCATTATTTCTTCACGGATCATTAAAATTTAACGCTGTATTCTAATAAAACCTTTGCACTTGTTTTCAAAAATCTATTTCCTTAAGCTCTCAATAAATTGCGCCAAGCCGAAAACTGGGCAAACCGCTAGAACTCACTTACTCAAAATCCATATTTCAGCCATTTTATTTTTTCGCCAAACTAAAAAAATTTACACATTAGCCTTGGAAATCTTCAATTCTTGTTGTTTTGCGTGTAAAGCATTACATTCCTGCTCTGATTTCCCATGCACACGATATTATAATTTTAAAAAAAGTAACCTTAGGAATATAAACTAACAAAAAAAAAAAATCATTATTATTCTTTTATTTTTACTTTGAGAATTTAAAACATTTTATTCAGCAAAATCGCCACACATGGCAACCACGATCCTTATTTCACACTTTTTTCACTACAGGGGTTACAATTACGGAAAGCTTTTTGCGTGAAGAGCATAAAAAATCTCTTAAATTCCGGGAACGGGTGGACTTTCAAAGTTTTAAAGTGGACTACGATTTATTCTATAGTATTTTACATATTTGTGCTAAATTTCAGGCCGATAGGTTCATTTTTGTGGATTTGTATACGAACGACATTTTATTCGGCAAAATCGCCACACATGGCAACCACGATCCTTATTTCACACTTTTTTCACTACAGGGGTTACAATTACGGAAAGATTTTTGCGTGAAGAGCATAAAAAAATCTCTTAAATTCCGGGAACGGGTGGACTTTCAAAGTTTTAAAGTGGACAGTGGTTTATTCTATATTATTTTACACATCTGTGCTAAATTTCAGGCCGATAGGTCCATTTTTGTGAATTTGTATACGAATCAAATCCACAAACAAACAAACAGAATTTCATTTTTATTTATAAGATACCCAAATCAAATTTCATGCTCTTCTGGAAAAGTTCAGAAATTTTCGCTTTCGAACGATTTCGTTTTGTGTACTCAGCCCATCTTATATCAATTCTTGGTGCTTACGTATTATCTGGTGATCATTCCCCTCAAACTATTTTTACGTCAAATGTGCTGGCAAACTGTAGCCAATCGTTTTCCAAGCCATCAATAATTTCATGTGCCCGGCATCGCCGGGATAATACGTAAGTACCCAATTCTTCATGCAGACGATTTTTTTAATGTAAAAAAAATTAAACTATGTTATCTGGAAAAACTATTTTAACAAATTTAATCACAATTTTCTCTTCAAAGCCTGATAACCGTGATTTCAGTATGACGTCATTGTCACTTGAAATAGCTAATTTTGTCGCGCAATTGATTCATATTTTTTACTCTCGGAAATAAAATGTAACTGAAAAGAACAAAAAATGGCTTAAAAATGAGGGAACGGATGGATTTTCCGATTTTTTTAAAGTAGCGCAGATTATTTTCTGTATTTTTATAAAGGCCTAGTTATGAAAATTTTCAAGCGGATAGTACAAACGGTGTAGATGTTATTACGCATTTTGTACTTTTTATTCTCCTTGTAGTAATGGCGGTAAAAGTTTGATCTTGAAGTGGTTGCCCTGAGAATTTTAGAGCGTGAGTCAGGTATCAGCATAACTATATAGTAGGATGGGTTTGAATTTTGAAATTCTGTTTTTATGTATTACAATTTCCAGATGAGAAACGTTAAGATTCCAAAGTTTAGTCGTAGCAGGTACATGAACAGCTACTGTTGTTCGCAGGGGCATAGCCAAGGGGAGGGGGGGTTAGGGGGGTCATAACCCCCCATGAGGAATTTTTTTCCATACAAAATGTATATTCTTCAATCCTTTATCACACACATGTATGCATATATGTGAGTTGCTGTAGTCGTACCCCCCCCCCCCATGAAAAATAATTTCTGCCTACGCCCCTGATTGTTCGGAATTGCTTTAGTTAAGAAGAATCGAAGGAGGTATCTAGGGGAATGAACATGGATCAAAATACACTGTTAGGTATCCTAAAAGGGGGAAAAATTACCCTCAATAATTCGACATCAGCGAATGTCTGATTTTCCCCCACTGAGTAATGCAGATTATTTATTAGTTCTACATTGATAATGAGCTTTAGTCTAGAAAATAGCAATCATCTGGTGGCTGATTATTCTCACTTGCATTACTGAAAACTACACTCAATACATTTAATCTTTGTCCACTTAAACTGTAAATAACTCATTTCATATTTTATTTTAAGGATAAACATCAACAATGAAACGTAAAAGAGTTCATAATCTTAGACTCGAACTATGAAAATAAATAAAACTTAGAGAATATGAAACATATAGAATTTATCAGCAGAGAGGTAACTTTTACTGATGCTTAACTTTAACTGAGTATAAAAAATGCTCAGACTTTTAGAGGTATTGTAGCTATTTTGCATTTTATTTTTTTCTCATTTGTTGCAACAGACCTTTCAAATTTTTTGTGTTTGATCCTTAGCAGTGACAGCGACGTGTGGTATTTATGTTCCTTTTTTTTCTATTAATATAGAATTAAAGCATATGAAAGTCTGAAATATAAGCCGCCCCCTTCCCCCTCATACAAATGAAAGAGCCTTCCTCCTTAAAAGCACTTACAGGCGCATCCATGGCAATTACATTTAGCATTTTTTCAATATATATTAGTTTTTGGAAGTATAACTCATGAAATGTGCGCCTGCAGCCGACTCCATGTAAAACAGACCCTACATAATTAAGTTGGACATTCTAGAAAAGAGAGAAGAAAAAAACCCCATCTTTAATACACTAGCAGACGAAACAAAGTGGAAGACCAAAATCCGATTACTGTAATCCACAGCTGGTTCTCATCGATAGACTAAAGCATAGAATTAAAATTCCTGAGCGTACCTTAGCTTGCGTATCAGTATCCATTATGCGTTTTATTTTACCTGCCTCTTCTTCTGATGATTGCGTTTGGGGTGGTGATTAGTTTGGGGCTAATCAGATGGTTTATATTCTCTCTTAGAGAGTAGTCCAGTGCCCTTTATTCTCTCATCCAATGCATTCACATCATAAAAATTTGCTAACTTCTGAAAATGGCACCGGATCATATGAACATAAATATACATATGTGCCTCTCACAATGAAATTTTGGGGGATAGGTAGGAAAAGAGTAGCAGCGTTTTAACCCTTTGAAGCGCGACCATTTCCCAATGCTGAAAAAAGTGCAGCCGTTTACATCGCTCAATTTAACTACCTAGAAGAAAGATGGCGGGTGTTCGAATCGTTCATCGCATGAACAAATCTAGAGACCATTCTTTGACACAGCCAGTCTGTTTTACAACTGGTCTCTAGATCTGTGGCACGTGATGAACGATTCGATCGACCGCCATCTTCTTGATAGTTAAATCAAGGTATGGCAACGGATGTCCTTTTTTTCAGCATTGGGCGGTCTATCCAGTTGTTGTTTAGTGTATTTCCATCGTATTCTTCCGGTTTTCAGCAGATTCCAGTGCTGCTAAAAATAATCCTGACAATTTTGCAAATAACCGATAATTTTTATGGGAAATGGTGTGCTATAGCAAAGGATTCTCGTGTAACTCTGTCACCCTAAAGTATTTTATAGAAATCAAATGTATTGTTCGTTACTGATAACAGCCAAAAAGTCAGAGTTTTCTGTCCTCACGGTGAGGACAGAGCGCGTTAAAGGGTTAAGCTGTCATCCAATGTATTCGCTAGCTTCTGAAGATGACACCGTATCATGAATATGAAAATAAATATTATATGCCTCTCACAATAAAATTTTTGGTAATAGGTAGGAAAACAGTATAAGCGTTTTAAAATGATTATTATTGCTTTATTAAAATGCATTTTATTCATACTTTGCATACAGTTTCCAGGAAAGAAATTTTAGAAACGTATGAATGGAATATTTAAATATGTGATCTACAGAAATTTTCTGTGAAATGAATCTTCTTCACTATCCCCCCCTCTCTTAATTTTACTTTAAAAAAAATTTACTAACAGGCAAATTGTGAATTAGAAAATATATTATCAAAATGTTCTCAGAAAATGCTCCGAATTTTGTTCTTTATATTTACAGATATTTTTCTAAATTCGCAAGATAGTAAACTTGAATTTTCTAGTTGGTTGAAGAATTATTTAAGTAAATTACGTGGATTTAGCACTTAAAAATTATTGACTTCATACACTCATGCGTTTGTAACGAATTATTTTTTTCTAATTTCACATTTTATTACAAAGATTTAGTTATTGCAAAGATTTAGCAATTCCCTTGATCAAATTTAACCATTTCAGCATTTTTTTACAAATAAACCTCAATTATTTCACCTGGTTCGACTGCATGGAGGGCCCCCAAAAAGAAATGCTAAGCCTGGGACCATTGCTCATATCTCCTGGATACTTTTTCAAACGTTTTCGTCGCAGACGGAAGTCATTTCATAGACTAGATATCTTCATGAATGTATGAAATGCAAGGTCTTAATGAAAATTGAATGAATCTGATTTCAAAAAACCGTGAGCAGAGTATCTTAACCGTTTAACGCGCAGTGTTCCCGCTCTGGGAACACGAAACTCTGACGTTTTGACTGTTGCCAGTCACGAAGAATAGATTTGATTTCTATAAAAATAATTGCGGGTGACATAGCTCCACGGGAATCCTCTACTTTTTAGCACGTCCTTTCCCGTAAAAAAATGGTCACGATTTTTTTTAACAGCACTGACATCTGCTGAAAAGTGGAAGAATGCGAGAAGAGCTGCATAGATTGCCCAATGCTGAAAAAAAGGGCAGCCGTTGCCATCGCTCGACTTAACTACCAGCAATATGGCGGACGATCGAAACGTTCATCGCGTTCCACAGATCTAGATACCCTTTTTTGATGCAGCTGGCTGTGCCGCCGCACAGCCAGCTGGGTCAAAAAAGGGTCTCTAGATCTGTGGCACGCGATGAAGACCCTTCATCGATTCACGTGCGCATCGATTCACGCGCATCGATTCACTCCATATTCACGCGAAGAGACCCTTTTTTGACCCAGCTGGCTGTGCGGCGGCACAGCCAGCTGCATCAAAAAAGGGTATCTAGATCTGTGGAACGCGATGAACATTTCGATCGTCCGCCATATTGCTGGTAGTTAAGTCGAGCGATGGCAACGGCTGCCATTTATTCAGCATTGGGAAAGGGTTGCGCCTCAAAGGGTTAATGAAAACTGAATGAATCTGATTTCAAGAAACCGTGGGCAGGGTATCTTAATAACTCGCTGTCACGCTTACAGGGGGAAGAGAGGAAGGGGGAGGGGGAAATGAATTATTTTTTTCTATTTTAGAATCGGAAAGTGTGTCGGACCGTTTCGTTTTCAATCGGTCCGATGCTCAATAAGATGAGCGGGCCCCGATTAAGATCTTGCCTCCGGAGCGCACCTGATGGGCACCTTGTTAACGTTTGACAAAGTGCCGGTTTCCGTGCGTGGAAGCGGCACAGCACGCATGTGTCACGTGAAATATGCTTCGCCAAGTTGATAAGAAATGTACGTTTCAACAATGGTAGCACCTGCTGACAAGAAATGCGTTGCGTAATGATTTTAAAATGTGCTCACCCACTGCAAAACCCCAGGCAATTTGTTTTCCGCGTGTGACAAAACAAGGGTTGTTTTCCCATCATTATTATACTTTATCATTTCAAGGTTCTTGTTGTTATCGCACTCATTATCGAATCATGTCTGCGGTCGGAGATAACAAAGTTTCATCTACAAATCCTCCTCCTCCACAGCAAATTTCGCTTCGTGCAAAAAAACAAACCGCATTTGAAGTTTTGAAGAGACAAGGGTACGATGCCATTTGTGCTTGCTGCTGATTTATAAATAGCAAAGAAGCTGTCAATGCTTGTATTTTCCTGGAAGTAATCCTTTTGTATAGTATAGTTTATTCGAATGCATTTGTTGCTTTGTCTCTAATGGCGAAAAGCATTGTCTGGTGTGTAGTCATAAAAAAGTGGCAGAAAATTAGTTACATACCCCTTCGCGACTGACCCTCAAATGGTCAAATCTATAAAGCATGGTTTTCTGCAAAGTTAATTGCAGTTTCCTGCTCATTAAAAAGTTTTGTTAAATATTAGGTGTACTACTTTACTTCAGCGCCGCCCAGGTGGTGTAGTGGCTTAAGGACCATTCTATCCCAATTTGGGTCCGGGTTCGAATCCCGGCTTGGGCATGCATGTTAACTTGTCCATCCTTTCATAGGGGAAATGTTGGCCGATCACTGGTTGCTCTTATAGTAAAATGGCCAGTAATTAGGGGCTTATGACTAAGTGCCCGCCCATTGGGAAAAAAGAAAACTTTACTTCCGCCGATTTCTATAGATGGCTTCAGCGGTATATAATGGTCAAAATAAATGGATATAACAGATGCCATGCAACAAACTTGGGCATTTGTCACCATAACTCATTAAAAAGATTAATCGGTTTGCGTCTGCATCATTAAGTTATTCTCGATTGAAAATGTTAATTTACAAGCAAAATTCTCGTCATGAGGATGTTTTAATTTTCTGCTTCAATGCGCTCTCAATGCTCTCAAATACATTTACTGAGGTCCCTATTAGTAGAAGAACGTGTTGTCAATGGTTCCAATATTTCAAGAACGACAATTTTCTCGTCGAATACCCAGCATAGGGTTTGAACAGAGAATTTTTGAAAGCGTTAAAATTGGACTCGTGTCAAAGTCAAAAAGCAGTGGCACGGCGATTGGGAGTGACTGAACCGGTAATTTAAACTTTGAATCATAAATGTATTACAAGTTTTTTTGCAATAAATCTCGATTTCGAAGGGATTGGGGGGGGGGGGAGAAAACAGCGGAAGCAAAATTGTAAACCTAGTAATTTTACTTTTACTGCATATTTCAATATATATATATATATATAAATATATACATAAAGTATAAAAGGCATAACTTACGTATCAACGTAGCATACATATGGCAGATACAAAATTCTAAATATCCATGGTATGATAGATGAGCAAAAATATATTGAGCAAGGAATATTTTTAATTGCTAAAAACCTTGAATTTAAAATTCTGCTTTGTGAAGCAGATTTTTTTTCATACATTTAAAACTCAGACATTTTGTAATGAAGTATACAGCGCAGAAAAATTAATAAACACTATTTTGTCCGTCATTGGTTTATAACCGTTAAAACTGAGATATATCGACAATCAAGTCTCCCCGTACATCTTTGGATACGTTCGACAGTTTTTTGGACACGATGCAAACTTTTCAGAAATATTTTTAAATTCAACATTTTGAAAATTGGTCGACCAGAACTAACAGAGAAGACAGAAGCTTCCATCATTGTATTACTTATTTTGAAGTTTCAAGAGTTATCTCACTTTCATGATCAAACTGTGTCGGGTGAAGATGAAAAGTTTCATCTATAGCTCTTTCCCCGAAAAATATTATTGCATAGAAAGCTTCTTTCAGACGTCATTGTTCTTACTGTTGATATATAAATAGCCGGGTTGTCATTTTGGGTTTTTCTAGCCATAATCCCTTTATACATCTAAACTAAATGCGCTTATTTTATTGTCAGTTATATGCAATGGCATTGCCAGATATGTAAGCTGTCGGAAATAGATAATTAAAGACAGTAACTATTTTCCTACATCGGGATTAAGTACACGTTTTGAGGCATAAAAGGAAGAAAAACTAGTTACGTAAGTTGCCGAAAAACAACTTAATAATTAAAGTTGGTCTTAATATATTGAATTTCTTTTTTCGCCTGTAAAAAAAAAAATGTTCTAGAACATTTGTAATATATGTGGTACAGTAAATATTAATAACATTTATAAATTATCTGACATTCTACACATATAAACGTTAGATATTGAATTATAATTTTTCTTCTCGCACTTGAAATGGTAAATTTACAACTGTTTTTAAAAATTACTTTGCCACCTAATGACACGAAACAGCTCTAAAAAATTCCTTGGCGTATTATTCATCCAATACGTCAAACTCATTTGCGTCTGTTTAGAAGCAAAGTATTCAAAAGTGTAGTTGACTGGAAGATTGGTAGATTGTACAGAAAATGGAAAGTGATTAGACATCGAGCGGAATTACAAATGAAATTTTTGGAGTTAGTCACTTTTCTCATAGGCAAGTGATACATTCAAAGATGGTTCTTCCGAAAGAAAGTCAGCTTAGTATATTTCTTTTCAGAAGAGCATATAGAAAATCCTGTTTTCTGTATAAGATTGTAAGTATATTTGAAAATGAAATTTTGTTGAAAATGAAAATTTTATACAGTAAAATCTCGCTATAATGAATTCGGTTGGCTCCAGTTGAAAAATTCGCAATAGAGAAAATTTCGTTCTTTGAAAGATTAGAGTTTTTTTTTTCCGTTGTTTAAGTAAACACGGCAAACGTCTTAGTAAATACGCCAAGCTTAAAAATACTTAAATGGCTTTTAATTAAAATAAATTTCTATACATTATAAAATTTTTAAAGTAATTTGTTACTATTTTTACATTGAATAAATGAAATGTTCAGAAGGAAGAGCAATTCGCCATTATAGACAATGCAGTAATGCAGTTACTCAGGGGCGTAGATATCGGGATATATCTCCCCCCCCCCCCGAAAATTTTTGGATTAGTTATCTCAAGGTTTTCGCCGTGCAGAAATTCCGGACTCGCAGAGACTCGGAAAATTTCCTCTTTTTTTATATTGCTTTGCATCCCGTGATGATAAATTTTCCCACAAATCTTCACATTTTAAAATTGCACTGAAAATAGAGTCGAACACATTTTCTTTCATTTGTAAAAGTCTTTCAATGCTTTAGAACAGTGCTTCCCAACCACTCGTCAGCGAAATTTTACTACCGGTTCACGTCCATAGAATTTGTTAAAAAATAATCAGCAGTGAACGTTGCTCGAACTAAAAATTGTATTGCATAACGCTTGATTTCTTAAATGAATAACATGCTTTTATAATATTTATTATTTTTGGATGACACTGGTCAGCGACAAAGACTGGATTAGAATGATTTTAGCATTTCTGTATTTGGAGGTTTCGGCTGAGACACATATACGTTTTCGGAATCGCTGTCACTTTCCTGTCCTTCACACGGAAATTAAGCCTGTCTAGTCTCGCAAAATCTCTATGTACACTGAAAAATGCTGTTTTGTTGATTCAACAAAATTTTGACTGGCCTTATTTCAAAGATATATTTTTGTTGAATAAGCAAAATTTTTGTGAATTTGACGAAGTATTTTGTTTATTTAACAAAAATTTTGTTAAAAACCAACAAAAAGTATTTGGCTGAAATAAATCCAACCAAACTTTGTTGAATCATCAAAGTTTTGTTGAGTTCAACAAAACAGTTTTTCCCTGTAACAATATTAATTTTTTTTAAAATCTGCCTCGTCTCGCATAAAAGCTGCAAATGTGTCTCGTCTCGCATAAAAGCTGTAAGTCTCTGTTCTTGTCTAGCATCAACTCATCGCTTCATCTGGAGAATATGAGACAAGTAACATTTCTGCAGTCATTTCTGAAAAGTAGGAGATATTTACATGATCTGTCCTTCCTTTCTCTTTCACTGTTTTGCATATTTCTTTCAACTAGGCCAAGATTTTACTAACGCCATCCTCAGTGTCAATATCTTATGTCAGATCAATACGAAATCCAAAGATAAAAGTCTGAAAAAATCCAGTTCGTTGTAAAGAGACAGCCACTTCGTTATATAGAGAATATTTTTACTGTTATTAAAGTCTTAGGGTTGGGTACCAACTAAAAATTTCATTACTGAGAGACTTCGTTATAGGGAGACTCTGCTGTATTTTACAAGTGTTTCCCACGACCAGCTCACACTTTAATCAGCATTGTTGGGTCCGGCTAACTGATGCTGCTTGAATACTTACTGATGGGACTTGATTGGAATTTTCCGTGAGAGCCTATATCTTTCCTGCATGATTTTTCGTTCAGTGTACTGAAGAAACAAAGTTGATGAGACAATCGGAAAAGAGGAGTAAAATAACACCCATTCTCGAAAAAGGCGATTGTTTGCACATGAAATGTAAGAAAAAATCTTTTCCGCACATGGTAATTTATACCTGAAAATGTTATTACAGATTTTTTACATTCCCCTTATAAATTGGTTTCTTAATTAGAGGATAAATAAGGATTTTCCTCCATTTTAAAATCATGTCGAAACATAATGAATGCAAAGCAAATACTATATAATTTAAGTGTTTATTAAACCAGTTACGAGATTTATACTTAAATTTTTAATGTACCACTGTTGTTGATTATCAGAGTCCATTGTATAAGATTTTGATACATTTAACTACATGCTAACCTTTTGTTACTTTTACAAAACAGCTGAAAATTGCATTTTGCTCACCACAAAAAGTATTTCAGTATCCACTATTGCCTGTTCTTAAATCCGTGACGAAGCTCCACTTCTCGTTGATTACTTGACGAATATCTATCAAACTCCGTCACTTTTTTTTCCCCTCTCTTTACTTGAAAAAACAAAAATTGAACAACCGAACTTCATTTGATTGTTAAGTGTATAGAACACTGCATACACGCGTTCCATGATTGAATCTAATTATTTTACCAGATCAGATTGAAAAAAAAAATCTGTTTTTAATAACCATTGAAATATATGAAAAAACCCTTCTCATCCACCATTAACATATGAATAATATCACAAATTCTAGATTGCGGACACGTAGCTGATGGGGGACACTAAGGAGCCTTAAATTATTTTACAAAACACCTCGTAGAATTTTTACTGTAAAAGAGACTCGGAATTTTTTCTGTTAGACCAGTGCCATGCACCATGCAATACGGAAAATCCTATAATTAATTCTAAGGGATCGATCCAATCATTGTAGTAACTGTGCGGTATCCAACCTTGTCAACATGCGCCGATTTTTTTCACATACAACTACAGATGGGCCATGCAACTCAAGCACCTTTTTTCATTTCCTTACGTTCGCATGTAGAATTGGAAAATATAAATACGGGCAGGCTTTAGTTTAGTGGAGGAAGAGTAATAACGTGTGAACGCATGATATTGAAACCGTTGTTCTGGGGATATTTGTTCGGGGATCAGAGACGGTCCGATTTTTTATGACAATGTATTTTGGAGCGTACAAATGGAACCATACGGACGGAGTATCATAAATTATGAGAAATAAAATATTTCCTTACACGAAATTATTTAAAGTCTTCAATTAGTCTCAAAGCAAAGAGTAGGCACAAGGATGCAATGCACCACTTGAATCATCCAGTGCTCCAAGATTTGGCCACCCCTGGAGTAACTGGATGGGATTAGCTCAATGTAGAGAAAATAAGATTTTCTGTTTCAAGAATAGGAGATGAAACCTTTTAGGGTAGGCTAGAGCCCAGGGCCTGAGTATAACACTTTTGTGCCCCTACACATAGCTTGATTAATTTTTGTGCCTCTCTCTCTTTATATATATATATATATATATATATATATATATATATGTGTGTGTGTGTGTGTGTGTGTGTGTGTGTGTGTGTGTGTGTGTGTGTGTGTGTGTATCACTCAATATTTTGGCCTATTTCTTCATGTGATCCCAGGGCACGTGACTCGAGTGCGCGTGCTATAATCTTAAAACCTATCCAGTTACGCTAGATTATCTCTCAATACATCTGCGGAGAAGTTCTGGATTTTTCCGCTACTTCATTAGAAGTAACCTAGCTCTGTGATTGTGAAAAAGTGCTTTCGACAGTAGAATGTTTATACTTTATTTTTTAAGCAAAATTTTCGTTTAAAAAATATCAAAAAATAATTCTTGGAGCTAAAACATGGTGTCAGATAAACGTGTCTTCTGGAAACTTTATTATGCTTCTTGATTTCTCATTCCAAAATGTATTTTACTTTTAAATCAAATAAAACCGTTGTATGTTTTATAAATAGAAAGTGAAAGACCCGATCTGCGCGACACTGCAATGGCACTCTCAACTTGGCAAACAGAAGCTAAGCCGTTTCCGAGAGAATCGATAAAATTCTTTCGGTTAAATACCATTGTAATTAGTAAGTTAATAATAAAACAAATGAACAGCGATGAATTAAGAGTCATTCGACTTCTCGGACCATAAAAGCAACGAATCACTGCCCTGTTTACGTGATATTTTCGCAGTGTGCGTAAGGACCGTGAATCATTTTTAAAAAACCCGAAGTCAATTTTCTGTTCATTGACTCTGCAGTTTTGAATATATTTCATTTTCTATTATCGGAGATGCCGCTTCAGAACACAAGGACTCTTTTTAAAAGGAGGGGGGAAATGGTGCTTCAGAATTAATCAATCCTTATGAAGCTGCTTCAAATACAAATTACATGAAAATAAAACATAAACCAAAAATCGAAACTCGCTGCCGTATTATTTATGATTGGATTACAATGTAATTGCTGCGGACACTTTCAATGCCCACCGACCAATGAGGGGGAGGGGACGTCAATAAAATGTGCACTGAATCTCAGAAAAGGAAGGGGGGGTAGGGGGCGGGGCTCATTGTCACGTGATGCCGTCTCCATGACAACGTTTGACGGCGGCGTCGCCATGTCTGAAAAGTGGGCCGTGTTTTTATATGGGAGAGCTTTTTGAAATAATCACAAGAGCAGTGTATAATTTTCTCGTTATGAAAGTATTTTTTTCCTTTTTTATTATTATACAATGATTTTTTTTTTCTTTTTAGTATTTTTTCTTCTCTTTCTGGAGAATAAGTAAAAGTTTTCTGGTGGCTTCTCAGTAATTGTTTGCTAAAGCTGTCTTTTGCCAAAAATAGGCTCATATATTTAATGACTGGAGGGAGAAAATTGGAGTATTTTTAGCATTCATTGTAGAAATTGTTCTCCGGTTTTGGCACTGTTTCGGAGAGTCTCGGTTTAATTATTTTACTCGCATAATATCGAACTAATAATAATATTAATACTATTACAGATGAAATATTAATTTGCGAGTGAAAAAAATGCATTCTCTAAAACTTTGGCTGCAATAGAATTGTATTTGCATTTTATTCCTAGTTTCTGTTCTCAGAAATATATTTTATGCTTTCATTTCCTAGAACATCTGAACTACTGGCAATTATTCATTTTGATAATTAAATATGCGATGAAATTTCAGCTTACAAGTAAGTACGCTATAGAAATTTTCAGACTTTGACGATTCGATGAATCGATTTGAATTTCCTTTATAAATTACTAGCCGCCTCCGGCGGCCAGTGGGTTCGCCATCTTAATACATCTTGGTCGGAGAGAATCCTGTTTCTCATCGGCTTCCTTGGCACTGAAATCTCTCAGATTCTGAATGAAATTTAAAATTAAGATGGTTACAAACAGGGCAGCCCTAGGGTATAATTGATATTTCTAAATCCTTTTTCTGGATGTAATACAATAGAAATAGAATGGGGGGAAAAGCTGCTCAGAAACACGCACAATTCGAACTGAATGAATGTTTCAAAAGCTTATTCAGGTGTATTCTTTATCATAGTCAGCGTAGCAGACGATAAAGTGATTTTATTTATTAAAAACTGGGTATTCTATAAGTTTGCGCCATCTGTCGACGGCTCTGTGAAATAAAAACTCAATGTACTCTTCGTTCTTTTTATAAAAGATGGTTTTTTGTATACTATAGGAACAATTTTTTTTTTTCGCACGATAAATAGTAGTCTCTATGTTAATCCAGGACTTTAACTGTCTTCCAAATTTCATCCAAATCCGTCAAACCGTTTCAGCGTGAAAGTTCAGCGTCAACCCCACCCCCTTAGCAAGGGCCCTGTTCATTCATTGCACCTTGTCGATTAGAATTAAATTCAGTTAAGTCATTTTTTAAAACTATATTTGAGAAGTTGAGCCGATTGTATTTCAGAATAACTCACTTCATAATTTTCCCAAAGGGATAAAAAAAAAAAAAGAAAAGAAAGAAAAAATGCAAAAACGAATTTAATAAAAATTGATTTTGACGTTGGTTCTGATACTGAAAGTAAAACAAAAGGTTAAATATTTACTATTTTCCTATTTATAAATATTTGAAGAATATATTTTTTTCGTGAATTTTATAATGAGAAGAGATTTTTTATACACTTGATGGATTTTCATAACTGATGAAATTTACCTAGCTTACATTTTTCAGCATGCAAAAGTAAACTACGACATAAAGTGTTATTATTGAAGTTTTGATATATGGTTGCTGTTTTAGTATGAAAATGATTCGTTAATATTATACATTAAAGCAAAAATCTTTACTAGAAAAGTATATATAAATATTTTTCCTATTGTTGCAAGACAGTGGCGTAGCCAGAAAGTTTTCATGGGGCGGGGGTGTTACGACTATTGCAACTCGCATATATGCATACATGTGTGGGATAAGAGAGTGAAGAATATACATTTTGTATGGCAAAAAATTCCTCTTGGGGGGGTATGACCCCCCCTAACCCCCCCTCCCTTGGCTACGCTCCTGTTCCGAGATAATGGAGGAAAACTCAGAATTTGCAATAATGAGGATCGAATGATAAATGATTGATTGAAAAAAAAAGTGATTTAAACGCATAGTAGTAGCGTGTGAGTAAACTTCCAAGCATAAATACGGAATTTTGATACAAAGAAACATTAAAACTATAATTCCATAAAATTAAAATGCCGCTTTCATTTTACTGGCACAGTATCTCTTATCATAAAGGTAACAATTTTTAGGATTGAATATCTTCACCTTGGAAGAAATAACACTCACAAAGCTTTGTATACTCAATAAGTAACTGGGCAAGGAGTAAGAAAGGGCTGTTACCCCTCTAAGAAATATTTATATCTTATTTTAACTGAACTATAGCATGGTTTTCAAATTTTTCAATGCAAAGAGTTCTTTTTAAACCGTTGACTAATAGCTCTACACTTTCAGTTAGATGAAAGCTTTCTAACAACATGCAGTTACATGCCATACATTTTTATAAAGGGTCGTAAATTAAAAATTCATAAATTTAAAAAAATATCTGTTTATGGTAACTGGAAAAAAAAGCAAATTAGAAGATTGAAAAATTGGTAGTGTCAAATATGCATCCATTTATAAAATATGCACTCTCAATTCAAAGGAGCTAAAATAACGATCAAAGACGGAGTGACAGGAAAAACTGTCGGTTTTGACCTTTTTTACATCGAAACCCGCGGTACTAACACAAAAATACTCTTTAAGTACTCTTTTTCCCAGAAACCCACACCCGGCTTCCTGTTTAGCATAGTACTGATAACGTTCGCCCCGAATATTTTGCTCCGCTCAGTGATCGAGAAACGCTCCTAAAGGAAAAGTGCACTTTCAAGTACGGAAAGGTTCGAAAATTCGCTCCGACTGATCGAATTTCGCTCGTTTGAATTAACCCTTTAACGCGCAGTGTTCCCGCTCTGGGAACACCAAACTCTGACGTTTTGACTGTTGCCGTTGCCAGTCATGAAGAATAGATTTGATTTCTATAAAAATAGTTGCGGGTGATATAGCTCCACGAGAATCCTTTACTTTTTAGCACGCCATTTCCCGTCAAAAAATGGTCACGATTATTTTTAACAGCACTGACATCTACTGAAAAACGGAAGAATTCGAGAACAGCCGGATAGATTGCCCAATGCTGAAAAAAGGACAGCCGTTGCCATCGTTCGACTCATTTACCAGCAAGATGGCGGACGATCGAAACGTTCATCGCGTGTCACAGATCTAGAGGCCCTTTTTTTGACGACAGCTGGCTGTGCTCGCGCACAGCCAGCTGTCGCACATTGGGAAAGGGTTGCGCCTCAAAGGGTTAAGCGTGTGTGTCATACAATAAAACTACATCTCATTATAAAACTTTTTTTTTCATTGTTGTATTTACAAATACTTCGTAGATGCCATGAATTAATTTCCTCAGAACAATGTTATAGCATGAAGGCTTAATTCATTTATGGACTGGCGCTCTGATGCATTTTTGCTGACAGATAACGGGATTTACATGTTACGTACAGATGCCTGCTCCTCTTGCGTAATCCCTTGTCACTCAGGGAAGTGTTTCTCTCAGCTGTCTATGGGATCGTTAGCTTCACTAGTGCCCCTCCTCACGCAAAGTTTCGTGCTGATTAAAGACCTTGCTTGGATGTCGTATTTATTTTTGTAATCGAAGAGTGCATCTGAATTTTCAAGAGTTAATATACGAATAACTATGTATTGACGTTTGATTATACGGTCACCAACTCCTACTTTGCCAGCAGGGGATCTGTGTTTCTCTAATGGGCCGTGACTATCAAGAACGTATTGGAATTACCATTGAAAACTATTTAAAGGAAATTGATTTGTTTGATTTTCTGTATGAGGTTTGGGATTTGAATGGAGTGCTGTGTTTTCATTATATTAGTTTTTCCTATTGTGTAGCTGGCGTTTGATGCAGTCAGCTTCTGGGGGACTAAAAGAAAAGAAAACTAACCTTATTTCTTGGTCAAGCATTTTTTAATTCACAGAGTTTGATAGAATTGAAAATTCTTAATTGTAGTACTCTATCCACACATGTTTAGGGTCGGTTATATGTATATTAAATACTTAGTTTTCGCAGTACTGTTCTGTTTGCGGGGCCTCAAACAAAAACCGGCCAGTTCTTAGTAACAAGTCACTCGACCTTGAATCGCTATTCACATTTAGATACGTGCCTTCTTTATTTTTTTTTCAGATAATAACACGTATAAAATTATTTCATCCATTTCTATAAGGCAATACTTTCAAACAACTGGAACTTCAAGAATGAAATAGTGCCGTGTTCGTATAAGAAACTGCGTAAATGTAGGAAAATGAGCCACGCGCCTGTTGTTCCGCAATCATGCAAATTCAGTTGTAATGAGTTCCAGGGCTGTGACCGTCAAATTTAACAATCAACATCCAAAAATGAAAGTGAGGTATTACGGCGAATTATCTGTGCAACGGATCTAGGCCGAGAGGGGGGGGGGAGTGGACTTTCTAAGGCATCCTAACCCGTATTTAGACAAAGTTTTGGAGAAAACCACGGAAAACTGCGAACGGCTAGGTCGACGGTGGCGACCTGGGTTTGAACCAGGCACCTTTCGTGTCCAAGTTGAGAGCGACAATGTGCTCGTCGACTTATGGGCCAATGAGCATCCAAAAGCTTACCGGAAAATTTTGTAGTATATGGTGAGCGATAGCAAAATAAGCCGTTTTTATCCGCAGTTTTGATTTTCTAGCAATTACAAATAACATAAATGTATTTGTAGCTTCTATTGAGCTATTCATAAAAGTATGCTTTATAAAGATTGCTTCCACATCGTATTGAGCTGGTTGACATCCTTTCAATTCATTTTGAGCAATTTTCGACACCGTGTAGCTTCGGATCACTTTCTGCGCTTAAACATTTTAAACCTAAGTTCCTCATTTTAGGGGTTTAGCAAGAAGTACAATGCCTTGCTTATTTATTAATTAAACCAAACACATATTTGGGGGGGGGGGACAGTTTATTAGAAAAATTCATTTCAATCATAATCAGTATTATGCTCTCCTTTTGATAAGTTCATATTCAATTATTATATACCCAAATCGAATTTCATGCTTTTCTGGAAACGCGCAGAAACTTTTCGAATTCGAAAGATTTCGTTTTGTATACACAGCCACTCTTATATCAATGCAGACGATTTATCGGTGAAAAAAAAAATTAATTATGTAATCTGTAAGAACTATTTTAAAGGAATTGGAATTATTCTTTCCTTTCAAAGCCTGTTAACCGTGATGAATATTACGTCATATCGATTGCAATAGCTCATTTTGTCAAGCAAATTATTCTCTAGGGAAAAAAAGGAACTGAAAATAGCAATAAATCGCTTAAAAATTAGGGAACATGTGGGTTTTCAGATTTTTAAAGTACCACAGCTTGTTCTTTATATTTTTATACATAATTATGAAAAATTTCAAGCGGATCGCATAAATGGTGCAAATGTTACTATCCTTTTTCTGCTTTTTAATCTTTTTGGAGTCATAGCGGTAAAATATTTATATTGAAATGGTTTCCCGGAATGGTTACAGAATGAATCAGGGATCAGCATAACTATATATATACATATTTCATTTGTTAAGATTTCTCCATCTTTGTTTATCCTCAAATCCACAATATCACAGTCAAGACCTCGTTACATACTATGTAGTATGTCGGTCTTGATCAGAGTAAAGGAATTCTTTTCACGGAGAATCACGTTCCTGTAGTAAATCCTCATTTTCGATTACGTTTGGAAGAGGTAGTGTTAAGGCATTAAAAAATAGAGCAATATCGAGGCAATATTAAACAAACTGATTGGCTTTTCCTCTTGGGGATTCAAGAAATTTAAGATTTTCAAAATCTGCTTCTCAAATGGAAACATTTCTCTCATTTAGCATTCCAATTCAATTAATAGAAAACGAAAAAATCTGATGTGTACAACACATGACTTCCTTGCGCGCCTATTAAATCAAAAATATTTTCAACGCACTTCTTCTAAACTTATTTGTTTGAAAG
This sequence comes from Cheiracanthium punctorium, assembly GCA_038373885.1. Lineage (NCBI taxonomy): Eukaryota > Metazoa > Arthropoda > Arachnida > Araneae > Cheiracanthiidae > Cheiracanthium > Cheiracanthium punctorium. The sequence continues at coordinate 288,337 of JAWZYV010001696.1, read as the reverse complement.
AGATAAAATATCAGTAATAGTAAGGTTTAGCGATGTCTAGCCAAATATTTCGATATTACCAAGCACAGTTCAATTTGAAACATTTCCTTCTGACACTTTATTTGGCGATATTTCACCAAAAGCCGACAAGCTTGAATTAGATATTACAATAGTTCTAAATACAAAAGTTCAAAATTCTAGGGGTTAAAGTTTTAGAGTTATACAAAATGCGAAATAATTTTTGGCGCCAAATTTGGCGATATTTCGGCGAAACTCGTCTATGTCGACGACATGTGGCGAGATTTTAAGCATGGACCAAACAATGACAGATTATCGCGAAATTTGGCGATATTTCGCCAAAACTCGCCAAGAACGATGACAAATGGCGATACTTTGGGCATGGACCAAATGACTGACTATCGCAAAATTTGGCGATATTTCGGCAAAACTCACCAAGGTCGACGACAGACGGCGAGATTTTGGACATGGACCAAACAATGACTGTTACAGTTGCATTATATTGAAGATGTCCATAGACATTAAAGTAATGAAATTCTTTTCGATGGTCCTGTAAATAAACTCTCCAGTACATTGGAACCAAAACTCGAGATGCACAACTAGATGTTACAACAATCTTATACATGAAATTTCATAATTGTTTTGAGATTTGAGAGTTAAATACGCATACACGTACACCAAAAGTCGCCAAGCTTGGCGACTTTTGGCGTAGTTCTTGAGAGAGGCACGTGGCCGTGGTCGGACCATTATCTAACTGATGTGGTAGGACGGTATTGTGCTTGAAATGGATGAATGCCCCTAAAATTGCCATTGACCGTAATATATTGGAAATCTTTTGAGTGTTCCTGTAGCAGAACTATAAATGATAAAGACACTTTTTTTAATGGAGAAATTCATTTTGTAACTCTTAACAGACTATATCACATCTGAGTCGTTTGCAATAGCCCAATACCACTAAAATACGCTGTAATGAATTTCGGCCCATAGAGCGTAATGTATTTAGAATCTTTTGAGTCGCCCTGTAGATAAAATATGCATTCGAATCGAACCTAAAGGGGAACGGCGCAAGTAGGTGTTACAACAATCCTAAATATAAAGTTTCAACATTCTACGCCTAATAGTTTTTGAGATATGCGAGTTTAATGAATTTCGGCCCATAGAGCGTAATGTATTTCGAATCTTTTGGGAGGTCCTGTAGATAAACTATCCAGTCGGATGGAACCAAAAGGGGAGGTGCACTACTAGATGTTACAACTATCTAAAATATGAAGTTTCGACATTCTACGCCTAATAGTTTTTGAGATATGCGAGTTTAATGAATTTCGGCCCATAGAGCGTAATGTATTTCGAATCTTTTGGGCGGTTCTGTACATAAACTATCCATTCGATTGCGACCAAAAGGGGAGGTGCACAACTAGATCATAGAAGAATGCTAAATATCAAATCTCAACATTCTACGACCAATAGTTTTTGAGATATACGAGTTACATACATACGTACGTACAGACGGCATGGAAAAACTGGCCACAATAGACTCGCCGCTGGTCAAAATGAGTTGCAGACGCGTTTATAGGATCGTGCATGCTAGCTTACGATGATATGCATCGAAAAAATTCTTAAAAGTAAATTTAGAGGTAGTCAAAATCGGTTTTTTCGTCGAAATTTGGCCCCCAAAATTTTTCGGGATCACATTACTTCCTTATACTACGTACAAGGAAGTAAAAACATGCGGTTTCAGTGTTGTCAATGTCAGTTGCCAGGAAGTCCTCACACTGATTTTGAATTCAAAATATCGATTCAATCGATGCATTAATACGGATCTTCAATATTTTAAAATCAAAAATTCACTAGATGTTGAAGGGATAACAGCAGAATAAAAATAAATTTAAAGAAACAACTGAAAATATCTAAAAAAAACTGAAATTTGTAAATATCTCTGAAGAAACACCGAAATTTTTAAAATCACGGAAAAGTCACTCATTTTTTTAAGCCATTGAAAAAAGAACCTGCATTCAAATTTTTCATCCAAAATCACTGAAAGAGTGACAAAGTCACTGATTCTGGTCACCCTGCTATCAACTGACATTTATAGAAATCATTGCAGGTGACCTGTTTCTGAAATAAGCGATTCAAATATTTTATACTGTGCATTAGAATTTAATTAAAATATAATACAGTAAATATGAAGTGAGTAAATGTACGGAACATCATAAACATGAAAAATTAGCATTGAAATCATAAAGTGAAAAGAGCTTCATAATACGAATATTTTACGAAAATTCCAGCATCGTCATCATATTGCGATCGTGACACTTTCGTTCAAGATCTACTGCAGAAAAAAAAAAAATAAATAAATAAATAAAAAGAAAAAGAAAAAGAAATAAGATCGATTGAAGTATGGCGCACATAACCATGTCCCCAAATACAATTCCACGAACAGATCAGTGAGATGGGGCTGAAACCGGATTTAGAAATCACAGTAACATCGATAGATGATGTCTTTGAGTTCATTCCGTTCACTCTTTGAGCTAAGAAATAGACATCTAATCAAATGAACTTGACACAGGATAAAAGTGTAAAGGTATATGATAAAAAAAATTCTGTTTAACCGAAGTCCAACCTGTTTAACTATGCTTTTGTGGTATACATTCCTTTTACGTCTGTTAAAAATTTATTATTTTTCTTATACGCTGTGATTAAAATAGCATTTGCTTCAGCATATTGGAGAAGTGAAGAGCTTAAGATAATAACGAAGGGTTGCAAATAATATTTTTTGACCTTGGAGATCTGAATACCTTTCCGCAATAACATCACAAAACACACATCTCTAAAGGATTTTGATAAACTACATTTTATTAAGAATAATGCTGATTTCCTGGTACATGCTCATTATTTCTGTTACAAAGATACAAAAACTGACCAATAGCGCAATGTGTTTTAGAGTGAATTAATAACTTTCTCAAGATGATGTTTATTATCTTTCGTTGCTTTGTTTTTCCGATTTTTCTTTCGACACTTAATCTCTCCAAGAATTTTGGCTCCTCGTAATATTTTTCATCCTATACATTTTACTACGTTTAGTCTTGAAATGATGGATTCTAATTAATGCATCTTGTTTTAAAATTCAGCATATCATCACTTAGCACATTCTAGTTGCATTGAGTCCCGCATTGTTTTTTACTGCAATATTGCAATGAGTTTTAATTGTGTGTGTGTGTGTGTGTGTGTGTGTTAAACGGACTGATTTGAAAAAAGAAAACCTTTTTCTTTTAGCATAAGTTTCTAATTAGATTTTATTCTTTGTTAATAGCCTCAATACACTTAGACAAACTCTCTAGGTATATATACAGGGTGTCCCAAAATCACTGACTTGGGTTTTTATACCTTAAATATTCATCCTAGACATAGAGGGAGACTGGACACGTTTTCCAGTTCGCTTTATTACTTCCTTGTACGTAGTATAAGGAAGTAATGTGATCCCGAAAAATTTTGGGGGCCAAATTTCGACATAAAAACCGATTTTGACTACCTCTAAATTGAATTTTAAAAATTTTTTAGATGCATCTCATCGTAGGCTAGCATGCACGATCATATTAACGCGTCTGCAACTCATTTTGACCAGTGGCGAGTCTACTGTGGCCAGTTTTTCCATGCCGTCTGTACGTACGTACGTACGTATGTATGTAACTCGCATATCTCAAAAACTATTGGTCGTAGAATGTTGAGATTTGATATTTAGGATTGTTCTATGATCTAGTTGTGCACCTCCCCTTTTGGTGGCAATCGAATGGATAGTTTATGTACAGGACCGCCCAAAAGATTCGAAATACATTACGCTCTATGGGCCGAAATTCATTAAACTCGCCTAACTCAAAAAGCTATTAGGCGTAGAATGTCGAAACTTCATATTTTGGATAGTTGTAACATCTAGTTGTGCACCTCCCCTTTTGGTGGCAATCGAATGGATAGTTTATGTACAGGACCGCCCAAAAGATTCGAAATACATTACGCTCTATGGGCCGAAATTCATTAAACTCGCCTAACTCAAAAGCTATTAGGCGTAGAATGTCGAAACTTCTTATTTTGGATAGTTGTAACATCTAGTTGTGTACCTCCCCTTTTGGTTCCATTCGACTGGATAGTTTATCTACAGGACTGCCCAAAACATTCGAAATACATTACACTCAATTGGCCGAAATTCATTAAACTGGCATATCTCAAAAACTGTTAGGCGTTGAATGTTGAAACTTTATATTTAAGATTGTTGTAACATCTAGTTGTGCACCTCCCCTTTCGGTTCCATTCGACTGAATAGTTTATCTACAGGACCGCCCAAAAGATTCGAAATACATTACGCTCTATGGGCCGAAATTCATCAAAGCGTTTTTTAGAGGTATTGGGCTATTTCAAACGACTCAGAAGTGATATATGCTGTAAAGAGTTAGAAAATGAATTTCTCTATTAAAAAAAGTGTCTTTATCATTTATAGTTCTGCTACAGGAACACTCAAAAGATTTCCAATACATTACGGTCAATAGCAATTTTAGGGGCATTCATCCATTTCAAGCACAATACCGTCCTACCACATAAGTTAGGTAATGGTCCGACCACGGTCACGTGCCTCCCTCAAGAACTATGCCAAAAGTCGCCAAGCTTGGCGACTTTTGGTGTACGTGTGTGCATATTTAACTCTCAAATCTCAAAAACTATTATGAAATTTCATATATAAGAATGTTGTAACATCTAGTTGTGCATCTCGATTTTTGGTTCCAATCTACTGGAGAGTTTATTTACAGGACCACCGAAAAGAATTTCAGTACCTTAATGTCTATGGACATCTTCATTATAACACAACTGTAGACAGTCATTGTTTGGTACATGCCCAAAATCTCGCCGTCTGTCCTCGACCTTGGCGAGTTTTGGCGAAATATCGCCAAATTTGGCGATAGTCAGTCATTTCGTCCATGCCCAAAGTATCGCCATTTGTCATCGTTCTTTGCGAGTTTTGGCGAAATATCGCCAAATTTGGCGATAATCTGTCATTGTTTGGTTTATGCTTAAAATCTCGCCAAATGTCGTCGAGATTGACGAGTTTCGCCGAAATATCGCCAAATATGGCGCCAAAAATTATTTCCTATTTTGTATAACTCTAAAACTTTAACCCGTAGATTTTTTTAACTTTGTATTTAGAACTATTGTAATATCTAACTGTTTTCAATATCTTTTTTGACAGCAATCGACTGAGAATTTATTTACATGGTGAGCCAAATGACTTTGAATACATTGAGGTGTATAGATGCATTCAATTCATTGAAGGTCTGTGCTCACTGACTACTTTGGCTATCCCCAAAATCTCGCTGACTATCTCAAGTTTGTCGGCTTTTGGTGAAATATCGCCAAATAAAGTGTCAGAAGGAAATCTTTCAAATTGAACTCAGCTTGGCGATATCGAAATATTTGGCTAGAAATTGCTAAACCTTACTATTATTGATATTTTATCTCTTTCAAACAAATAAGTTTAGAGGAAGTGCGTCGAAAATATTTTTGATCTAATGGACGTGCAAGGAAGTCATGTGTTGGACACAGTAGCGGATCCAGGGGAGGGGCTAGGGGGCTTCAGCCCCCCCCCCAAAAGAGATTGCTCAAGGGTAACATTCTGCTTTATTATACACTTTAAATAGCTAAAATGATCTTATTTTATTACTTAGCCCCTCCCAAAAGCCTAATACATTGGTTTAGACTAAGATTTTGATTTATATTACATTTTAATTGGGTGAAATAAGTTTTTAAAAAAATTTAGCCCCTCCCAAAAAAAATTTCTGGATCCGCCACTGGTTGGACACATCAGATTTTTTTTCATATAAGCTGCTAGATGACTTGAGGGTGCAAACTAACCGAAGTAGCGACACACCACAGATCATATACGAAAGTTTCAATTCAGTAGATGCTTCCAAATCGACGGAAGATTCTATTTTCTGCATTTGCTGTTTGGACCTTCGTATTTACATGTAAAATGCATTAAAACATCAAATCCTAAAACAGAAAAGTAGCATGATATGTTGTTTAAGACAAAAGAAAAATGGGTGAAGTGCAAGAAATGGACGGCTGAAGACTGCACCAAAAGAGATGTTATATATTTTGTTTGTTCACTGTTATTCAGACAATGACTTTTTTTGTTTACAATAAAAAGTGTGTGAAATAGTTAAGTGACAGTTTTTGTAAAATCATTAGGCGGCATTTATTTTCCATATCGAATTACTTTCTCTATTGCTCTGTTAATATCTTACCTACTAATATTATGCCTTATTTATTATGAAAATTTACCCTCTACATTTTTGGTAAACTGGAATACTAGCCTCGCATACGGACTACATTTTTCAACTAAAGATTAACAGACTTAACCACTTGCTTTCAAAAACTATATTAACTTTTATGAAAAATAATTGTGCTAGTTTGTAAATAAAGGTATAGAAAATACAATTATATCCTAATAACCTCAAAACGGGGAAAAAATACAACAAACAAAAATGAAATTAAAAAGAGTTAGAAAATGTGCCCCCCACCACACACAATAAATTACAAAAAAAGGGTACCATATGGTATCGATTAAAATGTTCTGAATATGAAATCTAAATAACTACAATGAATTTTTGTATGGGCCCCGTACAAAAATATTTCCTAATTATTAAAATGTGCAAAAAAAATCTTAAATGTGCAGAATTTTATAGCATTTTTCTAAACGGATAGCGTCTCTGCCAACTTCACAGTGAGATTTTTGTACTTCAGAATTCTTTTTTTACTAAGACTGTACTAGGCATGTTTAAAACTATTGAAAAATTTGCTTAATAACACGCATAAAATAGTACTTGTAAACAATATGATTATTTATGTCGGTAGAAAAGGTCCTCTCTTCCCTTCTTCAGTTGCAAAAAAGCTCAAGCATAAAGCCTGGCATAGCCCCCAGGTTCTTCAGTCCAAGCACAGAGTCAGTAGAGATCCTGGAAATCGTGTGGATGATTGGAATTTTTTGCAACTGAGGAAGGGAGGACATTTTGCACCGCCCGAATTGACCATATTGTTGATAAGTACCACTTTATGTGAGATATTTGGCAAAGCTTTTAATGATTTTACACTCTAACACGAGTTTTTGTTGTGTGATCTTGTTATTAGGCATGTTTATTCTTTATCCTATACTTCACGTCTCCGAGTGTACTGTTTAGAGTTACTTGCTCCCTTCCCTTCACAACTTAGATGTTTACCAGAATTTGGCTGACTTCTGAAAATTGACGCCCCTCAGAATGATTACTTCTGAATAGAACACCGCACCTAATCGGTGGTCTTCAGTCGAACTCTCAACTCACCGATTATTAAATTTTTATTGCTTACAAGAAAGCCTTTTAGTTGGTGGGGAAAAAATCTGATTTTTTTTTATCTCTGTTTTTTTTTACTATTATTTTAATAGAGGTGCCCTAATCTGTAGGCGGAGATATTCATAGCTATATAACGCTGTAACTGTTTCATTTTACACAACTGAAACCACAGAAAAAGGAAGAAAAAATCATAAAAACATCGATAGCCTTGTGAGGTCTTTTTAACAATCACTTGTAAAAGGAAAACACAGACATCAACAACTCCCCAGGCTCCTCATCGGTGTCTCTCTGCACAAGGATTAAACAGTGGTTTAGGCCAAGGTCGGGAGACCTCAGTGGAACGCCCAATACCAGAAGCACGCTTTCTTTTTCATCTCCACCCCCGTGTATATGTTTTTTTTTTTCGCCACTATGATTTTTTTCTAAGTAGCAAGGAGGGGGGGGGGGAAAGAGAGGGGGGGCACCACCTAAGACCTAATACATGTCCACTTTCCAAATAGGCGCTGCCCTACTTTATATTCCGATATATGCTACTTTAGCACAGGGAGGTGTATTTAAATAAGATTAAGTAGTTTGTAAACGTGTTTCTCTCTCTCTTTTTTTCTTTTCAGTGATGTTTTATTGTGGTACGATGTATTATCTTTTTTTATTCATCTTTAGTGCTTTGGGAGATTTCATATATTTTTATCTTTCTTTTCGTATTCTTCTGCTCCGTTTGCTGCATGTTTCTAGAGTCAGAATACATTTATAGTAAGAATGATATGTGTTAAAATTTTCGTAATTTTTTTTTTATTGTACAGACTGTTTGATAATATTAATGTCAAATCGCCATGTCAATAATTTATAAAGCCTTACATTTTCAACTTGTACACTATTTCGATGCCCTGCGTTGCTTTCCAGAGTTGGCCTTTGAAATCCTTTTATTTTAGTATTTAAAAGTATTTATAGACTAAAATATTTGATAGAATGAGTTCAGCATTGAAACTATTTGTTAAATAACCGGTGCCTCCTCACAGTTAATTGGAGATATTTCCATATAATATACTTTTAAATGTCTTCATACAGTTGTTATTTATTTCTGATGCGAATGCTCATCAATAAATTCTCCAAATCTGTGCTTCTGAGCATTTATCTATGATTTTTAAAAACGAATTATTCAATTAGTCAAATTTCCACTACTAGAACGAAAAGTTTAAATGAACTATACCTTTCTTCTAAATATCTTTAATTTCATGAAACTATTATGAAACTCTATTTTTCCCAGATAATTAACAGTTAGCATTATAAAAATCATTTCTTTGGAAATAATACCATTATAATGCAATATGTATTAAATATCATGAAACGCATAAACCCAATATATATATGAAATACTTTAATTAAAGAGAAAAAAAGATCGATTCTATTCATAATGTTAACTACAGTAAAATTTGTCTTAAGTGGGAACTTTTCTGTGAAGAATGTTAAAGACAATCTGGTCTTCTGAATTTAAGTTTCAAAATTTTGGTTATTCGATTCCCTAGAACTAAAAGAAAGAAAAAAAGAAAAAGATTATTTTAAGGGAAATTTTTCGGTGACTCATTTACATAGTTAGGAAATATTTGAAACATCAGGAGCAATAAATGGTTTAAAAATAATTAAAAACTAATTATCCAGTACGATTTTCACTGGTGGTACAAAAAGGTCCACCCTTCTTCAACTGCAAAAAAAAAAAAAAGTTCTACCATCCACATGACCAGAAAGAATCTATCCTTTCTGTTCGAAAATATTCAACTACTGTACAAAACATAATTATATTGTACAAAATATACTTCCAATATTTCCTTACTAACACTTTGTATAACATATTCTTCTTTCTACAAGCTTCAATGACTTCTCAACTCTCTCGTAATACAGTATAATAAAACTGAGCCATGAAGCGAGATAGAAAAAGAATATAATCATAATAACAGCAGAGTAACGCCTCTTCGAGTAAATTAATGAACAATTATCGATCTCTCTAAATTTATTACCGCGCATCTAGAATCATATTAAGGGCTTGCGAAATGACTAGGCATTAACAGGTCTACAGAATATTAATTTTGAATAATCTTTGATGGATTCTTCTCATTTGAGCAGGGAAGATGGAACAATGGGGAAAAGTGCAATAATCCAGCATTTTGTAATGGGACGTCTAATTTACAACCCCCCCCCCCCCCACTCACACTTACGTAATTTTTTTCCCTCACCTAACACTTTGTCTCACTTTGAATACGGATATCTTTATTTTTGATTCTTCTCTGCCTCTAAGCTGACAGCTTTCTCATACGTTGTAATTCTCAATTAACAGCCATTGTCTGCTGAGCCTAATGAGAACCTCCTTTTTAGCTGCTTATCTTACCAGGAGCCAGGGCTTGTTCCATCTGCCGGTTTTTACTCACGTACTTTCCGCTGCGGGGAAAATAAGTTTTGGGAGAATTTTTATGCATGCTTTCATTAAAGCGCAAATTAAAGAAAGGGGGACAAAGTTTTTTGAATCTCGAATACTTCTTGATTTTATTTACTCACTCTGTAGTTGGACCGGTCATTTCACACCATTTGAAGAATCAACAAAAGTTGCACAGCACTCAAGTACGTCAACTTTCAAGTACTTGCTTGGGTTTAATACAATATGCATTGATAAAGCTACAAACTAAAGTAATTGTATTTATTCTATGAAAAATATAAAATTATACAAAAGTATATTTGAAAGTATATTTGAAAGTATAGTTGAAAGTATAGTTTCATAAACAATGGGCTCTTCTCCGAGAATTTCATCAATGTAATAAAAAATAATTTCTGAATTAACAGTTTTTATCAAGTGCAATTTCTGAAGGATGCATTGGTTTTTGAAAAACCGTGGTCGGAAAGTTAACTATTATTTGAACAGTTCTTCTAAAGTGATTATTAACTGGCACACGAAGACGACGTTTTCGACCCCGCTCTGCTATGTAATTCTGAACCGTCTTGTTGTAACCTATCCCTCCTAGAAATTCGTCAATCTAATTTGGAATCACCCTGTATAAAATCTAATTTCATATATATATATACTTTTTTTTCTTTTTTCAAAACCCCTAACACATTCGGCGACAGTAAAAATTTTAGCTAAAAATATGCCTAATGAATATGATTGATAAGCAGTAAATTTATGAAAAAGCAACTTACGTATAAATTAACAAGTTTAAGTAATTCATCTCTTCGATTTCTCATAAAACAAAATTTTTCATTTATTTCAATTATTATTTCAACAGGCACTTTTTAAAGCAAAATTTTTTTTGTTGAGGCCGTATCAGATGACGATGTTGTGTTTTCTTACTCTGTCCCATTGAGTAAATATTGAAATTTTTTAGGAATCATAATTTTCACAATTCATTTATAATTAGATATACAGCTGCTTATCAATTTGAATGGATGGCTATTTCGCACCAGCAACCGTGTTAAATAGAATTTCACATTTAAAATAACAAAAGTTTTTTTTTTTTTTACTTCTCATTGAACATAGTTTAATCGATTATTATTTTTTAATTCAAAGAAATTACTGTTGATTAAATGTAATTCTTTAAAGCCACACTAACTGTTATTTCAGAACTTCAATTATACATTTTTAATGAAACATGCATCTTTTAGGAATTATATTTTTCTCACATCTTTCATAAACAGACGTACAGTATCATGTTTATTTACTATCCGGCTCATAAAAATAAACTTTTATTATAAAGCTGTAGCATGCAACTTCAGGTATATCAGTTTAACTAATAAGTAATTTTAAATTACAAATTAGTTTTTTAAAAAAATATCATAAATATCTTAAAAATTCGCAAAAGAAACAGAAAAAACTTTAATTAGGCTACATAAACTGGAAGATTAAATTCTCCTCTGAAGGTAGCAATATCGGGTTACTTGTTTGAGTATAGTTTTGAAAATCAATGAGATATTTAAAAAAGAAAGCTTATAGTATCGATTCCCTTCCAGATATTAGACGCTCGATAAATTTGAAACCCTTACTTAAAAAAGAGCCCCAATGGGTTTTTTTATCTCTTCTTTTCAGCACTTTTTGCAAACATTTTGATACTGATGATTAGTAGTCGAAGTAGGTGTAATTAAAAATAGAACATCTATGCGACTTTTTAAAAACACTTTTAATTTCTTGTAGTTTTAAAAAAGATATTCAATTTGTTTAGTTTTCGTAAAATATTATTAGAGAAATAAATTAAAATTTTACATTCGTTAAAATACTTTTTATTCGAATACTAATAATTTTATTTACAAATTTCAACTAAGTCTGAAAATATTATTTGTCATACTTCGTTATAAATACACACGTCGTCACAATTAACACATAGTAGACGTGGAGGAAATCTATCTCTACTCTAAGGTAGTGTATAAATGGCATTCGTCAAAAACGCATAAATGGCAAATTTATAAAAGATGTTCCTCTGTACAAATAATATAACTGCAATGCATTTAAGTAGATTTCAAATAAATTTTACAAGGAGATTCCAGAAATAGATAGCAGCATGATATGCATAGTCCGTAATGCATAAACTAGTACACGTTCCATATAGATTACAATGAGATTGAGAATTCATTAAGGACCTTACAAGCGGCAGTGTTTAAGGCATCGGAGTTGCTACTCGATGGTTGTGAGTTCGTCTCCATCCTATTGCTGAAAGCAGACCAATTGGGCGAAATCTGTACGGGCACGCTAAATCCATGGTTCCGGAAATCCTCTTGATGGCCATTAGCAATTTATGAAGAGCTCCAAAATACAGACTTCAATTTCTGTTTGAGGACCTGAAGTGAAGAGGGAATCTGTTAGAAGCTCTGTGCAGCATATTCGGTTGTACGAATTTTCTTTTTTTTTTTTTTTTTTTTTTTTTTTTTGCATTTAACTTACGTGTTTAAGCGAATACAATAAAATAATACAAATAAATATAAATTTACGAAAAATAATTCCTTATGACAAAATTTCGAAGAATAAGTATTAGGTACTATCAAAATAAATAATCAAGGCACAGCTAAAACATTTTTTTATAGTTTCATTATTTTTTTTACCAATTAAAAAAAAATAACTGCAGAGAAAAGAAAAAAAAAGTTTCCATCTGAAAAAGAAACAAGACAAATATTTTTAATGTCTGAGATAATATTATAAAAACCAAAATAAAAATAGCAAAGTCTGGAAATTAAGAACAAAAATTTTGAAAAATAGAGTTAATTTACTCGAGAAGTGTGTAATGAAACAAAATGATAGCACATTAATCAGCAGTGAGCTCCAATTTTCATTGTTCTTCTGCAGGCACAAAAAAATAAAGAAAAAAGAAGTTGGAAGTTAATATTTCAGCCATCACCGCACTGTTTTTATATGACAACAATCATTAATTAAATTCGTAATACCCTCTTTGTTTGGCTCGACTACAATCATCTGTCTTATAATAATCGAATTAAACTAATGTATAGTTTCGTGAATATTTAAATATCGAACAATAAACTAAATAGTCTGTTTGAAAGTCTCGAATGCTTTCTTATTCCCCCGTGGCCATTTTTCAAATCCATTCTAACGTGATTCAAAGATGGCTGCCAACAAAGCGGTTAACAACGAACAATCAAAGCAAGAAATTGGCTTCTTATCTGCGAATTTTTAACCATTTGTAATTTACCAAAGTTCAAACGTCAAAAACACGGACAATTTGATTGTTCCGCCTCCCTGCCTCTCGGACTGACGTAAAAATTGCACACTTTCGGAACCCGCCATTATGTGAAAGAGTCCAGTTCTTCGGCAACGCGGCTCGCATATTTGATATCGTTGCCAAAGACAAAAGATTAACTAATGACTGAAAAGCGGGTTTTGGCTGGACCTATAGTGTAATTATTTTGTTCTTTTATTTATTTATTTCCTTTTTTTCGCTTGTGAATTTAAGAGCTGCAACTGCTGTCGCAAGCGATTATCATTATTGTTATTATTCCTGTTATGATCCTTCAGTTGTTGGAAGTCGTTCCAGCTGGGGAAGTACGAGTGTGTCATGCTCAGCGTGTTATTATCTTTTCTATCGATTCCTCTCTTTTCTTCTGCCTAACACGGTTTTCAATGCTTCTGTTTTTAGGATGGAGCGAATTTCGGAATAGAACGGAAAGTTCAAGAATGAAGAGCGCATTGGTAATAAAATTATTTCACACAGAATAGTCTTATTTGCGCGCTGCGCTCACTGCTAGACGCAGGGGTGTGGATATTGCAGGGTGCGAATTGACGTGGGGGATACCGGGGATCGTCCCCGGCTGAAGAATGTAATATCCCTAGCTAGAGAAATATTAATTGATCCCTGCCAGGGATACTATTTATCCCCTGCTGAAGAAATGTTAAACTGGTGAGGGAAGATTTGGGATTGAAGTCAAGAACTCAAAATGAAGGTTGCACGTTATCGTTTGTTACTATACGCTAAGGCGACTGCCTTAAAATTTCGTCTCTTTTCTAAGCTAAAACCCCTCAAGGGTGGCTTCCAATACAGGTACATTGTATATAGCTTGTGTATCTGTGATTCCATAGAACAAGCAATCTATGACTTTAGTTTGAATATAAGTCAGTTCCCACACATGTCGGCGACTGCATTTGTCAAGAAATATCATGTGAGTAAAACATTTGCACCTTCCCTCCTTTTCCTTTTCAAGTGTCCCCCCCTTGAGAATGTTTTCTTTCAAATGTCCCCCCCCCCCCCTGGAGAAAATGTTCAGTTCGCACCCTGGGATATTGGCATATATCTCCTCACCAGAAATTTTCGGATTAGTTAGCAAAAGCTTTATGTTGTGCAGAAATTCCGTTTTTTTACTCACGACTTAATCAATATCTTCCCGCGAAATATTTTTCTGGCCTCAAGCCTAACTTGACGAATAGTTAATCTGTCCTATAGGTGCAAAGACGCAACAAAAGGGATGGTGTGCGTTACATATTAATTACAAGCTGCTTACATTATTTTCGATAAAGACTCGCGTATTATTCATTCTGATATGTTACTCAACCTCTATCTTTCTCTAAAATCCGATACTGATAACATATTCTAATTGACACCTTATCACACAATTTTATCATCGGTTAACCGTATTAACAGCGAAAACTTGTAAAAGAACAGTGCATTTCAAAAATCGCGTACAGTTCCACATGAAACAGAAGTTTATTTTAATCAAATACGGAGGAATCTCCGTCGTTACGCCTTTGCAACGACAGGAGCTAAGAGGTAAAATCTAATATGATATTGAATTTTCGCAATTACTGTTTTCAAAACATAATTTGAAAGAGTTACTTTTGGGTCTCTGCATAAAAACTAATTCTACTCTTACCTACCGTACTATCAAGGTCGTACCCAGGGGGGTGGTCCAGGGGGTCCGGACCCCCCCCCCCCAAAATTTCAGTTTTTGTTAACAAAATAAGAATGATGACGTCTTTTTGTGAAAAATCCTGCCTTTTCCACCGTTTGGACCCCCTCCGAAATTTTTTTCTGCGTACGTCCTTGCGTACTATCCCGAATATAACGCGATCTTGAATTTAACGCGACACCGAAATTTTTCAGAAAGATATTAGGCTCCTTTGTGTATATGCGGCAAACGGGCACGTCAAATCTGTGAGGCTGTATGTCCTCTTGCTGAGTAGACCTCTCTAGAGCCCCTTACCGCCGATGCTCTAAACAGGGGGAACAACATACCTGCAGACAGCACAACAAAGCTCTCTGAACGTCTATTAACCTTCAGAAAACATTATTGAACGTTCTCTGAACGTTAAAAGACGTTCGATGAGCTTGTTGTGCAACCTAGGCACGCGCTGAAGCCACATTGAAGCTGACGGCCATACCTTTAATCAATCCAGTACAGCTAAACTGTCAATCTTCGGCTATAAAATAAAATATACACAAGCAGCACAACAACATTCTCCGAACCAATGTGTGCTGTCTGAGTATAAGGTAATTTGGGGGAAGACGCAAGATTATAAACAATACTTTTGTGCGTCGATAAAGGCAATACTGAGCCACTTATGTGAAGAGTTTGGTCCGACATTGTTTGTGGCTTGTGAATTTATCTGAATTAATCGTCTTTAATCGGCATTATTTTTGGATCTCATGAGCATTTAACGTTTTATAATATTCCGTTCCTCATATAAAGTTTTATAATATTCCGTTCCTCATATTTAAAGTTCATAAACGTACTTGTTATTTTAAATAAGGTATTAGCAATAGAAGTGAGTTACGCATACGATGCATGTAGAAGCGGCCATAACACTGTAGCAATAAGGAAATAAGCGTGCATGGTATCTTCCCCCTATACTTGGGGGAAGACACCGCATGATTCAGAAATAAATGAAATGAACTTTAAAATTTGTTTTTTATATATTTTAACACTGTATATTATCGCATAAAATATAAATGCAATTAATAATTATTATTATTATAAATAATAATTAAATGCAATTAAGGATAAGAATAAAAATTATACCTAAAACTAATAATAATAAAATTAATTAAAAAATAGTAATCGAAATTATTAATAATTAAAATTATTAAAATATTAAAATAATAATTATTATTTCCATATTACTTTAATTAACTTCACATATAATATTCTTACATAATATTACACATTTGGTAACATCTGCATTAAGTTTTATATCTTTTCTTATGCTTTCTTTAAAGGTATTTTAATAAATAGAATTCACATTTTATTACCATACAGACAATGCCTCGAAACTACAAAAGAAAATCTGATCGAGCTTCTTGGTCTCAATGAAATTTAATTCAAAATTAGCCAGACGAGACAGAGATTTACATCTTCTTTGGGAGTCGAGATATCTCATTTTTAACATTACGATATAGGGATTTTGCGAGACAAGACGAAGCTTTTAGGCTGTTTTGCGAGACGCCTATTTTTCGTCTCGCGTCCATCCCTACTGTCTATGAGTATTTTTAGGCAGCTAACGTACAGTCCCACAAGATATACAAACTTATGTTGAAATTTTCCAAAAAAAAATTCATTAACCACGCTTTTTCCCTTTCTCTCTCTTATAAAAAAAATAGAATTTTCTGTTCAAATCAGCTTACTATATTCAATTTTTAAATTTAAATAAAACATACTTTGAAATTAAATGATCACTGATGGGGTTCATATTTTTATAGGGTCTCAGTTTTCAGACAGAGCTAAATTACAGCAGTGGTAAGAAAAAAGAAAGAAAGAAATGAAAAGAAATTCTTTTAATTGAGTATTCGAAGATTCGTTTCAAATTATCTACAGGAACGTTTTCGGTTTTTTTAATTCTATAAAAAAGGAATGTACGCTGATTCTTTCTTAAAAAGTATGAATTACCAATACAATTGGAATGAATAATCTGTATAAAGTGTTTGGGATTTTGTAAATTTATATTGTCTCGGGAAGTGAAATGATCATCAAACAATTTTTCAATATAAAACTTAGTACTCAAAAAATTTTAATCTGATTTACAAAAAAAGAGATTTTTTTACGGAGGATGAAAACTCAATGTCCATGTGCTGTTTTTAAAGAAACCTTTACGACAAAACATAATAATTCAAATTATCTATGCAAAGAATTAGTTACATTATGAAATTCATCGAGCAAGTATTTAAGTCCTAAATAAGAAAAATATGATGTTGCTGTCAATAAGAACAATAAAACCTTGCAGTCTAGCTGAAATATGCTAGTCGATTACGAATCTGTAATAGTTGATATGAATAAATTAATATTTTAAATCAAGATGCTTATCGTAAAAACAATAAAACTATAATTACACACTTATGAACGATAAATCTATAGGGGTTTTTGGGAACGTTCAATAAAAAAAAATCCTAAATAATTTCTAAATTTTTTCTATTGTTTTCCTAAACGAATGGTGCTTCAGCCATATACAATGATTTCTGTGATTGATAATATTTCTAAAATTCGTATCAGAAAAACATTTAAGATACATTCTGATATATTTACCAGCATTTGACATAATTAGTTTGATCGCTAGAGACATGCGACAAGAGTTTCCTACTCTTTGTTTTTTTTAATGGCTTCAGTTGCAAGTTAGCTTTCATATTCATAACAAAATTTCTCATCTGTGTTTGTATTGTATGTAACACACAAAATGCTACCTGATTCTCTCCAAAACCCAAACAAAGCTATAAAAAGAAACCTTTAATCTAATAAACGAGAAACGAAGAGAGGAAAAAAATAGTCGTGACCGGAAACCCGATAAGTTAATAACCACTTGGTCTGAGGCGCTTAAATCATTTATTACTACTAAAAGAACCGGAAATTATTGTTTTATATTCCCTGTGTACGAGTCTATGGTCGGCGTCTAAATCCAACCACTGCATTTGTGCTTTTTCTTAATGTTCGCCCTTTGTCCGTAATATTCCTGGAAATATGTCACTGGGAAGCTTTTTGTAATAAGGCATTGTGATGTCGCCTCTTACCCTGCTCATTAGAGGCGCTTGTTTGTGTTTAGTTGATGAATATGGAAACCGTTTTTAAGAAAAAGAATGAGCTTTAGGCAGATGCTGGTACTCCAAATGGCGTGTACTAATGAGATTTTTAAGGTAATAGTTGTGCGGTGCTTTGAGGAAAGAGGATTTTAATGGCATGGAAGTATCACTGTCTCCCTTGTTGTGACAAAGAAAAAAAAATCTGTATGTTTCTGTAGGATGATTAATTATCAAAACAATTATGTCTTTCTTTTTATTCGATGGCTGTGACTTAAAGATAAACTGTTTAGTCTGTCTAAGGGCCGATCAGCTCAACCAGTCGAGATGATTTCAAAGGTAGTTGTTCAGAGCTGTAGTCTCGAGATTCTTTGAACGGCAACAATGGCGCTCACTGTTACGGTTATAGTTACAGAAACTCGAAATTTTCAAATGGGAACACATACTTTTTCCCGTCGCAAAATCCCTAAAGAGCATTGGAACGGTACGCGTATCACAAAAAATGGACGCGTTATGCGCGCACAAAAACAGCTCTCTGAACAGCCAATACGAACACGATCGGGGCACCCGGGGGATACTTGCATATGACAGAGACAAGATAGCAATCACAGAATGACGTTCATCAGATATTCAGCGTAATAAAACCGTTATGCACGTATGAAAAGAAACTGAACTTTCGATGCCATCGCGTCCTTACGTGCATTGGCGTAAACTGGCATGTAACATGGAGAGGGGGGGGTGTATCTTACTGTAGGAAATATCATTTTCAAATAGGTTATATCTAAATTATCTTGAATTTTAGGGGGCAATTCCCTTCCTCTTGCTCTTAGTAAGTTACGCCTGTGCTACGTGCAAGCTCCCAGCTGAAAAACTAACATTCTCACCCTGCTTTTTATCGATTATTCAAAAGTTTTGAGTTTCTGTACCTATAACCGTAATCATGAGCGCCACTTGGTTGACGTTGACAGAATCTCGAGCCCATACATCATGTGTATAACATATAAATCTGTAAGTAGTTTAAATAAAAAAATAAATACGTATATTAAATTTGTTAAAATATATATAAGTATTTCTCTCTCTCTCTTTACAACTAAAATCGTTAAAAATTTTATCGTTCAGCAGCAAATAAATATAACTATTTCGCAGATATTGAAAATAAAGTTGAGATTGCCAAAACTGCATGTGGTGAAATTCTCATATTGAACATGTATGATAGAATCATGCAAAATAATAAATAATCCCATTTTTCTTCACAAATCAAAGTATTAAACCCCAAAAAAGAATGTTAATAAGAAAACTGCCTTTTCTGCAATTTCATTCATCTCATCTATATGCGTACATCAAAACACACTCCATTCCTTACAGAAACCACATTATTTTATTACGGGACTTTTCTTTTTCTGATAAAATTTCGCTCAGTCTTTCGGCTTTGCGTGTGCTAGTAATTGAGATGGGTTGAAGTCAAAGTGATTTGACAGAAAAATGAATAAGTTTTTGACGCTATTATTTTCAACGCCAATACCGTAATCTCACGCAAAGCTTAGAATAAGTAAATCTCTTGAATAGTTGTCAAGTGTGTAATTATAATTGCATGTACGTGTTATAAACAGTACGTGGATATGTAATTTGTGCAGATTTTTTCTTTGCGGATTTTAAATTGAAATTATTATTTTTGTGTGTGTGTGTGTGTGTGTGTGTGTGTGAGTGAGTGAGTGATTTTTGAAATGATGCTTTCAAAGCTAAAAGTTAAAGGCGGTTGAAATAGTTTTATAAATTAAAAACCCTTCTGCAACGGCTTTCCTTCAGCTACAAAATTATTTTACTGCTATAGAGATGTTAATATGTATAATTATTTTTAAATATGTTGTATACAACACAAAAGAAAAGTGGAAAAGTTTTTTTTTTTTTTTTTTTTAGGGGATGTAGAAGACTAAAGTACATTTGTTTTTATTAACTACTTCATGTGTATATTAAATGTACCGAATATTGTTTTGCCTGCATAACTAGTTTAGGTTCAGTAATCTGAATTGGTGGTCATTGGAAAATTCACAAATATAGGCTTCAGCGGCTGCTGATTATTTTGAGGCTCGATCACAGAACAAAATGTTTCTCTCTATTCAGAAATATAGAAATGAAGCACATATTATTGTGTTAGAAAAACAATTTCTAACAAAATATTACCTGGGCATATACTTTATGGATAGTTTAACCCTTTGAGACGCAACCCTTTCCCAATGCTGAAAAAAGGGCCGCCGTTGCCATCTCTCGACTTCGCACAGCCAGATGCGTCAAAAAAGGGTCTCTAGATCTGTGGCACGCGATGAACGTTTCGATCGTCCGCCTTTTTTCTGGTAGTTAAGTCGAGCGATGGCAACGCCTGCCCTTTTTTCAGCATTGGGCAATATATCTAGCTGTTCTCGCATTCTTCCATTTTTCAGCAAATGTCAGTGCTGTTAAAAATAATCGTGACAATTTTTTAAGGGAAATGACGTGCTAAAAGTAAAGGATTCTCGTGGAGCTATGTCACCCGCAACTATTTTTATAGAAATCAGATCTATTCCCCGTGACTGGCAACAGTCAAAACGCCAGAATTTGGTGTTCCCAGAGCGGGAACACTGCGCGTTAAAGGGTTAATCTTTCTTATGAATAGTTTTATCTTTCGTCGCGAAAACACAACGTTAGAGATAATCTTTGTTGTTCATCGTTGTTTCTCGGCATTGATCTTTGAAATACGTTGCTATGGCTTACACTTGCACAAGCGCAACGTTGGTCAATGCATATTAGGAGTAAAACATTTAGTTTTTTTAAATCACTACCCATAAATTCAGATATTATTAGGGAGAAACCTGACTAAATCCCGATAGGTGGAGACGCCCATGAGTACATGTTTCAACTAGGCAGTGTTCTGGAAAACAAACATGCCCGACCAGGTTCAACCATATTTATTCTCCTTTAGAAAGAAACATTGGCAAATGCGCGTAACTGACCACTTTACAGACATGAGTATAAATGAAGTAATCCTTGATTGCATACGTAGAAGTTTGATAACGCACATACTAAAAACTACACATACAATTTTGCCTTTACTGTTAAGCATTCCCATTGCACTAGTATTTGAAACATCGCCAACTTTTCCCTTTCCTCTGGCAATTTTCTCCATCTTCCAGCAGGCCGAAGAGGGAGAAATCGGCAAATTCTCTGAGAAGAAAAATTTCTGCAAGACTATTAAAAGACGCTCTCTCTCTCTCACTCTCTCGCAATTACCGATGAGCAATACTCGTTATTAGCACGTGTGTGCTACAGCGTTACCGAAAACAGTATAAGCAGGGGTGGAGATCCGAGTCAATACGGGAGAGAGCGAAGGTGGGAAGGTTGCGTAATTATTTAGGTAATGAGAGAGATTGGAAGAGGGAATATATAGGTTCTTCGCATTGAGGAGATAGAACTCTCTCTCTCCTATCTCTTCGAGAAAGAGGAAAATCGCCGAGACAGCTTTCATTTGGAGATGACCTATTGGGTTGCATGGATAAATGAGGATAAATTGGGGAAAGGTTTTGTATTCAGATATGGGGAAAATTAAGAATTCGATTTTCTAATCTAGAAACAAAAAAGTAAAAGTAAAAAAAGTAGGCTTCTTTTTCTTCTTTTTCGAAAATACTCGAGAATTATTCATGCATGATAAGTATTGGGTTTTTAAGATGAGGAACTTAGTTGCAATTTTAATTTTATTTTTATCTTACTATTTTATACGTTTAATCAATTATTTATGCATGACAAATTTCTGCGAAACATTTTTTGGAGTTCTAAAAAATGTTCAATACTGTCAAATTACTACGTACTAAATAATTACTTAATTTCCTTTACAATTCATTTCCTAACAGAATGCATATAATTTTACTTTATTATGTTTTATATTTTAACTGATCTTAATAGTTCTGGATTTTAGATTGTAAAAAATTTCAAAAAAAAAATTAAATGTTAAATTTGTTTATTGTATTATAGCAACAATATTTGTACAATTTTTCATCCTCGTTATAAATATTTATTTTAGGACTATATTTTTTCTTATTTTCATTAATTAAACATTTAAGTCTTTCGCTAAAATTATACCAGCTATTTCTAAAGAAAGCTTAATTATGTGAATGGGGTTCTTAGCCGTGTTTAATTTGTCAAAGCTTAAAATTTTATATTATTTAATGAACTGTTTGCATTGTTCTGTTTTATATATAATGAACTGTTTGTGCGAAAAGCATAGATTTTTTTTTAAACTTTTATACTCTGATTACTATGTCAGATATAAAATAATATTAAATTACTTTTTAAATATTAAAATATATATTTTTTATCCATTTAAGTTATTTAGAAAGCCTTTTATACTTTAATTCTAAATGAGAATTGCTTGATATTCATTGCTTTTATGATAGAGCCTTAAGTCTTGTAAGAGAGAGAATGAAAATGTGTAGAATTTATTTTGAAGATTTTGATCAGTCTGCCAAATATTGAAGTAAAATTCGATATCAATGTTTCACAAAATCTTATATGTATGTGACAGATCAACAGCCAGTCAGAACTAAACCATTTATAAATGGTTAGTCATGCTATGTGTATGAGATGTATACTAATGGTACGAATTTCAGACTTTACTATGCCGATCAACTGACTTTGAATGAAAATTTTCTAGCCTCACATGAGATACAACTTTCTTTTGCCTGTTTATTATTTACGACAAAACTCTCTGCTCTGCCATATTGTGTCAAAGAATTTGAAGCTCTATTTCATAGTTTTGGTATTGTTCCGTTGAACTACTATAACTCGTTTTTTTTCTGGTATGTGCTTCATGTTGCCCAGCGACATCAATTTTATTTAGCGTTTTTCGTTCAATAACGTCATTACCTTTCTGCTTCATTAGTATCTTTCTTAAGTTAAAAGAAGAAAATAAGAAAACAAAATAAGAAGACAAAAATAAGAAGAAAAAGAAAAAAAAGAAACTCGTAGAGTTTTAGGAACACAGAACTCAAGTTTTAGAAAATTTGATATTAAGCTAAATATTAATACTCGTATTAGTAAAAGTCATAGGCGCAATAATGTTCATACATTGTACATATATTAATAATAATGTATAATGTAATAAATGTTGATTATTGTATATCTGTATTATATCATTTAAATGTATGTTCAAAATTTTAATACCTCAATCATATCTCCAAAATATTTTTCTGATACGACGCTGAAATTTTATGCATCATGTAACCTGTGAATTTCTAACAAGCCATTGGCTGGAAATTTCTCTGTACGAGAACCTTCAAAAAACACTCAAATAATTAATCCTCTTCAATATCAGCCAATTTCGGAAAAAAAGTCACTATTTTTTAATAGCATTGTTACTTAAGGAATTAAAATCAAAATAAAATTTTAAGACACTTTATCTATGAATAATTGTTCTAATAGATATATTCGAAATTGTTTCATTCCAGCTTGTTATTTCAAACCAGAACATTTTACAATTTATTAATTTATTTTCGCTTTAATGAGAATGAATTTCCCAAAACTATCAACTAAACACCATGATAAAGAAAAAAGATACTAATACTTAATTTGCTTCATTCAAAAACTTCAACTCTTAAATTCTGGAATTCTTCGTCGAGTCATGGAATTTTAACTGTAAATTTCGTAACTTCAGTACATGAGAGATTGCGTGATTACTGTTAAAATCTTGAAGCTCGCGTGATAAACTTACCCTCATGCAGGGTAACAGATAACTTAATGATGCTGATTTTGAGCTTCTGTTTATTTACTTTTTTTTAGATGTACACTCATCTTTATCTTCTGTCGCACATTTTTGTTAAACATACCTAAACACTCTCACACCCATTACTAGACACAAATATGAAAAGTGCATACATATTTATAAACATATTACTATTTTATCCCATATTTAATATGGAATAAAATGGTACTATTTAAATGTCTAGATGTATTAGTTAGATTATAAATGCCTTTGCAAAACTGGTGTTTTAAGAGTAATTTAAGGGCACTTTTGATATATTTAATTGTACTACTACTAATTTTTAGTTGTTTTTATTTCAAGTATTTTTAAACATTATATAAAATGTCACTGAGAAATGCAATTCAAGAGTTACAGAAATTTTTTTGCAGTATTTCATTCATAGAGTATCTATTAAAACTGAAATTTTCAACTATAATTTTCGGAAACAGAAAGAAAATTTCATAAATGCACGCATTTTTAACCCATTTATGCCTAGTGTGCCTTTTTTGGGACGGCATTTTCGCTATTAGTCGAAAACGTTATTTATTTTTCCTAGCCTTTATTAATGAGTATTGAGCCTCAACTCTACAAAATATTTTAACATGACCAAGTAGGATGTTGATATTTCAATTTTTATGCATAGTGATTTTAAAAGAAATTATCCCTTGTTCAAGAAATTGACATCAGAAATTTATCTATTATTTCTGTTATCAGTAAAAATCGAAGAAAGTCGCAAAAATATCCAGGCACAAATGGGTTAACTAAAAACTATGCGTATAATGGCAATGAAAATAAAAACAATAATGCATTGCCCATATTGTGAATGTCAAATATGGAAAAATGTCCTTTACTTATATGCTTATTTATTTCACATGTAGAAAATAAAAAAAAACTATTGTACATACGGCGTTTTATTTTAATTTTTGTTTTCGATTTAAACATAACATATAAATGTTTCTCTAATGCCATCTACGAGACTCTTCTTTTGTATTAGAAAGGTTAAAAAGTCTCTTTATTTTACATCCTGTCTCTTATGAATCTCTCAAAAAAGCATCAGACATTTCGAAATCCCCTAAACGCAGCTTTCCTTAAAGTTGATGAACATTTTATTTCAGAAATAGGTACTTTGTGTCGTATGAAATGGGCAAGGTGTTTCATTTGACAGTTTTTAGAGTGTAGCTACTAATTTTTTCAAGCATTTTAACACAATAAATCTAATATTACAAATTTTTAATTTTTGATACCGTGAATTGAAATTCAAGCATATGTTTCATAAAGTCACAAATTCTCCTGAATTAATCTGCTGTGGATATTGTTTGTACTCTATACGCTGTTTTTTAATTTTACATTAGTGTTGAGTTTCAAAAGAATAAAAAAAAACATTTTTCTGGCAACGCAATAATTCTTATTTGTCGTGTATTAAACACTGCACTCAATGCATTTCCTTTTCGTGTCTACTTAAAATAAGTAGCTAATTTCACATTCTGCTTCTTAACATAATATTTACTATTGCAACGGAATCCATTGTTGACAGTTACGTTGCTAAATTCAACGAGCTGTAGCAATTTCTTGAATTCTTAGACTCGAAAAATGAAAGTACATCAATATGAAACCTAACAAAGACTCTTAATTTTCTGATAGTTTAATAGTACTCAGGTTTTTAGTACTGTTTTATCTATTTCGCATTTTATTTTCTTCGCATGTGTGACAGTGTATCTTTCAAACTGCTGAAAAAAGCTGCACGAGAGCTCTATGTCTTTTTATTTTTGCAGGTGTTATCGGACGTGTAGGTATTACATACATGTTGTATCATCAGACAAATCAGTAACATTTTAATAGCTTTAGCACTCATTGTACATAGTACGCTTCCTTAAATTTTAATCCATAATTTATATATTAAAAGAACTTTAGTATTAATACGCTGAACATTTTTTCAGGGCGTATTCGAAAGTATTTACACAAAAAGGGAGAGGGACTTGACAAACGTATTTGCGATAATTATAAAAAAGAAACTTGACTAATGACTTGATCTAAGTAAAGCTTTCCCCCATTATACTGAATATTGTATAGACTTGATGAAAAGCGTCTAGATTATTAACTAATGTGCATTTCACAAATGATAATAGATACTAAAAAAATGTACGGAAATCACAAAAAAATTAAATTTTAAAAATCAATGGAGACAGTTATTAATAACACCAAGGAACTATTCCCGAGAGGAAGGGAGGGGAAAGTTACATTTTTTTGCTAAAACTGTTAAATACATCTCAACAATGAACATTCGTTCATGCCATCCGATCATTATTATTTTTTTTATAATGCCATAAAAAACATCCACCCCCTCTCGTCTTTAGCAACCAAACGCCCACCTTCATTACATTAACACCTTCCCCAAAAAATGGGCGTTGTGAATTATGAGCGCAATTCTAGACATAAAACTGCATATTATTAAGTGATTTTAATGTTTTTTGAAAAAAAAAACTTTTTTCCCCTTGTGGCTGCCTTGAAAAAAAAATGAGTGGCAAAAATGAGGTTGGAAAAAAAATTCCCTCGTATAGGCGTGGCGGAGAAAGTCATCAATTATTTTCTACCAGGTGTATATCGATTTTGCGCCCTGCACTTCTCTCTCCTGTAAAAGAAGGGGGCAGCTATCGATATATCGATATGTCCCATAGAGCACAATCTATTCTCTCGTCGAAATTCGGGGTCGTTTGAAAATTCGAGTTTTCTCAGGGATGTGGTTCTTATTATCAAAACCTTTCATTACCTTGTCGGGAGACATGATTGAACGCTCCGTAGGAGTTCGAAATCTGAATTTTCAAGAACCTCCTGATTGATTTAATAGAATGATCTATGAAACATTAAAGAAAATGGGATGACAAGAGCAGTGATAGCGTTTTAAAGACGAGATTCAATTCATTTTAGATAGCCGACACTGCAAATGGGAACCTTAAAAAAGAAAAAGAAGCAAAAGGCCGTGCGTTTAAATTTATGAGAAAAGAACGTTAAATAAATGGAGATCGTAGAACATTAACTGTCATTTTTAAATTAAATTCCATCTCTCGATTTTGCTCTTTGTTCAGCTGAATAAAGAGATAAAATCAATGAAAGTTAATCTAACTTTGGAATATACCTCAGAAAAAACTCTTTTACGGATACATTCAACCATATTTACAGGTTAAAACTAGTAAAAAGGTTGTTATTTTCTGCAAAATGTTAGAATCTATAAGTATTTAAATAAGTTAAATTTAATATTTAACCTCAATTTATTATAAGTGCTTTTTATTTTACCTGTGCTGAGTACAGACCATTTTTAGAAAATTTGATAAATATACTTTGTTGTACAGAAGCATCCAATATCTTTGAATGATTCTTTTTGTTGCAAAATACGTAATACTGACAGCTGAAATGCCAAAAAAACTATCTCTTCAAAAATTGAGTTTAACGTATGTCTTCTTAGTAAAATGTACAGCTCATTGTCCATTTTTAATTTAATTTTTGCAAACGCCATCAACATTAATGTTTGCGTTAAGAATTATTGCCACAATACCATTTAACAGAGATAAATTTGAAGGAAAAAAATGTTTTAATACTATATGTTTTTATAAATTTTCTGTTTAGAAAAATTGCACTTAATAATAAAGAATATTGGACATACATACGTTACAGTTAAAGTAATTAATATAGCCTGGCTATTATTAATAATCAGAAATTAGTATTAATAATAAACAGGCTTTTTTAAAGGCTATAAATAATGAATAATAATCACATCTACTGGTTATTATTACCGGTTAATAATAACCAATGAAGCTGGTCCGTCTGATTAATTTGGTATATTTTATTCAAACTTCAACACTAACGTAAGTTTTATACGTCTATGCGGTGTGATAATAAATTTATCGTTTGTACATATAAGTAGAGTTAAAAAAATAAAGGTTGACATGAAATATGGATTTTTACTTATGTTTTAATTTAAAATAATAGTTTATAGGTCCAATTTACTTTTTTATACATCATCATATGTATTGATGGATGATAATTTTTTTACTTTTCAGTTCTTGAATTTCAATATCGTTTTCACAAATATCCTTGAAAATTATTGCAACGATAATTGTTTTGGACAAAATAGCCAAAATTCATTGGTAATAATATTAACCGGTAAATGTGATAAATTCGATAATTTATTCACTTTAACCAGCTTAGCTGGTTATACTAGTAATAACCGGCGATTATTTATAATAACCGATGAATCAGATTAACCGTAACATATATTACTGTTTTGGATCAAGGATCGAGGTTTTCTTGAAAGCCGTGAAACTCAATATTTTCGGGTACGTTCAAGTAAATTATATTTTTAATTACGCATTTCCGTAATTTAATTTACAGACTGATTAATTAATACCTTCGTATTTTGTACAGATATGCAAATAAACATGAAAAAGAAAGCTACTTAAAAATTCTTAAATTTCACCCATTTCATGATTTTCCCTTGCTATTTGAACTAAGAAAACCGAGAAACTTTCCTCACTGTAATTAAGATATTTTATAACTGTTCGGAAAATAGGAAAGGAATATAGATTCGAAAATCAACAGAAATTTTTATTAAATTTTAACTCCAAATTCATCTGACGGGAAAAATAAAGTGCAAATATAGTATGACAGTGAAGACTCATTTACATCTGTATGGGTAAGTTAAAAGAGAAAAGTCTACCGAATTCTGTTATTCTTAGAACTTGCTAAATGTAAGAAATACGCATGATAAATTTTTATAAAATAAATATTTTCAATTTAATCATTTTTCTTTCTTTGTTTCTTTCTTTTTTTTCTCGTTAAAACGGAAGTTAGTACTGAAATATTTTTAGTTGAGTATATCTACTTCGCTATACACACATCCAACATTTGTTTCCTTAGAACACCCCCTTTCGAGTAGAAAATATGGATATTTCTAATAAAAAATTCGAAATGTTTTAAAAATTCGAATTGACTAAAGTATATGGTTCATCGTTTCAAATCCTTTCTTTATTTTTGTCGTGAAACATGATTGAACATTCTGTAAGACCTCTACAACTGAATTTGCTCGATCCCCTGAGTGATTTCATAAAAATGATTTATAAAATATTTTTTTTAATGTAATTAAAAAATGACTCAAATTTATAAAATTATTCGATTCGTTTTTGCCCCTCTAAGGTTTCAGGCAGCTGACATTACAAGTTAACATCTTTTTCATTTGTTGAATGTAAATTTGTAAGGAATGAATGTGCAACGAACGGAAGACATCTTAAATTAACTGTTGTTTTTAAATTAAATCCTATCTGTCTTTGAATTTATAAAAGTAAAAAAAAATTCCCATTATTTCAAAAATTTTGATCAATTTTTTAATTAACATACAACCAAATAGCGAAGTTTCAGCCTGTGGAAGATTAAAATAAATTAATAAATCCATATTTTCTACAAATAGATACTACCCCACTGTTACAAAGAGGGAAGATAAAGTGATAACTTACAAAAAATATTTATTTTTAAAGGGACATGCATTGCTAAAGTTTCAAATCTTTTATAATGTAACAAAATCCTTTGAGCAATAAACCACGGAGATACAGCTGACTGCAAGTAAAGTAAGGGTACCAATAGAGGGCTACTTACTTTTAAACATTGAAAAGTTACATTAATCACATCTAGAGTAGGCAGTAACCATGTACAAGCGTAGTATGTGCCTACTACTGGTGTCTTTACCTTAATCATATCAAGTCTTACAACTTTACGGATTGCCCAAAATGCAGGCACAACACTGAATGCATGAGATTTTCTTTTTAGTGGCACTTTGTATTCTTGATTTTGTCTGTAATTTGTATTAATTTTTCATTACGTGTTTGTTTCTTTTCAGTGTTTCGCAGCCACTAGATCAAATCTCTGCCTTTGAGTATTTCCAACGATAGCGGTAAACAAGTACAGCAAGCAAACCCACGTCACTTAAGTCACCCCCTACACACACACTAATTGGCCATAAACTTATTTTATTATTTATTACATTTTACTTTTTACTTGTATTGTTTCAGGGTAAAATTTGTAAATATTATTAAACACCAAACTTTCAATCGCAACATTCATGATTTTCATGGTAGTTTACTTCAGTAAGAACGTAGATGGACAAGCAAACTAAAATCATAAGCACTTTTCAGCTTTGCCTAAATATTTAAAAGGAAAAAAACTTAAATTGTAATGTTAACTTTTCCATTATTTTTCTTCTTAGAAATCCTTATCTAATCAGGTCTCCTTTAAGGCCATAAAATTTTATCTTCCCTTTCACCTTATTTTTCTCCGATCCTTTAAGTAATTATAGGACCTCCCACCTTCGTTCTCTTCTTTATTGATGAATTACACCCTCTTTCTTATTACAAAGCCATGGGTGCTTCACCTGTTAATAACGAGTATTGTTCATCGGTAATTACGAGTACCACGGTCTTTAATGGCCTGCTACATTTTCTTAGCTGAAATTTGCCGATTCGCTCCTCTCGGGGGGTTTGCCGTAAATTTGGGAATGGAATTGGCGACTATCACGCCAAAATGAATGTCTTGGAATGTCAGTAATTCTGCTCATTGAAAACTCCATCACTATTCTTAGCAAAAACTTGCTGATACTGTACTGTACAGTGCCATGTTGACGTTCAAAAACTTTCCAATAAGAGTGAAAAGAGTCCGTAAATAGTAATGGATTGTTACGAGATTTGTTTATGCTACTGAAGGGCACTGTACTATGCCCTCCATTGATAATACTGCGAAACATTATTTGTTCTTTTAAGAGAGCATACAACGAATTACGAGGGATTAAATTCTATTGGTGGCAATTCTTTTAAAAATCATCTGGGAGACGTAAATCTTTTTAAAACGAACTATGTATATTTTACTAAAATTTGTGAAAACATACTCTCCATTGAAAAGTGTAAACGTTACATTATAATTATTTTATAATGTGGCGGACTAAATTAAATAACTCTCATAGATTGCTAACAAAATTTTGAATAAGTCAGTGAAATAAAATAAGACGTATGATTCCAGTGGCTCTAACGCAAAGAGTATAAATAGATAGAGAGATAGAGAGATAGATAGATCTTTGTGTTCAGTTCAAAATATCATTGAACATACTTCCATCTTCAGTTTCGTACTCAAATTATTTCATTAAAAACAATCAATTTCCAACTAAACATGTATCTGACTTCCAAAAAATGCTTCGTTTCTGGGTTTTACTGTTCAACCAAGACAATGAAATCTTCCGCAAAACAGATATATCGGTTGTCAAATCGATTTTTTAGACATGTATAGTAGTCCTCATGCCAGTCTACTACATGTTATGAAACTAAAACCCAATGATGTTTATGAAATAAAATTAGAACAATCTAACGCTGTTTACTAATGGTTTACATTTAGGCTTTCTAATTCAAATTAAAGATGATAACTTGCAAAATATGTCCTCCTTGATGCATTTTTGCAGCATGATTTGTGTAACCTCAGTTAAATACTATCTTTACCAAAAATATCCTATAGCAATGCTTAGAGTGGTAAAATACGAGGCGTATTAAGAAAACAAATTCCGTTTTGAAAAAAAAAAAAATTAAAAAATTTTTCAAGCCAATTTTATTTTTACATGA
Source organism: Cheiracanthium punctorium (assembly GCA_038373885.1). Classification (NCBI taxonomy): domain Eukaryota; kingdom Metazoa; phylum Arthropoda; class Arachnida; order Araneae; family Cheiracanthiidae; genus Cheiracanthium; species Cheiracanthium punctorium. Next base: position 257,082 of record JAWZYV010001696.1, on the reverse strand, counting down.
AAGCACATGCCTTAAACTATCTTTCTAGAGAGCTTCCACCAATGTTCGAACACTTGTCGGTACGGGTTATCAGCTTTTCTATACCTTCTTCATAGAAACTTCCCGCCAATGACGATAACCACGGCTACTTCGAAGAAAACTACGTCGTGCAATTCAAAACAAACGCAGAGGAATGCTCAGTAAAGGAATTGTGTAGCTCCATGATAATGTTCGGCCTCACATTGAGGATGCCACTTAAAAGATGATTTGACAGTTTCGTTGGGAGCAGTTCGATCACCCGCCATACGGCCTAGACTTGGTGCTGTTCGACTACCACAAGCTCCTGGACATGAAGCGCGAGCTAGGTGGCAAGCTCTTTGAATCCGACGATGAAATGAAAAGTGCTGTGGAGTCGTCGTTATCGTCGTTGGCGAGAAGTTTCTATGAAGAAGGTATAGAAAAGTTGGTAACCCGCTGCAACAATTGTTTGAACAGTGGCAGAAGGTATGTAAAAAAATAGTTTAAGGTATGCTCTTTCATGTAAAAATAAAATTGGCTTGAAAAAAAATTTCTAATTTTTTTTTTTTTCAAGGAACTTATTTTCCGAATACGCCACGTAAAATCTCGGTTTAAAGAATTTCAAAGGAACAAAAATCAAATTCGTGATTCTGAAAAAAGTTGTTAAAGTTAAATTTCATTATAACTGAATTTGTACTACATGATTTTTTAATAGAAATATTTTGTTTGTTTTTAAGTCGTAATAGAGAAGTTCTAGATTCTATTGTACTGCATAGGGAGCATACATTAGCAATTACACAACCGTTGTAAATTTAAACCATTTGCCAGTTTTTTTTAATATATCTTCTAGAGGAGAAAAATAAATTGTAGGCTTTTGTATAATTAACTATTACATTTTGTATAATTAAATATTACAATTTTAAAACTATAAGTTTTAAACATGCATTATTTTTTAACTTTTCTATTTTTAAAATATTGGTCAAATATTTAACCAATATATAGGTCTCGAACGGTAAGGTTACTGAACGAACATGTACGGTCATTAAACTGAATCTCTGAGTTTGGAATTTACTTACAAATATCTAATCCCAATATTCGTCAAATTATTTCATATCGGCTTTGTCTTCATTCCAGCATTAATAATTTGTTTTACTTCTCCTTTAATTTAAAAAGTAATCAAAAAAGTATCTCTAATTACGAATCTACGCATCCGTAAAACTACAGTTTCAACTTAAAAACTATCTTAATTTGACTCCGATTCCAGTAGTAGAAATTATCTGGATATCATAAAATGAAATTACTACTTGAATTCTGATTGAAAAATTAATTAATCCTGTCACTTTGGGCTAGCAAGAGCTTTGAGAACTCGAAAAATTACCTGACTGCGACTCTAACTCAAAAAATTACTTTACTTTTACTGCAGCTACGGCTATGTAGACATGTCTAAAGCAATCAATTTGGTTTTTGTCGCATGTAACCAGTATCAAGATTCATTTGTTATGTAACTAAAATTCAGTTAAACTAATAAAATAAAGTTAGTTTGAGTTGACTCATGATAAACTCATGATCTGACTGAGGCTCTAGCTTCAACTCAAAAAAATTATTTCATTCTTATTGCGATTCCAGCTCCTTGTCTAAAACAGTCAAATTCAGTTTTTCCGCATGTATCCAACACCATCTAATACCAAAATTTTGTTTGTTAGGAATCTAAAATCTTGTTAAATTAATGAATGTAATATTCACTTCAAGTATTAATTATTCACACTTTAAATAACTTGGCTCCTGTTTCCAGCTTTCAACTCATAGAAACTGCGATAACGAGCCAAGTGTGGGCCTTCCTTTTCCTCGGCATATTATTTTAGCCTGTCTGATATCTTGCAGCTTTAATTAAATACATATTATCTCTCCCAGGCATCTTGTGGCGATGCTTTGAGAAACATAACAGAGGGAACATATCTCGATAATCGCAAAACGCTGTGAATCTAAACCCATTTGCCGGCTCTTTCATTTTGATACACGTGATGGAGCCAAAAATAAACGATGGAAATTTTTGTATAATGGCCCTTTTTTATTACGTATTTTCGGGAATAAATAATTTCGATAATAGAATGCATTTTTTGTTTTCTAATTTTTCTATTTCCATTAAAATAAAAATTGCCCTGAAACAAACAGTTCTCAAAGGAAACGAAAAATTTCTTCTCTCTGAATATTTTAAACGTGTAATTAATGTTTTTGTGTTTGGTGGGTATCTAAATATGCAATTCAAAACTTTTTAATGCTTTTAAACGCGTATTTATTTGGTATCGTTCTTTTTTTCTTTCTCCCAAGTTTAAAGTTTTTAAAAGAGGAAATCTCTTACATTAAACTTCTCTTGATTACTCTTAAACGATTCAGTTAAATTGAAGAATAGATCGTCATTTATTCAGATGTATTAAAATCATACTTTCTGTGAATGTGATATTAAAAGAGCGTAATCGTATTCTCAGAAAAATTAAATTAAAAAAAACAAACAAAGGGGAATGAAAATTTCAGTAATTTCAGAAAATGAACAACTGTTGAATTAAAAACAAAACTGTAATTATAAAATTTTAAAAATGTATATCCGTATTTAAAATTGTATTCTACTATTTTATGTAAAAATAATACTTTTGGAGGGCAAAAAATTAATTCTTCTAAACTATAAATACAATTTAAAAATTAACGTTGAAACACTGATGTTAGATTTTTATCACTTACTAACAATTCTTAAAATGTGTTTGTGATTTAAGAGATTGGCTTGTTTTTTCATGTCGAGGGGATTCCAGGAGGGCTAAGCTACTTTCGATTTTCAAACAAGGAATTCAGCTGATGATCTAAATTAGGGATGTCCGCGAGACGAGATGAGACTTCTCGCGGTCTAACAATTTTGCGAGACGTTACCTCGGTGTGCGAGACGAGACCGTGAGACGATACCTCGGATCACGTCTCGCGTTAAAACAGACAAATATGGTTATAGTCAGTACCTCAAGTATATAAGACATGTATTGCATACAAGTCGGTACTCCAAGGAAACAGGAATTTTAGAATTAACTTTCAAATGGGGGGGGGTGTCATTCAGGCTGTCAAACATTTTAGTATTAAAATTATAAAAAATATCAAGACACTACAGGAAACTACAGGAAGAACGACACTACACTAGAACGACACTACAGGAAAAGCTAGAGGGCAAGGGTATGCACACCCCCCCCCAAAAAAAAAATCTAGATCCGTCATTGATATGAAGACAATACGCGAAACCTGGATAAACGTGAGACGACTGCATATTATTTACTTCTTGCAAGAAAGTAAAAATAAAGGCATTTTAGGCGTCATACAATATGCGAGACCTCTCTCGCGAGAGACAAGAGCACGGATGCGAGACAAGACCACGAGACGATACTTCGATGTGAAAGTGAGAGACAATAGGAGGCCTGGTCTATTTCTCGTCTCGGATGGTCTCGCGTCCATCCCTAATCCATTATAATAAAATCTGGAGGTAAACAAACGCGTGTATGTATCTATGTAGGCCTATCTCCTCGGGAACAGCGGGGAGTTGAGTTTCGACCAAGGTGTCTACGAATTGGGATATTTCTGAGGAAGGACTTTCGCTTACTCGAATTTCGAAAATCGAACTATTTTAGAAGATATTGATAAAAAACATGCCAGAAAGGCTAATTTTTGCTATCCGTAACTCCGTATTGTAACCGCTGTAGTGAAAAAAGTGTGAAATAAGCATCGTGATTGCCGCATGTGTGGCTTTTTTGCCGAATAAAATGTTTTAAATTCTTAAAGTAAAAGAATAATAATGTTTTTTTGTTAGTTTATATTTACAAGGCTATTTTTTTAATTATAATATCGTGTGCACACATGGGAAATCAGAGCAGTAATGAAATGTTTTATACGCAAAATAATAAGGATTGAAGATTTCCGAGACTAATATGTAAAATTTTTTAGTTTGACGAAAAATAAAATGGCTGATATGTCGATTTTAAGAAAGTGAGTTTTAGCGGTTTGCACAATTAGGCTTGGCGCTATTTACTGAGTGCTTAATTAAAAAGCATTTTTGAAAACAAGTGTATATAGGTTTTATTAGAATTCAGAGTCAAATTTTAACTATCCGTGCAGAAATAATGCAGTTATTAATGGGTTTCAAACGAACTATCTTCAGGATTCTCGACAAATTAAGTAAATTGGTTTAAGTTAGGGGACTCCCGCTGAATTTCAGATAATTGAAATCTTCGCAATTAGTACATGCGTTAACGATGAATAAAACACGTTATAATTGATAATTTAAAATGCTGCTGCTTTTCAAATAAATGACTGCTTTACTTTTTGGCAATTGATCCATATAAGTGACAGGTATTTCCCATTTTGATTCCTGTTGCGTCAATGCTTCGAATGATTCCTTGAAAAAAAATATGTAAAAGGTTTTACTTGTAAATGGTTTTACTTGCAAAATGGTGCATGTTGGCACTTTGGCGAGGCTTAGATTTGAAACTGGATGTTATTTGAGACCGGTCTGTATGACAACACTGTTTGCATGTCCCCGCTAGTCTAAATTTAATTTTAAAAAAACATTTAATGTATCGCTCCTGAATCTCTCGTCTCACAGTCACCATCGGCTCTCAGGAATTTCTTGGAATCTGAAACCTGGGCATTTTAATAGACAATAAATGTAATAAGCATTTTACCATGTGACCGGCCGTGTTAAAAATGTGTGGCAGCTCGAGAAGAGCAGGCTTTGTGATATCTCTAACCTTAGGAATATGTTTGAAGTCCTGCTAGAAATTAAATAAATTAAGTGACAAAACTTAAGAGTCTTTATTTAATTAATACGTCCTGGCATAGTTAAACGCATCCCTAAAAAATATATGGGTCTCTCCGTGGGTAGGTGGGATCTCTTGATGCTGACGTAACAACCCTTTAAAACCGCGACTACATTAAAGTGAAGTAACCAGACTGATAATGCAAGGATGACAACCGGCTGTTACGTGCCCATCTTTCAGAGTGTGCCGACCGCTTGTTACACACACATATCTATATATTTAGACATAAAAATCCAAGTGTTATGGGGCTGTTTCTAGTGTATTTTCAGTTTCAGTGTTTCTAGTGTCATATTACAAGACAATGATCTGTTTCTTGTTTAAAATGATGTGGAATTTACGTTTACTCTATGAAACCAAACAAAATAATTGGCATAAAGTACGCTCTGTGGTTGGTAATTATACGAGTTTCATGCTGCTTTATAGTTAATGTTTGACTGTCGGATGAAGAAGTCAGTGATAATCAGCACAAGAGCGTTTCAGTTTTTGGTGGTCACGACAATGCCTTGAATTAATATCTAAATATGTCTTTCAACACTTGAACAAATTGTTTTTTTTAAGTAAAATGTATTAAAAATGTTCTTTTTTTTTGGAGGGGGGGGGCTGGCTCTTCAAAGCAAGTATTTTATAAACACTGAAGTGAGTAGCATAGTTCACTGAAGTGAGTAGCATAGGTTCTGAAAAATAGGTCACAGTGTTCAAAGGCCTTGAAATGACTGATCAGAATTTGCTTCCAAACCCTGTGCAATATTTTAGGTACTTTTTTTATGAATTCTATGAAGTAAAACTGAATACTCATCGAGTGCTGTACGCAGAAACCTCGAGTGCTGTACGCATGAGATAATTATGTGTACTCAGACCACATAATTATCTCATGCTGCTTTTGACAAAGAAGCTTTTTCGTAAGTCGATTTTTAAGTGGAACTCTTATCACATCAGTTTCAAATATTTAATGAGAAATTCTAGCAATTTTGTATTCATCACTTTTATTTAGGCAAAATGGCAAAAATTTTCTTCCTAAAATGTTAGACTTCTTTTTTGTATCATGTGATCTACTGTTATAGCAAAAAAGGTATTTTGTTACACTTGTATTTTTACATGAGATTTAATTTCTCCTAATTAAAGTTAAACATAAAAATTCTGAATTAAATAAGCTAGAATAAAAAGGATTTTTCTCTTTATGAAAGAGTTCACGTGCATCAACAATTTAGGTGCAAGATTTGATTTCACTAAAAAACCATTAAAAAAAAAACAATATTTTTTTTAAAATGGGAATTGTAAATTGCGCTTCTATACCAATATTTAAATTTATAGATGATATCGGTATTTTCTGTTTTTAATTAATTATTTTATTTATTTATTGATTCGCCAAAATTGTAATGCGCTTGCTTTTTCATCTAAGCAACACCAATAATATTTTACGCAAATTTTTACTTAGAATTATGTTTTCATGTTTATTTACATTCATTTATTTTTATTTTGTGTTTTTAATACCTATTTTGCTTCCGTTCATGGAATGTATCCATATATATTATAATGATTTATATGGCTTTGCTATACGTTAAATGATCTTGTAGCAAAATACTTTAATTAACGTATTTTTAGTTTCTCGGTTATTTTACCGAGACAACATTTAGGTTTCTAAGGGTTAAATTATGAAATTTGAAGACTGAGTTTATTACCAAAAAAACAGCATTATGTTTTTTATACATTTTACTTCACACCATTTTACATGTTATTCAAAAACATCAAATGTATGACCTGCTACCTGATTATATAGTTCATCCGGAGGGTTCTGCATCAAAAACATGAAATCTCTCACAAAATGGGCCACTTTTAAGAGCCTGCATGAGGGAGGTAAAGAAAAAAGAATAAAGAACTAAAATTTACTTTCAGCCTTTTTCACGTTTTTTTACGCGAGCGCGCGAAATTGGCCTTTCAGTTTGCGATGGCTCGGCGATAAATCATTTTCTCTCCATTTAATAAACCCCGGCAGAAAATGCTGAGAGAAAGAGAGAGAAAAACCCCTTTTCTGGGATGAAATTTTCCTGAAAGTAGATGATGAAACAAAAAGGTGGAAAAAAGAAAGATGGAGGAAGGCAAAACTGGCGAAAATACCATCACTTTTCGAAATAAACCTGGCCGTTCACTGTCATTACCAGTAACCTAGAAAGCACTTTTTTTCGTTTTAATGCATTTTCTTTGGCTTCATTCATTCTAAATCATTTTTGAAAGAAGGGGCATGTAATGTGCTGCTACGGTTCCAACAAAAGCAACATAGAATTGAAGAGAACTATTCAGTCTCGATATTTCCTCCCCCTCCTCTTCAGAATTTTACTCAGAGACACTACTGAATTCTCTCATAACATTTTTCCAATTTCTGATCCTAAGTCAGCATTTATTTCCCTCTTTTTTCGAAATGAAAGGTTTAGTTTTGTTAAGAATAGTCACATTTTGTAGATGTATTAAACAAGATAATGCATTGTTCTATTTAAAAATTATACAGGCCTTAAAAAAAAAAAACTTTTATGCGTTAAAAGGAATATTTGTTGTTATGTAAGATCTTTTATTATGTATAACTAATTAAACGATTAGAAAGCTGTGGGGGGGATTCAATCTCTTTATTATTACCGTGGGAGATTTTTGAAATGAAAATTTATAAACATCGGTGAATAAGAAGTTTTTTATACCACGATTATTCCACGATTCCTTCACCGTTCTCTAAAACACAGTTTTCTATATGTGGTTCAAAATTATTATAGCTCGTGCATGCGCAGAAGCTGATACAATCATGTATTTTATTCTTGCTAATCAAAATAAATATTCCCATAGTCGTTCAGTTGCTTCTTATACTAAACAATTAAATCCATGGTAAATATCTACAATAGTAAGTACCTCATGTAAGTTCTCGTCAATAATTATTAATGCTGAGCCTGTTCGTATTGGTGAAGTATAGCTGTTGCACTTGTCTTTCCTTTTGCCTTTTTCGTACTTCTTGTCGCATCACTTTTAAGTTACATCTATCATTTACGGAAACTTCGTTTAGATTCTATCTTTTCTCGTGGTATTCTCACTACTAGCGACAAGAATGTCTTTCTTGTTACATCGTTCCATTATCTTTTCTTTGCTTTCATTCATTCTAAATCGCATTTGATAGAAGGAGTATACAACATTCTGCTATTTTTCTCATGCAAACACAACGCAGAATCAAATAAAACTATTTACTCCGCATTGTTTTGCCACATACAACATACTCAGCGGCACAGTTCAATTCTCTCAATGTTTATCACCTATGTTTGATGAATAGTTTTTAATTATATTTCTTTTTAATAACTTCGTGTGCAAATTAAAAAATATCATAGCATGTATTACGTCTTTATTATATTTCTAGTTATACTTCTGTATAAATTAATCATTACAAATTTAACACTAGCTTTTAAAAGCTGAAATATCTAATTGATCATGTCCGACACTACTTTATCTATTTTTATTTATTTATTTTGCTTTTAATCTTCTCTTACATGTATCTTCCCAATAACCTCGAGAGGCAATGAATTTAATTACTTGCAAAATATTTCCTTTACAATCTTAAAATTATGAGTGCATAAAAGAGCTAAAATAGCTCAGACTGAACTAAATTAGTTCCAAAGGATTTAAATTTTCTTACGATCGGGACTAAAAGGACCACAAATCCCACGAATTAATTTAGATCGTTTTTTTTAAGTGAGAGGGGCATTCTAAAAACCTCTAAATTTCACCTAAAATATTAATTCGCCTCTTCGTCTGAAAAAAAACGCCTTTAGAGATTTTATTCACAAAAATGAATTTATTTTTAAGTGGTCAGTGAAATATTTATATGACTACACAGGCCGCTACCGTTAGTTAGCTATTTCTTACAGCAAACTTTTTTATCGGGCAATGTTTACTACAACTATTTACAAAATGTCGAACTATTATTATTATTTTCAAAACTATTATTGTCAAAATATTCTCAATTAATTATTTACTAACTCTAGATTCTTAAAAGAAGAAGAATACATATATCTTACATATATAAACATATATAAAGAGTGTTTCGAAACTCATGGGCAAAAATTTAATGGATGGTGTGATCCAAGATGGTTCAGAATCACATCGCAATGTGGGATTGGAAACGTAGTCCTTATCTGTTAATAATCATTTCGGAATAATAGCGAACTTTCTGACTGTGGTTCGTCAAAAACTAATGGATCTTTTACAAAAGCACTTGATTGAAATTGATTAATAAGAGGATTGATTACTATAAAATAGAGATTATACAACTAATTACAAGATTGATTATTAAACTGATTATTAACAGGTAAATAAAAACAACGTTTTCGACCCCACATCTATGTGATTTTAAACCGTCTTGGTTTCCTGTACCACCCCTTAAATTTCATTTGCATTTATTTATTTATTTACGTTCAGTTAAAGGTTTTTTTTTTTTAAGATAATGCACCTTGTCCTTCAAATTACTATAAAAATCACTATTCCGCCTTCCAATATCACCCTCCAACTTGAATTTGAAACTTTGTGGTTTAGAAAACCCAAAACTGACAAAATATTACCCCTACTACCATTATTTAGCATTTTAAAGATTATCCAGATTAATTTTTTTAATCAAACAAAAATTAAAGCATAACATTTTCAGGTTTAATTATTGAACATGTACTAAGATTAAACTTAATACCTCTAATTTAGCCAAACTGACATTGCATACTTTTACCATACAACATCATATAATTGGATGCATAATATATTTTTCGAACAATTTATCAGATTTCATACACACGAACTTTGGATAATTCCTAATGGGATAGAAGGTAACTTTTTAAAACTCATTATAAAAGCTATGCTCCTTGCGTTCATTAATAACACATATTCTGTCATCACTGTACCTAGTTTTACTTTTTTCCTTGAAGCCTATTTTAAGCATTATTTCAATCTTTCTAAAATTAACCTTTATGAATATTTCAGCAAAATGCTACCAATTATTAGGAACATGAGCAGAAAAAGATTGAGGAATTTAAATGAAAGATAAAGAGAAAGGATAAATTACTCTCAAGTGGTTCGTACGGTTACTTTTGAAAAATTACAGCTTGGATAAAATTTTCGAAAAATGCATTTTAAAAATGCTAATAGGGGCGCGTCAATTATCAGCAGAGGATTAAAAACTTTTTTAAAGTGATGAAATGATAAAACGTTGTGAAAGGCTGTGTTTAACTGAGGTAATGCTAATTGGATATTTTGAGAAGTACAACTTAAAAAAATCTTGAAGGTGCTTTTGTACTATTTATTATTTTATTATTTGAATTTTATTGTAAAAATGCAAATTTCCAGAGTAGAGAAAGATTTCTTTAAGTATGATTGTTGCTTCATTTTAATGTACTCTCATATTTTATAAATTTATTCTACATATAATATAATGATGCATGTTTTTTTAGTATAATTCATAAAAAAGTACAAATAGCTGTTCATTTTTTTAAATATAATATATTACTTACTTAAGAAAAAGTACTTTTAATTTTCTCAAATACCGCACTTTTTGTTTCTTTTGGACAATACAGCGGTTTTTTTTAATTACAAATAATATTAAACTTATGTACATAACTTTAGATTGAATTAATTATCTTTTCACAATTTTTTTTCTCTGCATTATTAAATGGGGAGGGGGGGGGGATTTAGTTGTAATTATCTTAAACGAGTGTTCTCAAAAGGTTTTGTATGTTGTCACAAAGGGTTCTGGGTCTCTCCCAGAAGATTTCATAAATTTTACAGTTTCACGGTGTAATTTTCATAAGCTTCATTAGTTTTACTTTGTCTTCAGATTTCTTTAAAGTTTGGTTTCTAACAAGGAAGAAAAGTTGCAGTTCTGAAAACTAGTGCTTGTGAAGTGTGAGCACGATGCAAGATACATCTATCAAAACTGTACATCTTAATAATAGACAACTAATAACAAATAACAACTACTTAACGGAATATAACCATTCACAGTAATTTAAACTGAAGAATTTAAAGAATAATAAAAAATCATCCCAAACGAATCCATTCTGAAACATTTTCCAGCACAATTTTACCTTACCCATGTATTTACCATTTCTTAAAGCATAATTAATCGAAGCAAATAAAACGAATAAACCAAGGAATTGCAACTGCTGCCTTTAGAGTCTAGTCTATGAGAAATAATTTGTTAACGCTACATATATTTTCAACGGGAATCGTTCTTTTGAGAAACTCAAAAATTCGTATTAATTTTGCTTTATTTTGATGAACGTCTCTTAACTGAATTTTAAGCCATGACTGTCTTTGTATGTTAATACATAGAATTTCCTTTGTGTGCTCCTGCAAAAAATATTTTAATGCTACATACACGCTTTTCGTAAAGTACATAGCAGCAACAAGAAAATTTCATAGAAATCGATGCATATTTACGGCAGCTAGAACATAATGAGACAAACATAAATTACAAACACAAGTATTAAAAATCATCCTAGAGGAAATGCTTAATAAAAATAAATAGATAAACAATTTAAAAATTCTTTGGGATTTTTCAATAAGGTTTTTATTTTACAGATTATATGCAGTGGATTTTTTTGAAAATAAAAATTATGTGCATGGATTTTAATTTGTTTTATACGCTATGAAAAATGAAATATATTAATGCATTTTCTAAATAATTGCATGAGAAAAGAACGCTTAAACATCTAATTTCGATTAATAATATTTTGAGTCATTTCACTATTCATATTTTAAATAAATCTACAGCAGTTTCGTATTTTTTAATTATTCAGATTCTCACACCTTGCATGTATAAGATATATTTTGATCAATCTATCGTACCTCATCTACATGAACTTAAGTGATCTTTAGGAGGATAGGATATAACATTTTAAAACTCATTACAAAAGCTAGGCTCCTTGTGTTCATTAATAATGCATATCCTGTCATCTTTGAAATAGTTTTTTTCTTCTCAGTATACCTGAAACAATAATTTAATCTTTCGAAAAATTAGCCTTCACGAATCTTTCAGAGAAATACTACAAATTATTAAGAACAACAAATGAAAACGAATTAAGTATTTTAATAATTTTTAAAAAGCACTTTTCGGAAGTTTGTTAGGTTATCTTTGAAATATTAAATTTTTCTTGGTTTTGGGGAAAGTGCATTTAAAAAATGGTAATATAAGCGCGTCAATTACAGCAGTAGAATAAAAATTTCTTTTCTGAAGTGATAAATTGATGAAAAATGATGCGAGGGTAATGAACAAGTACGGTTGTGGTTAACCAGATGAGGGAGTGTTAATTAGGTATTTTTAAAAGTGCATTTTAAAAAGATTAAATGCATTTAAATATTTTATTCTTTATAATTTATTTTAAAGGTAGGAAAACTTTCACTGTGATGAAAGGTTAAGAGATATATTCTAGTTTTATTTCGTAGTCAAAGTTTCCTCCGTACAATCCAGTGATTTGTAATAATTTTTCTAAAATCGTGATTGATGAAACCTATAAAGGTAAATTAATCTGTATAAAAAAATTTAGTTTTATTTTTAAAACTGTAAGCAATTATGTTTGCCTGAAGTATTAAAGGATATAACGCTATGAATCTGTTTAAGATCTCAAAGCTCCAGGATCTTTTGTTATTGCGTTAAAATAAATTCATAGGAAAGTTATTTCCTTTGTCTCTTACAATATGAATCAATAGTTTCAAGGATCATTCCTTGAGTCCCTGATAATCCTAATTCTAACTTCTTTTACTCTTTTAAAGGCGAATTGTATCCTTTTTCTAAATTCAAATATCTTTAAATATCACCAGCTTTCATTTTATTGGAAAAGTTAAAATTTAAATAAACTCATCCTTATATTATTTAAACGTTACTTCATTTTACAAAAGAATTTCTTAAAAAGTATTATTTTGCTATCAAAGTTTGCCCGTCAAACTTTGATAGCAACTTACACAAACGATAAAAATTTACCTAGCAAACTACTAGAATACATTTTCTGTCAACACTGTATTTTACTAGGGGGGGGGGGGGAATAGCTATCCAACAATTTCATTTTAGCTGAAAATTAAAAGATAACCCAATTTTTTCTTTTTCTTACTAAAATATAGTAATGAATTTAAATCATCCTATGTTCTTAGCGATCGTGAAGTGTCGTGACAATTATGACAATAGCATTTGGATATATTACAATCATATATTTTTTACTATGTATTCTCTTCCTTTCATTCGCAAAGAGAAAATTTAAAGGTAAAAATTTAAATTTATGTTTTTTAAACTACAATCATCACAGTGATTTCTGGTTTTTGGATTTTTATTTGCAATTATTGTAGTTTAACCTATATTTTTGCTGCTAAGTATTTAACGAAGAGACGCTTTTAAAATATGCTTACATTTAACCAGAATACACAAATGTTGCAATACAAAATAGTAGTTTTATTTCCATGAAGGTAAAGTTAGATATAAACAGTGTAAAAATGCATCAGCATGCATATTTAACATCTCAAAATTTTAGGGAATTTAAGAACATTTTCAAAAATCGTGTAATACCGTTATAAATTAAAAAAAAGAAATTCAGTTTAAAGTTACTCCGTGTATCGAAGGTACGTAATTTTTGTTATGAAAGTATTAATTTTTTCTGAGAAAAATGCATCAAAATACACTTCAACATTAAATAAACAAAACAATACGTTGAATTTTGAAAAATCGTTCCAAAGTATGTAAGGACCCTTTGTGAAATATTTGCATACTAAAGTTTATTGTTAAATATTTTTAGCGTAAAAGTCACCTCCTGAAAAATAAAAGAAAAGAAAACTCCTTTCTGCATATTAGTATATATATATTTTTTTAAACTAAAGAATCATTTTCTGTCTTTAACTTGTAAGTTAAAACTCAGAGAGTTACTCCAATTTTTACAGAATCAACTTTCCACTTGTCTGTATTATATAGAAAATTATATGCCTTAGCATAACTTAGTTTTAAAAAAGAACAAAGGGAGATTTTAAACATTTATTCTAAGTGAGAAACGAAACAGCAAGTTAAAAGATAAAAATTATTCCGTTTTTTTTTTCCCGCTGTTTAATCGTCATTCAAGATATTTTATTACTATGTTCTCCTTACATTTTTTGTTCCTTTTTGATTTTTTAGTTTTTATATCACGCACACAATACAAGAAAAAAAAGTTTAAATGTGCGAAGTTAAAGAAGGGGGAAAACCTCACTCCGTTGATTTTTTTTTTAAAGGAAAAAACAATAAAGATATGACGGGGAAATGCAAGTATTCATGTTGGATTGAAATGATGATTGCTATCTCGGAGATATAAAATTAAAACAATTCTTGTGAAAAGATGAATTTAAAATGTGAATGAGAAAAATAAAGGTGGTGGATATAGCCTATTGGTTAATTTTTTTCCTCTAGAAATTTCGTAAAATGATGTTGTGATAAAAATTTGAATTCCAGCTCAGCCCAGATAAATTCAACATAAGAGAAATAAAAATGTAAAGATTTTTTTTTAATATTTATTTCCGAGTTAAACTGAAACATTTATGCCACCGTTTGAAATAAATTTAAAATAAACAACGGGGTAAGAATATAAATACATGTAGGTGAGAATGCAGTAATATCTTAATTCATACCATTTCGTATTCTTCATTTTAAATTTATTCGTATTTTAAAATTTTATAAATCTTTTAGAACAGCATTTCATTGACTCGAATAATTGTTGTTGTTATCATTATTATTATTAAATTCAAATATGTACCAGTGGCAAAGTAGCGTGTGGTTAAATTCAAATATGTACCAGTGGCAAAGTACTATTTACGTTCTTATATTATAAAATCAAAATTAAATATACATAATACCGTGGATTACAAAACTTACGTATAATCGTATCAATCGATTACCATTTCTGTTTGCTTAGCACGGATGGACGAACAAACTGAAATCATAATACACTTATCAACTTTGTTGGAAAATCCGTCATAAAGCGCTGCGATGTTCTTCACAGCAAAAATCATGAGCCATTAATAAACCAGAATTTTTTTCACTATTCCTTCAGATTATCATATATGCCAAATATAAATAAATGAATATTATATTTTAAAGGTGTCAATATCTGTTTGTAAACTTACGGAGTAAAGCAAGTTGAATGCATGACTGCGCGTAAAGCTATAATATTTCCCAGACAGATATATAGGCAAAACAAATAAGCACGTTGCTCTATCAATAAACCCAGTTATAGAGCTATTAATAACGACACGGGCAGTTTTTGGTTACAAAAATTGCGTGACAGTGCCAACTACAATTTGCGTGCATAGAAGTGAACTCTTAAATAGACAGCTGGCTTCTACTTCTGTGTTTAACATTAAGATCCTTCATCTATAGGAATGGTATAGCAGTCAATACGGATAACGATAGACCAAAATGCTTCACAGGATTTTGTTTTCATACGTATTTTTTAGTATTTACTTATGTATACATGCATAAAATAGAATATACATTGCATCATGTACAAAAACACATCGTACAGCCAATAAATATTGAATAAACATTTCGGTTTGAAATTTTCCACATAGTTTTTTTTAAATCTAATATATTTTATTCATTTTGAAAAAATCCGTGTAGCTACCCTAGCCACCTCTATTTTCAACGATTTTAGGCAATTTTAAAGCGTCCCCTGGTATCGCTAAACCTAAGCAGAATGAAGTTTTTCACAGATATACAAAAAAAGGGGGGGGGTTGAGAAAAAGCTTTGCAATTTTAAATATCTGATAACCCTCCCGTTTTTCGATTTTTTTTTTTTGTGATTTTCCTCAAGTGTTTGCTTCAAAAGCCTCTTCTACATCCTTAGACCAATATATTAGAAGTTTTACGTAGATGTGCAGAAAAATATGGGGTGGGAGGGGCGGAGATGGATTTTAACTACTTTCAAAAAATAAAATTATCTATCCCTCCGTTTGATAGATAGCAAACACTCGGTAATTTTCAATTTTAAAAGAAATCATGTCTGGCACATTGAGATCAATCGGTTTGAAATTTTGAACAGATATATCAACAAACTCAGAATAAAGTTCTTAACTATTTAAAAATATGAAAATCCATCTGTTTCCCAATCTCTCATAGTAATCTCATTCTCATGTTACTCAGTTCGTGCATTTTACAACCAAAGGTATTGAGTTGCTCTGAGCTTTAGACACTTTCTTTTATTTATAAATCACAATTTCTTATGAATTTTTCTTTAACTTAAGTCAACTAAATAAGATATTTGCACAGAAATTCAAACAGATTTTATACCAGTGTGTTGATTTGGGAGCGGATAACAAACTGATTAAGAATTTTCTTTTATTACCTCGTATAAAAACTAACAATAATGATAACAATAAAATAAAATGTATGTTTAGGGTAGTACAAATTATTGAATAAAAGAAGGGAGGAACAACCGGAAATGGTTTTTAACTTTTACAAAATCTTTTTACTGTTGTGACCAATGTTTCTATGAATTTTCATAGAACTAGAATGGTCTTTAAAGAAGATTTTAAAATAATTGAACTATGTTACAATTACACTCTTAAAAAACAGCGCGCTTTTTGTTAAGCTTTTTTCAGCAAATTTCACTAAATTCGAAATAATTGAGAAACGTAATGTATACTGAATTATTTAGTCATTTTAAATAACCGTTTCTATTTAAAATTTTAAAGATAAGTAAGAAAAGAAATGGACCCTCAAAATTTTTTTAATTTACGTAGAGAGGTAGAATGAATCGAACCATAAATCTAAACAGGCTATTCCTGCTTCAATCAGAACTTACTGCTGCTCGAAGAGTATTTTTCTTTTTACTTCCTTGTAAGAAGTAAAGGAAGTATCGTAATCTCGAAAAATTTTGGTATCAATATTTTGACTGAAAAATCGACCATTTATAAATTTACCTTGATAAGTTTATCTGTGACGTCCCAACGCACATACCTATGTATCTTCGTATGTATGCATTTTGATCGACAATAAATCTATTTTGAGTAGTTTATTTATGCCCGTATGTATCTCGCAAAAACTTAAAAATAATTAGCCGTAGAATATTGAAATTTCGTATTTAGGGCTGTTGTAACATCTAGTCGTGACTTTCCTTATTGATTGCAAACGATGGCTGGTTTTTTTTTTTTTTTTTTTTTTTTTTTTTTTTTACACAGTCATTCAAAAGACTTTCTATGCATTGAGGTCTATAGGCATCTTCAATACATTTAAAGTATATGTTCAACAGTAGTTTGGGTCATGCTCAAAATATCGCCAACAGTCGCCAACCTTGGTGATTCTTTGGGGAGTGTCGCTATTATTGGGGTCGAAAATAAATTTCCAAAACTGAATTCAGCTTGGTGATATCTTTTATATTCGACGAGAATTTGCCAAACCTTAACAGTATTAAACTATCACATCTCAATTCTAAGTGAAATAAATTTCAATGAAATGCATTGAAAGTGTAAATAATTTTACTTACAAGAAATTCACGTGGTGTTCAGATCTTTTATTTTTTTTTTCTATAGTGCTTAAAAAAAAAAAAAAAAAAAAAAAAAAGAGAGAGAGAGAGAGAATCAAGTCATATTAGTAGGAACAGAAATTTAAAAGTAAGAAAGTCCAGTTGTGAATGGACTGTTACGTGTTGCGCGTAATTTGTTTTCTTTCATTCATTCGCTCTCGTGTTGGTAGTTCATTCATTGATTTTATTTTTTTTTTTTTATTCTTTTCACTTCTTTCTTTTCTTGCAGCTGCTCTATACCGGGACCAGGAACGGCCAACTCAGGAACACGCCATGAAGTCGCGTGACCATTTGTACAACGACGGTTTGGCGGAAGGCGATCTCATACTTCAGGTAAGGTTTATACATGAATTTCTCGCTCTTTCTCTGTATATATATGTTTAAATTCTATAAATAGGAGTGAAAATTTTTCACTTTACTGGAATCACTATTTTTAACAACTTTTGCTTCGAAGAACTGGTTCGTGCTATTTAAGGATGTTATTTCAAGGTCAATAGGAGTTTTCTATGATAAGAATACTAGATCAAATTTCTATGTGCTCAATTTTGAATAGCATTGAGTGCGTCAAAAAATTGACAAAAGCAGAAGGGATGTGAGGTGTAATTAATTAATTAATTTACTGTATTTTAATGGGGTGGTGGTAAATCAATTATGGTTTTTAAAATCTTAATACATTTATCATTACCATTAAAATCATACATTTTATTGGACTATTTTGTGGTTGGACACTGGGCTGTAACTAATACCGAGGCAGTGACCTGAGCTTAAAAATGCTCCGAGCAGGGACATACCCAGAAAAAAATTTCGGAGGGCGTCCAGACGGTGAAAAAGGCAGAATTTTTCACAAAAATACTTCATCATTCTTATTTTGTTAACAAAAACTGAAATTCGGGGGGGGGGGGTGTCCGGACCCCTGGACCACCCCCCTGGGTACGTCCTTGGCTCCGAGTGAGGAAGTCATAAGAAATTTTAGTGATCAAAGTATGAAAGTTACGAAGTAACTTTTGTTTTACAAGTGAAACCACCTTATTTCAGAAGTAATACATTGCTGAATGTAAGTAATACATTGTATTACTTACAAGTAATACATTGCTGAATAGCTTCCTAGTAAACCTTTTGCATTAATCATTTTGTATATGTTTTGTTTTACTGTTTGTATGACATCAAACGACTGTGGAGTCATACTAATTATTAATAAAATGAACCTAATATTTATTCACCCTGTATCAAAACCATATTAAATATTAAAATTTGTGGAAGCCAAATAATAACGAAACAATTTCAACTCGAAAAATTAGAGCGATCCTTTACTACGATTAATAAAGTGCTATGCTGCAGCTCCTCTCGCAAATGCTGTCCCGCAACCGGAGCATTCAAAGACATATGCCAGGAAGCAACGATATGTAAAAAAAGGAGAATCACTGGTGTTGATTCCTTGCAACGGAATTGGAGCAAACTATTTAAAGTCCGTAAAACGCTAAAATATTCATTTCACATCACTTTCCTAAAAAAGTAAATCTATGAGTGATTTTTCATTTGCTTAACCCTTTGAAGCGTAAGTATTTTCACATCAATATAGAAGACCAACTGGATAGACTGCCCAACACTGGCCAACGGCTGCACTTTTTCAGCGTTGGGACCACTTAACCATATATATATATATTTTTTATATGTGAAAGCCCTGAAATAAGGTGGTTTCACGGGGCAACACCGCACGTCGAAGAGATAAAGTCTGTAAAACACTAATATATTTATTCTGAATCATTGTCCTAAACACGTAAATCTATGAGGCATTTTTCATTTGTTGAATGAACTCTCTCGACAGAAAGTAATAGAAATGATCATCAAAAAGAAATTTCGGGAATGACTATACAAACGAAGTGATCTTACTGAGAGAAAGAGCGCAGTTTTGTTGTGCGTTTGTCACGGGCGCTACTTTAACCTAAGGACAGCGGCGCAGCGAAGGGGATGGTCCAGCGGGTCCGGACCCCAGCCCCCTATGAGTGTAGCCAGTTTCATTATGTGTAGGGTCTGCTTATCGATAGGAAAACTGTTGTCCATCGGCCCACCAATTTCAGTAAAGTTTCTGTCCTTTTTTGGTGCAGAAAAAGTCCTGTACCAACTTTTAAAGGGAAACGCAAGCTAGAATCCCACAGAAAGACCTTAGCAGGAAGCTTTTCCGACGGAATTCAGCAGAGGCTTGACAGAATTAAAATTAAACCAGCAATCAGTCTAGGTAGCAAGAAAACTGTGAAATACAGTATATAATGTATAAACAAGTGAAACTTTTGAACAACGAAAAAAATTATATTAAACTAATGAAACATTTTCGTGTGTGTGGAAGGGGGGCACAACCCGATTTAGAAAAAAATTGATTGTGTGCACAACTTGGGATAGAAAACCTTTAGCACTGATGCCGACGTGAAATTTTCAAAATTGGCTCACGCACAAAAAAAAAAAAAAAAAAAAAAGTCATGAATGATTGAGGAAGTACCATTTTACCAAGAATTATCTATCTGAAGTACACAAACCTAAAATATTATCAAATAAAAAGCAGTAAAAAATATTTATATCATATTAATTTTGTTGAGATTTTTAAAAAAAAAATGAACAAAAAATTGATAGATATTTAATGAAAATTTCAGAGGTGGAGCCCAATATTCGGGGCTCTCTAGGATCGAGCTTTATGGAAAATCAGTTTCAAGAACAAGGGTTAAATGCGATCCTCTCTCTCGGACTCTGGCTACATACTGTTGGACCCCTCCCACTCCCCGAAAAAAAATTCTGGCTGCGCTACTGCCTAGGGACGCCACTGTGCATAGATCAGCGTTTTAAACAAATCAGTGTTCTATGCGATTACTCTATTATACTACACTAGACATGTGAGTAAATGTGCATATTACGCCGTATTTTACCGTTTATAATCGTATAAATAAAAAGAAGTTGCTGCTACAGCCGTATTCACTTCCATAAAAAATACACGACTCTATAAAAATCTCCCAAAACCCACCATTTTTCCAACATTATGATCTCTACCGTTTTAAGAGTCTTGACCGTTGCTATGGCTACTTGGTGTAAGGGCGGTCAAAACGGAGCTTCTGATTGGCCAGAGTCTCGTTGACTTCCGAACGACTGTCCAGCTTCCGCGATACAAAATGGCGTCGCACATAATGACAAGCGAACTGTTCCCCCCCCCCTCACCACCCCCACCAAACCCTAAACCTGGTTTCTGTGGCAACCGTTGCCATGTACGCACGCGACTTAGCCCAGGAAAGATGATATCAAGGGAAATACGGAGAATGACAGGAATAAGGAAAAGAACCGGCAAAGGAAGAGGAGACGAGGGGCGGGGGTGGGGGGGGGGGGATAGAGACAGCTCTATATGGATTATAGGAAGGCTAACTGAAAGTGGTTTCGTGGAATGTTACATTTAAAAAAGAGAAAACTCTGTATTCACTTTTAATCTTGTGCATGGGAATAATATTTTACAGGTAGAGATCGCGTTATTTAGTGGGTTACGCGGAAAAAAAGCCAAATTATTTAAGGTTGAATTCTGGAGATAACATGCAGTTTGAGAATTTTTAAGCGATTTCAGGTAGGTCGAGCGCTTTTTAAGAAAGTTCAGAAAGTCTATTCACAAGCTATTTCGTGTTACAGAAGTTTCAGTAACTCATACAGGTCGAACATTGCTGTCGAGCAAACTGCAGTTTGCGATAACCCCCCACCCCCCTCCAACCCTCACTTGACTAACCCTCAGTCCGTTTAGGAATTCAACATGTCAAACGAAAATCAGTAATTTTCTTTTTAGAATTTTTTTCTTTAATAATAAAAGAAAATGTGCGATTAAGATGCACAAAAATAAAAGTAAATTTAAATTGCTTAAAAAGCAAAAGTTGTGTTCTGGCTTTAAGAAGGGTTGATTCAAGGCTAATTAAAGGTCTAAAAACCTTTCGGAA
Organism: Cheiracanthium punctorium; assembly: GCA_038373885.1. NCBI lineage: Eukaryota > Metazoa > Arthropoda > Arachnida > Araneae > Cheiracanthiidae > Cheiracanthium > Cheiracanthium punctorium. Next base: position 235,743 of record JAWZYV010001696.1, on the reverse strand, counting down.
GTCTCTTCTGTTAGGTCTGCAGCGAGATATATTAACGTAGGCTTACTTATTGTTTAGAAAGTTGTAAGACACCCGTTGAGAAATTATGAATAGAACAAATAACTTTAATTGTAAGAAATATTTGTTAACATGGAATATTGTGCTTTAATCCGTTGCATTGTACATATCTACTAATACTACCCATTACTTATACTATCTATCTTCATTTCTCCTCCTTGAATTCTCAATTAATATACTTAAATCCTCCATGGATCAATCTTTTGAAAAATAGCAAGCTATGTAATCTCTATTTAAAATCTCAGAAATCGCCAATATGACGTAAAGTTTGTGGCAGGGTTTATGGAACTCACACAATTTTTAATTTATGACGTCACGTTTTTTACTGCCGTAAAAGAAGATGCGCGTAGTTGAGTCACTTCATCTGGTTGTTTCACACATTTAGTTTTGAAACGGAGTAATATTGAAACTTACGACGACGCTGAAAAAAAAGAAGGAAGAAAAATATTCTCACATAGGCAATCCCACGTAAAAAGGATTATTGAATTTTTGAACTACAAAGAAATAAAATTCGCGTTAAGCGAGCTTTCTTTTCCCAGTATAAAATTTAAAATAAATTAAAAATCTCCAAAAATTTTAAAAAGTGAAAGAAAGTAGAATTGTGTAATTTTATTGGAGCCATGAAGCTCCAATAGGTAGCTGCTCCTAGAAAACACCTAGTTAATCTCTCTCTCTCTACCTTTTTTCCCTTAAAAATATTTGCAGTTAAAAAAATCTTCAGAGATTTATCACGCTTAAAATTTCCTCCCTTTATGAGAATATACAGGGTGTTTCAAAAAGGTGGCAACAAGCTTTGTTTGCCTGCTAGAGATACGCAGGCTATATAAAATGAAAAAATGCTGAAAACAGGAAAAATAGGCTACCTTTAGAAAAAATGCCTTTCGTTAATTTTCAAAAAGTCACACTTAAAAAAAAAAAAAAAAAAAAAAAAAAAACAATTAGTAAAATGTGCCCCCATACACTAATTAGGTGATGTAAAAATTTTCAGCCCTTAATCATTAAACGTCTCATAGATATCTGGAATGTAAACGTTTATTGCTAGAGAGTATATATATATATATATATAATTCAATAATTATAATTTTAATTTAAATAATATTCCTATATTTTAACATGATTAATATACCTGTATTTTAACGCGTCAGCTAATTTTACACTACTGTTCCTGGCAACACTTTTATAATCTTAGTTCTATTTTTAAACTTTATACTTCTGGCAACACTGACTTTGGCAAAGTGACTTTGTTTTGGAGTGGTTTTCTTTTTCTCAATTACTTTGTTATCAAAATACATCTGTGTATATTTTTCTTGATTTAGATTCTTGTTCTATAGTAGGATTGAGCCTAAGAAATGTGGAGTGAATATCTTTTTTGCTATGCACACCACCGAAATCCTACTATTTTGATTGTCTTTAATTATCATTTACTGGTCATGGCTCCTGACGATGGTACCAGTGGTTATAATTTCCATTCCATTCCATTTTCACATTGTTTCATTGTACGTTGTTGTTTGGCTCCGCATCTGTTTCTTTGGTTTTTTTTACCACACGAGGTATGTAAATTTTGCATCTGCTGTTATATTTTTTCATGCGGGGTATGTCATATTTGCAGTACATACTTTGTGTTTTACTTATTAGTTATATATATATATATATATATATATATATATATATATATATATATATATATATATATATATATATGAGACGTCAGATATTTCCAGTAAAGTTCCAGAGTTAAGGCAAATAATATGGTTTATTGAAGATTATCTTTTAAGTTACAATATAGAATGAGAAGAGGGGAGGGGAGACGGGTACAAAAATCAGCGTGGACTAATTAAGCAGTTCCAGTGGCAGAAGTCCCTCGATTTTCGAGGTGCGGGTGTATTTACGCTCATCATACCACGTGGGCTGGTATGACATAACTCCGCCTCTCTCTTATCCCTAATCGAACCACACACATTTACCAACATGACCCGCATCCGGGGCTACAAAGGCGTGGGGACACGTGTACACTCTAAAGAACTCAGAAAACATAGCTCCAGAGCGCGCGTGGCAAGTATGACAGGAAAGCAAAACTTACAGTGAAAGTACCGGTTTGAACAATACCCAAACTAGTAAAACCCAAATTACCTTTTTATACATTACATATATATATATATATTCTTTCGTAATTTCTGTAAGGCCTCCGAAATGCGATAATCTGACGGAATTTTTTCTTCTCCAGAGCCATTGAAAAGTAGTTTAAGTCAGCATATACAGGGTAAATCTAAACTCTTGTGCAAAACTTTAAGGGGTGATAGGGCACACAATGAGGAATCGTAATCACATAGCAATCTGGGGTGAAACGCAGTTTTAACTTACCCGGTAATAATCACTTTTGGAAAAGCATTGAAGTGTCCGTCTAATTTCTTAACCAAGTTTCATAAGCAATAGGCTCGTCTCCGAAAATTTCATCCATGAAATAAAATAAACTTTTTAAACTATCCATTTTAGTCTTCTGTTTTCGGAGAAAAATACATTAGTTTCTGACGAACAATGGTCCGAAAGTGCACTGTCGTTTCAGTACTTTTTCCGAAGTGATTATTAACAGCTAGGCGAAGACGATGTTGCCGATCCTGCATTGCTATGTGATTCTGGTTCCTTATTATTTGCCCTTTCACCCCTTAAAGTTTTGCCCAAGAGTTTAGATTCACCCTGTATACCGAAGAGCCACTACATTATGACCACCTACTCAAAAACGCGTTGCGCCTCCTTTGGCCTTCAAAACAGCTGCAACTCGCCTGGGCATGGATGCCACGAGTTCTTGATAGATAACTGGAAGTAGGTTGTACGAAATATTTAAGCAGCGGCCACAAAGTCGAGATATTGCAACATGTTGGTGTTTGAGCTCTGAGCTGCCCGGGAGAGGGGAGCAGCTGTTCTCCCAGAAGATGGCGTACCCTGACATGACCATCGACGTGATTCTTTGTCTCAATGTAAAAAAGGCAATTAGGCATTTCCCACATTTTCCTCCCGTATTTGTCCCCAGTTATCCCAATTTTTTTCTTTTTTCTTTTTTTTTTTTTTTTTTTTTAATCAATCATGTGTTCCACATTTTTTTTTTCTTTCCTCGAGAAAATATTAGTAAAATTTTAGGCTTTGGAAGTCAGATGTATTAAAGGCATTAGCTGTTACGTAAAAAGGTATACTGTGGAATATGCTTTTACATTGTGAGTGCCCGATAAAAATATGAAGAAAATGTCATTATAGACCATAATTTTACTCAGATTTTCTATAGTTGCTAATACGGTATACTTGAAATTATTTGATAAAATCGTTGAATTTATAAAATGTCCCCGATTCTATCTTGAAAAATTTGGGTCACCTTGGTTATACTCACTCCGGTATAAGCATTGAACAATCTCATCGTACAGTTTCTTAAGACTTGAACACCTGCTTGCCAGATATTACTTTTTTTATATATATACGTTATGTACTCAACCATAGAAAACGCTAGGAAGAAACAAATATTTTTTCGCCAAAACATTTTTAGATGGGATTTTTTTTTTTTTCTGCGTGGGGTTGGGGGGGACTGGTAATTGTAATCTGGGGAAGGGCAGCAAAAAGATATCTCTCGCTCCTTCTTATTTATGAACTTCAATCGTAATAAGCGTAGTTAAAAACTGGCCGCTTTTTCTTTCGGTCTCAGCGGGCGCCGCTGGGTCTCGGCCTCATTAGTAAGTGTCATTGGTGAATAGAATTGCCAGAGATTAATAGACAAATTCTTTACACTTCGGGATCGGTTTTGACAAGTCCGTGTGCCCACTCCTCGCCAAAGCGGTGTCTTTTGACCGTTTTGGCGTTATGATTTTTATGGTTGCGGTTTTCTTTTTTTAAGAAGTCTGTGTAAGATGATAGAAATTGGAGAGTGGGGACAGATAACAAAACAGTTCAGCAGGTGAGGTCAAGGAACCTCTTTCTAAAGAAGGCATGCTGTTTCTACGAATCGTTATTCTGATTCACAATGCTTATTTGATTTAATTTTTATTTTGTAGAGAAAGTCAGTATAATTAAACTGCTCTTTCTTTTTAATAAGAGGGAAAAAGCTAAGGATAATTTTAATCTTCTGAATCGATGCTGATGAAAATTATATCATCAGTAGAGTCTGAAGTAAATTAAAGATCCATTTTGAAAAGGGCTTCTGAAATTGATAGATGGCTTGAAGGTGACATAACTGTACTTTCCGAATTTTTATATAACAAATTATGAATCTGTCTGAAAATCGCAGCTATTTCCCTTTTCGAGAAAAGTATTTGTGATATGTTAAACTCAATAAGGAAGAACTGTCTGGCGGAAAGTGAAAAGGAAAAAATTAACCACGAAACTATAGACCACTTTAAACTATAGACCACTAATAACCACTTCAAACATCCTAAGACTGTTTGAAAATAGGTAAATATCCAGAAAGTGGAGTCTCTGGATCCTAAAATAAAATCCACAGACTCAAATATTCCTTCCACTGAAATTAATAATGATTTTGGTGCTGCAGATATCATCCCCAGCGATTGGAAGCTTAAAAGGATTTTGAAACCTGAAGGTCACCCGCTTTTGCCAAGGAATATTGATGAAAGAAGGCAAATTGTAGGAAATTGTATGAAAATTTTATAGATGCTGAAAAATGCAAATTTGTAGTTGCACTTGATGAGAGATGAATATGGTAAGTGAGCGAAAAAAAGAGAGAAATGTTTCTATCGATCAACTGACGGGAAATGGTAGTTCAAAATTTCTTCGTTGGTGTACTTAAAAGCTCTGAAAGTGCATGATAGCTGCATGATTTTGCTGCAGGCCCAAAAACAATTTAAAATTCAAAATACTCTCAAGTACAGCGAAAATGAATTTATTCTACTATTAGCAGAATATTTTGGAACCAATTTTTGAAGGAAAAAAGATTCCCTCTTACACAATGCGTCCCAAAAACATTGATCTCGGCTTTTATTGGTTTAAATTTGAGTAAATACATAAATATTTAAATGACCACCGAAAGAACAAAAAAAAAATCCGAATCAATGAAATCTACCCCATACACTAACGAGATAACGTACAAAATTTGAGTATTTTATCTTACAAAGATATAGAAATAGAAATATCTTACAAAGATATAGAAATAAACGTATACTGACTTAAACCACTTTTCAATGGATCACGTAGGAAAGAAAAATAACGTCTGATGATCACGTTCAGAGGTTGAATAAAAATTACAAAAGAAAAAAAAATATTTCCATTCCAGTTATAAACGTTTACATCCAAATTCATGAATAGCCCCTGACCAACTTTGTTTACACTTGATATCTCAGAGACTTTTAATGGTGAAAGGCTGAAAGTTTGTACGCAAACTTAATTGATGCACGAAGTATATTTTACTCTACTGTGGCAATATAAAGTTTATTATTTTTATTTTTCATATCTAATCCACTGAAAAATTTGATAGATTTTATAAAATTCGGTACCTTTTCTTTGTGCAACTTTATTATGAACATCTATGATCAATATTTAAAGAATGGAAGCTGAGCTCAATGTTTTTGGGACACCAAGTATTCGGAAAGAACAATTACAAAACGGAGATTTTATTATATGACAAAAGCCGAATGCCACACGCTAAATTAACTGCTAATTATTTAGCAAAGGAAAAAGTACAAACAAAAATAAAGGGCATCCCATTTAATGAAATACCTGTCAAATCACCTGACGCTCCTCCGATGACATTTGCGCTTTCTCTTTATTAATATGAGCTTTGCATCCCAGAAAGTGTATCTTGGAAAACGACCCAAGAAGAGCGAGATAAAATTGACGTAAAAGTATTTTCATAAAAATTCGATCTAGAAATTCAAGAACCATGGGCTAATCAGACATAAGAAAATCACTGAACTGCATTTTGAGGATAAAAGTTAACTATCAAGACCGTTTTCTATATTATACGAACGACCCTCTCCAATGAATAGCTTTTAAAATCTATTAGCTAGCTTCTTAAAATAACAAAATGTTTAAATTGTAATACAGTAGAGATTTGCAACGACTCTAGCGAAATTAACATTTATTCATTGTAAATAAAAGATCTTCTTAAAAATTAAAGCCTATTTTTACATTCTCACTTCAATTAAAGGCTGTTTATTAAGCAAGACTTTGATTTCTTTTTCTTTTTACAGAGCTATAATCACTTTTCAGAGATTTTTTAAAAATTTGTCAACTGATCTCACGGTATCATAAGTACGAGTAGGAAATGTCTGTAAATTTTTGCTAGTACTTCTGAGATATTTCTGATCGCTTTATGAACTATATGTTTTATGTTAAATTGTGTACATTTCTTCCAAAAAAGCCTTAGGGATGGACGCGAGATGGCAAATAGGCGTTTCGCGTCTCGCAAAACAGCCTAAAAGCTTTGTCTCGTCACGCAAAATCCCTATATCGTAACGTTAAAAATGTTTGTCTCGTCTCGCATCCATCCTTAGGCCTACTTCTTTACTAAAATCTTACTTAACGTTTGTAAATTTCCTCTATCATTTCCAAGATGCGCTGTGCCACTCAATTTGCTGAAGCTTTGGGACACTAGAGAGCAAGTGAAATGCAAAGTGAACACTTCAGAACGGAGTTTATCTCCGTTTCCTATTTTTTATTTTTATTATTTTTTTAATACAATCTGTTCAATATAGTTTTATTTACTGTATAAAGGTGTTTTCAACCTACAATAAGTAAGAAAAAAAAATTCATATTCATTTATCATTTTATTTAAGCTTGAAAACAGTAAAATATTCTTCACGATTCTTTAACACAAATTAAAATAAGCTAATTGCATTAGGGTTTTGAAAAATTTGGGATAACACCTCACCAGCTGCTCTACACACGGTAATATAATTCTATTAATCTTTCTCATTACATTTTAAATATTCAATTGTATTTTCCAATTTTTTAAAAGGATAGACATATTGCAAAATTTTTTTTCTTAATGTTCTATAACTGCAAGAGGGTTTTAACGTTCGTTACAACGCACACATACTAGATTTCCCCTTCTCTAAACGGCCTTGCAATCCCCTGCTCTCTTCGAAATCACTTCCCGAGCTTAGAGGGTGCTCATGCGCAATTCCCGGATTTATTGGGATAGCGATAAATCTGAACTAACTTAAGGCATTTTTTTTAATTCTTAATTCACTAAATTTACGCATTTCGCAGAAGAAACGTGCCTTAATAAACTTACAAATTTCCATTACCGTAAACCCAATCTCTGAGCAAAAATTCTCAAAAAGAAAAAAAAAATTGCAATTTTTATTACGGTCAGCAAAAACCGAAGCAAAAACCGAAATCATCTACTAAATCTCGCACGGATGTGAACGATAAAGAAGTTTTATTTTTCCACTGCACTCCACCAGTGGCCGAGGGCATTTGCACTCTCAACTGTGAGACGGAAAGTGCCGTTCGGTGTTTTCCTTGGATTTCTCCTAAACTTAGCATAAATACGGGTTATGACCCCTCAGAAAGTCCACTAGGGAGGGCAACACACCCCATCGGCCTAGATCCTTCGAGTAGATAATCGGCCGTAAACCCACATTTATTTTTCCACGTAAAACGACTTTTACATTGGATGATGTTCTTGGGATAACTCACTTTAAAATGCTTTAATATTGTCTTGGGGCAGGCTATTGCTCCTACTACCAGTGCATTCTATCTCCCTTCTGAATAAAAAAAAAAGAAAATATCTTTTTCAACAACACATATCGACAGAGGTGGGAAAATCCTTGATTACTTAAAATAGAATATATTTTTTTGCAATTGAATAACAGTCTATAAAATTCTTGGAGTTGTCATAATTAGTAAATCTTTACTTCATAAAATCACATTCCCAAATTTTCTAAAATGCAAAGCATTTAGTAATAGCATAATATGCATTTAAAGATTTTCTGAATGTTTCAGGATGTTCCTACTTTTATCAAATGTCGTGATGAGATGTAAGATGTTGATCTTTATTTATATATAAATCAGAGAAGTAGTTTATTTTTTACAGTTTTTCTTAGGTTTTCCTTATTTTTTAAATAACAAACCTTAAATAACAAATAACAGTTAACGTTAATTTTTTAATTAACGAAAATTATCATGGCTCTTTAAATACTCCGCTGGACCCAGCGTTGCGCTTACACAATCCTAACCAAAAATTTTTGTTTCAGGTTATAGCAACAATGTAAAAAGCATTTACCAATTAGAAGGTAACATCAAAAATTTTCGAAGCAAAATTAACCTGGGTACTTATTAAGCTTTGACTGCAAATAAATCCTGTGAAAAGAAACAAAAGAAATAAACTGTAACACTGCAGAGATATAGAGTCTCGTCTAACTGGCATTCTTTCCAAATTTAGATAACTGCTTGAATGTATAAACATATCGCTTACACGACTCCCTACAAAGAAAGTTTGCCTGTCTGTCTGTCAGTCAAACAAAACATCTACCGTAACGTAACAAAACATGCTTGGATGTGCTTGTCGGTCCTTTTTTTCTTTTACCTTTACCTGAAGCCATATTGACCTATGACCCTACATTTTTTTTTCCATCCCGAGCGAGGCACCACACTGCCCCAATATTTACCCACGACCACAATAGGGAGAAATTTCGATTTCCTTTTCAAATCATCTGAATGGAAGAAGTGTAGGGGAAGTCGCGATTTCTGTAAGGGAAGATTGGATTTTATTTTATTTATTTGTTCTCTCTCTCTCTTTTTATTATTAACAGTATTTTTTTTACTGACTGGATTCTTCCCCCCCTCCTCCCCGAATACTTGATCGATTTTTTTGAAGTGAATGTGTGTGAGAGGAGGGGGATGTTTGTGTGTTTTTTGTAGATGTAATAAAGAACAAATGGCCAGCCAGGTGTATTTGTGATAAATAATGAAATATCTTCGCTAGGGAGAGATGTTAAAAACACTGAATGAAAAGGAATAATTCAAGGGTTTTTTTCCTTCTTTTTCTCTGTTAAAAATTACTGAACAAAAGGCGTATTGATTTATTTATTACAGAGGTAGAAATGTCGTGATTACATTAAATTGGTAATAGCTCTGTAAGAATGATTTATTGATAGTATTTTTTTGCAGAAAAATTCCGTACAAATAGAGATAAACAAGGAAGATTCATCGCGCTCTGATATTATAAATCATTTGCAACACAAATGTGTTTGAAAATGTATGATATCTGTGTTTTCGTAACGGAAATAAAATTTACTTCGTTTTACATGACATGTTTTAAAACACTCTTATTAGTTTTATTTTATTGTTACCAAGATTTTTAAAAAATGATTTAAGCATCTAATAGCTTTAGAAATAGAATTTACTCATGCTTGTTATGTGTTTTAAATTAAATTGATATTTTTTATGTGTTATGACAAACCTACATGATCAGCATCTGCCTACAAGGGGTGTGCGGGTATACACGTTACATATGGAGAAAATCGTCAAAAACTGTAGAACGTCAGATAGTCAGCCGCGCGGTAGGCCCGAGCCATGGGCCTTTACACTTCAGCCATGTTCAGTGTCCCCTCAGTGTTTTTTTATCCACTCGGACATGGTAAGGCATTAAATTGGTGAATAATCCTTAGGTAGATTATTTTTTTATCTCTACGATCAACATTTAGAGTATTCTCTAAAAAAAATAGCACGTTAAATAAACTTACAAAATTTTATATAAATGTTCAGATATTACTTTAAATAACCTTTTAGAAGGAGTAAAACATGTATCGACACTAAAAGTTCACACATTGCTTAAATATTGGATTAACTTCTGATAGTTTACCTTATGTAATTTATACATTCGTTTTGTCTGTATTTTATTTTTTAAATGTATATCATTTTTTATTTATGTCACCATACTGAGGTAACAGTCAGATGTATTATAAACCGAGTATACGTCATATCCGTTATTAAATATTGATAACACCAAAGCAATGCTTTACAAGTAATCTTTGTCATTGTTCTTTTATACTCGTGCTTGAAAAGAGAATTCTAAAAGTATTTTTTTCGCTCTACTTTCTAGGCTCTTAGTGGTTTCCTTCTCATCCTTACCTGTGACGGGGAAGTATTTTACACATCGCACACTGTAGAAACATATTTGGGCTTTCACCAGGTGAGTTCGTAAAGTTTAACTTTTCCTTATTTTACATTTTTTAAAGAAATTTTATTTTAAACTGTATAGAATGTGATGGATAATTTTTTCCATTAAAAGTCAATATCCCAAAAATTTTCTTAACTTTGGAAAGTAACTCCGGTTCTATAAATAAGATTTTTGCTTTATGCTTAAAGCAGATTTTTAAACTATTATCTTGCAATCGCTATCATCAGATTTTTAAGATTTTTTAACTTACTTCAAGTGTATTTAAATTCTCGAATTATTTAGCTTACAATTAAAATTTTTCTTTTAAAATACCCATTAAAATAAGCTGAATAGTTTAAATTTCATTTTTCTACCCATTTGTGGACGATCAAATTCATTATTTAATTAAAAAAGAAAGATAATTAGACTATTTCGTCACGTTTTTGAAATCGACCACAGAAAAATTATGTTTTGGCTTCTAGAACTGCCACCACACACATGAAAGAGTTAAACACATTGAAACTTTTTTTTCTTGTTTATTTCTGTCATTTGTTTGACAGAATGTTTTTAATTTAAGATTATATAGATTGGATATTAACATAGAGTTAAATTAAAAACAGGTTGTCAGATCACATAAAATAATGACAGAAATTAAATATCAAAATGAATTGCATGTGTTTTAATAACAATTTAAAAAACATCATTAGTTAGTTTAACATTTATCTTTTTCTTTCTTCATTCTTTTATATTTGCTTATTTCAAGAAAAGTTTTCAAATTCGCTTCATTTTAAACAAACATGTTGTAATCATTAGCTACATGAAAAATGCAATGAACAAGCAAAGGCAATTAGCCTTTTGCAATAATTTGTCGTTCTTGCTGCTAAATTTAAATTTGTATTAATAGCAGAACATTTCTGTCTGCAAACTATGTAAATATACTTGAAGCAAATATTCTTTGAATTGTTCTATAAAAATTAAAAAATTATTTAAATCGTATATTGCATGATTACTTTTTATTTTGTGGATGTATCTACAGTTATTGGCAAATCTAAATGTCAGTGAAGCGTAATAGGATATATAATATAGGAGTCAAGTACACATGAAGATTAAGAAAGCCAGTTGCTTCTACTTTATTCTCACTGAACCATGCATAATCATATTAAATATCAATATGTATGAAATTTTGTGCTTTATTAATAAAAAAAATCTTTCCTTCCTTGAAGTTTTAATTTTTTTGAAATTATGCTTTATGTATTTGCAACAAATACTGTAAAACCTGATTTAAATAGAACTTTATTAAGCAGAAATTTTTAAACAATAGATCTTCTGTTTACTTGAATATCGGTTTCGTTTAATTAATACCGTCGTTCAACAGAAACTACGAGAAAAGTGCTTAGGGTCTTTAGCTTATTTCTGTTTAGTTTAAGTTTTGCTGTGCACGTAATTAAAAAAAAAGTTAATCTAAGAATGTCTGATTTGTTTATTTATATGTTTTATACGAAATATTGTGCTCACTACTATATAATCAAAGCTATTCAAATTCTAAATTTTTTGTGGTCAACAGCATACACACATAAAAAAAAATAATTAAACCCTCCGTTTTAATATGCCACCAATCACTTGAATCTACTACTTGGTTATCTTGTCTGTCGCTAGTTGTATTGCTGGATCCGGAGTTCGCCGCGTCATTTTCCCAACTCCGCCCCTAAAAAGGGTTCTATTTTTTTCTTTCAACCCTCCTCACTTTATATGTATATATATATATGTGTGTGTATATATATATATATATCATTTCTCTCTCCCATGAAGTAAAGCAGAGGGTTATTCGCAGGGTACGGGCGAATAGAGGCGCTGTATGCGAACGCTTTCTCATATGAACTCGGAGATAGACGTCGAATCATTGCATCATCTGAGTAATGAGGTTTTGCGTGGAAAGGTTTGCACAGAATGAAAGTTGGCGCCGAATGCATTTGACTTTGGCGAGGAAATGAAATTGTCATTGTGTTAGTGGTCTGCTTGAAAAGTATAAAAACAATGGGGATTGTAAATTGGAACACCTAATTTTAAAAAATCATGCTAACCGTCTACAAAATGAATTTTTACGTACCTTGCATTTATGCTACTGAATCCTAAATAGTTAAAATAAATGAAACATATTTAAAAAGGTGTTTGTTTCAATCACTGGCCTCAGGCATAGTCAATATAATTTTGTGTGTGTGCGTGAACTCCTGCTTCAAACTCCTACCATTCATATTTATTTCTTTTACATTTACCTATTTTAATTAACGTTTTCTCTTTTGATTTAACTTAAACTAACACAGTTTTATAATCACATAAAAATGAAATAATTTGCATTTATCAACCTAAAATTTCAACTGAGAGCATTATATCACACATCTTAGTAAAATAGTTTTCTGGATTTCGGAACAGTATTAAATACAAAATAATTGGCTTCAGTAAAATTAACTTGCTAATGATATAAATATTATTATAAGAATTTGATAAGTATTACCTAAATAAACACGTACTTAAAAACACACTTAAAATTACACTTTCTGTAAAGAGGATTGTTGTTTGTTAATATTGAAGTTAAACTTGTCAATGAGTACAGCATTTAATTTAAAATAAAAAAATTTCCATTTCTACGAATTCATTAATGTGGACGGCGTTAAATGAGACTCGTATGACCAAGGCTGTTTCCATCTATTATCAGAAGGGGGGGGGGGGGAATTATGTATCCTTTTAAGCAAATTGCATAATAAAAGCATCAAATGTCTAGACAAATTTACTTTTTTTTAAATGCTTGAATTATGCTTGAATGAACCTATGCAATAAAATTTATCTATGAAATCTTTTAAAAAAATAAAATTTTTCATCTTCCGGTTCAACAGCTGTAGATTGTCGAGAAAAGGGGGAAAAAAAAGAAAAAAGAATGCAGCATTGAAGTGGCAGATGATAACTTTTTGCCCTTCTCATTGTACATGTGTGTATTCACGATTGAACACAACTTTTCCCAACATAACACTTTATTAAAACGAAAACATAAAACAGATAAAACACAAACTGGCACCTTGTGCCGAATACAAAAAGGGGACTATACCCCAGGCGTAGTAACTCGCTACATACGTTAGTAACTAGCTACAGACCTTATATAGTGTCGCTGTTCACATAGCAACACGGTTCACATTAGCATATCTCTGCTTTTGTGGAAAAAACTGGCCTGGTTACGAAAACCCTCTCGTGCATTCAAGTCGATTCTCTTGAGACTCGTGTCCTGGAGGTGGAGAGGGACATAACGCAAAGTGCTGCCGCCGCAAGTTCTTGCATGCAGTTTTTGCGTCTGTTTACTATTACTGATGAAAAACCAGTTTTAAAGGCAGAGTTGACAAATGTAAACTTACAAGAATTTGATCAGTTATCCTTTCTTTTATCATTTCATGTATCTTGCGTCTAACTTGCGTAAGAAGTTAATAATATCTTATTTTTTGCCTAATAATAAAGAAAGAAAATTAATAAGTTACAGAATTGATTGAATACAATTATGCGATGTGGTTACACACACATTACTTAAATTTGACATTAATTTTTGAATCCGAAATGAAAGGGTTATTGTTGCAGAAATTGTGGATGAAAAAGATACTACTTAAAGCATAGGTAAACTGATAAAATTAATAAATAGTCTTCCTGCTTTTTTAAGCGGTTATTTTTTAATTTGTGTGAATAAATTGAATAAAAATAAGTAGAGTGTAAAATAATTGAAGTAACTCGTGTTACGAAACAAATTTCCATTCTAAAACTAGATGGATAAATAAAAGTAAATAAAATGAGGGTAAAAACGACACTATATTTGTAATTCATTTGTGACTAGTTGCATACTTAATATTTATTGGGCTGGATTTCGTAATTTTTAACGTTTGTAAAGTTTTTTCTATATTTTTCTTAAAAGATAATATAGAAAAATATATAGAAAAAAGATAGATAAAATATATAGATAAAATATATAGAAAATATATAGATTTCGTACAAAAATTTAAACTGATTGATCGGTTCAGTTGGTCTACTAGGGTCGAAATAGTTTTAATTTTGGAAATTAAAAAAAAAAAATCCTTAAAAATTTAGAGAATGATTCTAATTATATATTTATAAATTAACTCCGAATTTTAGACTTTTTATATGTTAGAGCAAATTTTTAAGCTCTTAGACAAATTTTAATCATTCCAGTAAAATAATCAAGATCTCTGAAAAGAAAGTAGAAAAAAAATCTCTTTTATTTAGTTTATGGTGTGGAAAAAAACACCTTACCCTTTATAATCTACTGATAAATAGTCTTTTAGAAATTTCAAATAATATTATTAAAGTTATATTATTAAAGTTTAAAATGGTGATTCCTTTATTGAACCCGTAATAAATAAATGTTACCACACTCTTGCACTGCCAACTGAGACAAAATCTCTTTCATGTGGTCAGAAGAAATGTATGTCTCATTTTTTACTACTTAAATTATCTAAAAATTACCTTAAAGCATATTTTAAATGCATAATTGTATGCTTATCCGTATCATGGCTATTAACCACATCACTGTAGAATTGTTGAACAGCTTACCTGAAATTACTATATTAAAAGTATTAGGGACACATTACTTCACCCAATGCTGAATGTTATTGTGGAAAAACCTGTTTTAAAGGCAAGTAAAAAAAAATCTTAAATAGACGGTGTTAATTAGTCTTTTACCTTTATTAGTTCATACATGATAACTAGCTTAACTCTTAATTAGAGTATGTTATGAGCTTAACTATTTAAGAAAACATATGCATTATCTGAACATGATTGAATAAGAACATAAACATATTTTAATTGTTAAGCATAATTTCTTCGGCTGTTATGCAGTCATTAAAAGCAAATTGCAAAGTCAGTTTGCTCTATCATTTCATTTGCCATTTCTGCAGGTTACCGAAAAGTTTTTTATTGTTTAAATATCTCCCAATTTTTATAGCTAAATTTTTAATTACAAATATAAAAAAGTTCAAAAATTCCCTGATTAAGAACAAAATAAATTTAACATTATTTAAACACTATCTATCTCGCACATTAAAACTTATTTTGTTTAATAAGGCGAAAAATTCATTTTAAATTCAAAATTGGCAATTGGTTTTGTTGAACAGCGTTTTTTGACTTTGTCCGATTTATATTAATTTATTTAGCTTCATATTTGCGCGATTCCGAACGTTTCACGCTTAGTAATTAATGAAGAGTTAAATAATTATAATAGTAGAAATGATTAATAGTAGTTTGCTAGCACAAATTCTCCAGTATTATTGCTGAAAACCTGTTTTAAAGCAAATTTTGATTGTTAAATTACAATAATAGTAATAAGATTTCAAAATGAATTTGTATTTCGACGTTCTTTATCAATTTCTTTCCATTTCACCTGTGAAAAATTTGAAAATATGCACTCAATGTTTTGATTTTATGTTTAATTGGCTAAGGTAATTAAAAAAGTTGCAGAATTTCTCTAAATGAGAACCCAATTGTTTAGAAAAGTATTTTCTACAGCTTGCTGAAAAATCTGTTTCAAAAGGTAATGTTGAGAAATGGAAAAAGGAAATGAATGAATTAATAAAACTATATAAAACTAGGTGCGTGCCCGTTCTTCGCACGGTAGAAAACGAAAAATTTCCCCACATGTGTAATTCGAATTAATTCTAGTGATGTGGAATCTAGAAAAAGCAAAATTATTTCACTCTTGACTTAAAATTTCGTCATATATGTAATAACCTGAGATCATTGCAATATAATGACACACACAAAAAAAAAAAAAACTATGCCAGCGTCATTCGGTATCAAAAAAGTGAAAATGGACCGTTTGCAGTGAACTTCTCACTTTCAAAATGTCTTATTTCCGCAGACATGCTGTCTTTTAGGTTCACGTTTCAGCGTTAAATACCTCAGACACTACATGAAAAGGACATTTCTTTTTATTTTAAAAATATGCAGTTTAATTTTTCTTCTCACAAATAAATCCAGTATTTATAAAAGGAAATCGAGCCAAGCAAAGAAATCGTCTGCTTGGACATAAGAATAACTATGTACACAAAACGAAATCTTTGGAATGAGAAACTTTTTTCACGTTTTCAGAAGAGCGCTCGTTGCAATTGCTTCACAACGGGCTTTGACTTTTAGTTGTACAATAACAGTAGTATTTGGCGCATTAAGGCAATAAACAACAGATGTTTTAATTCGAATTTCACAAAAAATCGCTTCGAGATATGGCGCAGGACCCGTTTTTATTTATTTTTTTCAACTGGCAATTTTAATCTTTGTTACTTTATCCATGACAACCAAACCGCAAGATATCAAACCGAAATTTATAAGCAGGTGCTACTGAAATGAAAATCCTTCTTTACTTAAAAATTGGTAAAAATTCTGCTAATTTATATTTTTCCTCCGTTATTCTTTTAAAAGTGGGCGAATTGTGTGCTCCGTCTTTTGCCGAAATATAAAAAAGTTATGACAGATAGAATTCAAGATGCAGCAGTTTTAAAAATATTTTACGAAAGTCACCGTCAAATTTAATTTTATTTGAAAAATTCCCAAAAATCTATAAAAATAGTAGTTAAGTAAAACTGTCCGAACAAACAGTTTTTAAAAGAAAATTTTCTCCTCTATACGATGATGTAAATATCGTTTTCTTGCGAGTGCAATTACCGGCGTTTTTATGTATTACGCAAGAAAAATCGCTAAAAATCGGACAAAACATAAAATAAAACATTTTCTAATTCGAATTTCGAAAAAATCGCTTCGAGGTGTGTCGAGACCCGTCTTGGAGAATTTCCGTACAAAATTTGATAGGTCTACGATCACCCGTTTCGGAGCTACGCGAGACACAGACAGACAGACAGACAAACGGACAGTTTACACATTGCTTTATTTATATAGATAAATGAGAGCCATAATCAAATTTTCGATTTTATTCCCTTTCATCTTAATCCTGAAAATCACCTACACATTATTTAGAGAGAATGCGAATATTCTACTCTTAAGTATCCAAGGGCAAAATATAAAGGAGCAGAATTTACCTGTGTGAGAACACAAACGTTTTATTTTAACAGTTAAGCATGATTTCCTTTACAGCCGCATGTTATTGCTGAAAAACCTATTTTAAAGGCAGAGTTGGTAAATAATGGAATTTAAAGTAAGTTTGAATGGAAACATAATTACACAAAAATTAACAAAAATTAAACAAAAATGCTTAATAATTGACATAAAATTTTTCTCTGTTAAATATTGTAATTGAAAAAAATATATTTTTTTTAAAGTGATATTCTAAAAATAAAGAACGAATGGGTGTCCAATGTAACTTTTAAAAAAGATGAGGCTAAAATAATAAAGATAAACGTTTAATAATCACTTAAAGTAATTTTCCTTTCTTTAATAAAATTATGATATCCAAAAATAATTTTATATTTCATTTTTTTTTTTCATTTAGCAATTTATTTCAGTTTCCAGTTTCCAGAACAAAAAAAAAAAAAAAAACTGCATGTATCTTATACTAAAATAAATAAAGGTCTAGAATTACTCCGTATAAGAAAATAAAAAATAAGCTTCATCAATTTTATGCATTTTTATTTTTTAATTATTAAATGTTACTGCAGGAAAATCTGTATTTCTCTTCCTATTGAATGTTATTACAGAAAACCCTGTTATAAAAGCAATGCTGGCAAACTCTATAATCAGTTCGTATCATGGTGTTCTTTACTTATGTATCTTATGCAGTATATATCTTATACAGTACATAAATCTTATATAGTATATATCTTATACATAATATTATACAGTAAAGTATCTTATACATCTTATACAGTAAAATAAAGAACTTTACTGTATATCTTATACTGTATATATCTTATCTGTATTTACGAAAGTTAATACAAATTTTTTTGTAATATTTAACTGGTTGATTAAGAAAGGAGGAACATAAAGCAACAGCAATTTTGTGAATAAGAACAAAGCGTTAAATAAAAGTTAAGTATACGTAGTTTCCCTATACTTGTGCATTATTGCCAGAAAACCTGTTTTAAAGGCAATGTTAGCAAATTTTAAAATCCGTTTGTTCCGCGACGTTCTTTACTTTCATAAATTGATGTATATTATCTCAATGCTGATTTTTGGTACTATTTCAATTGTTGATTAATTAAAAAGAAAACATAAAGAGTCAGAATTTTCTCCAATAAATAAAGCAAAACGTTACATAGAATTTTGTGTAAGGTAAATGCACTAGTAATTGACACTTTAAGAGCAGTAATAAGCATTAACTAGTAAGTGCTAATTACTAAAACTATTTAGAAACAAAATTTTTGTTTTCAAAACTTAAGTAAACTTTGAAAATTTATATAGGGAATAATTTATTACAGAATATTAAAAATTTCTGTTTTTTCCCATAAATTATATGTTGTAATGGTGGCGACATCTGTAATATGCATCACGAAAGAAATATTTGCTCCAGTGATTGACACTTCATGCTCCTGTAATTGACACCTAAGAAATGAGTAGGAAAACATACCGATTTATTTTTTAATTCAATGACGTAAAAATGACAGAAGCAAGTGTAATGAAATTTGCTGACATGATAGGTGGTCACTCAACAAAAACTAGAGGAGTCGATTTTTTTTTTTTTAATCAGATTTTGAAATTTTCGAAAATTATTTCAAACTGTGTAAATATTTGTTCGCGCATCACGTAATAACGATTAAGGCGAATGAAATGAAATTCGGATTCATGATAGGTGGTCACTCAACTTAAACTATAAGCGTCGAATTTTTAAAAAGTTTTGGTCAAATTTTGAGATTTTGCGAAAATCGTTTCAAAGCGCAGTATTTGCTCGCACATCACATAATTATAACTAAAGTGAATTAATTAAATTTGATGGCATGATAGGTGGTCACTCAACTTATACGCAGCGAATTTTTAAAAAATTTTAGTCAATTTTGAGATTTTTTGAAAAAAATTTAAATGCATGCGTTTTTGTTCACACATGACGTAAGAACGACTAAAGAGAATGAAATGAAATTTGGTGTCATAATAGATGCACATGCAACTTAAATTATAACCGCTGAATTTCTTTAAAAATTATATTAGATTTTGAGGTTTTGCAAAAATTTATTTAAAATGTGTAAAGATGTTTTTGTCGATCACTCATTAACCATTAAAGGAAATGAAATAAAACTTAAACTATAGACGTCAAAGTATTTCAAAACTTTTTATAGAATTCGAGATTTTGTGAAATTTGAGAAAATGTTTGTTACATTCCTGAGAAATGGTAATGAAATTGAAATTTGAAACTGTGTTATGTAACAAATTAATGTAAACTATAGATGCCAAAATTGTTTGAAATATTTGATAGATTTTGAGATTTTGTGAAAATTTGGTGTATGTTTTTACCACTCCTGAAAAATGGTAATGGAATAGAATGAAATTTGGAATTGTGTTAGATAATAGATTAATTTAAACTGTATATGAAAAAATTATTTTAAATATTTTGGAGATGTTTACATACACCTGCAACCCTTAGCGTACACGGTCCCACAGCAGTCCAGCAAGTCGGTGCTGCTTCACTTTCAGTGTTCTTATGGGAATAGAGTTAGTGACTAGGCCACCCCGGGACGTTGGCAAATTTTAAAATCAGTTTGTTCCACGGTGTGCTTACTTTTCTAAGTTTTTTAAGCTATTTTAATGCAGATTTTTGGTAATGTTTAAAGTATTGGTTAATTGAAGAGTAGATATAAAAAGGGCGGGCATAGTTTTCGTGAATAAACAAAACAAAGTGGTAAATAAAAGTTTTGTAAAGTTTCCATTCCAGGTGAATGTTATTTCTAAAAAAAAAACCTGTTATAAAGGTAATATTGGCAAATATTGAAATCACTTTTCCACGGTGTTCTTTACTTTCATAAATTTACGCAAGTTACCTTAATACATATTTTTAGTGTTTATTGAATATTAAAGAGAAAATATAAAAGGCAGCATTTTTGCAAATAAGAACAAGCGTTAAATAAAATTTTAATACAGTTTCCCTTGTAGCTGAAGATTATTGCTGAAAAACCTGATTTAAAGGCAATGTTGGCAAACGAAAATCAGTTTGTTCCACGGTGTTGTTTATTCATGATTTTGTAAAGTTTTATTTATGCAGATTTTTAGTAATTCTTGTTAGTTAATTAAGAAGGAAACATAAAAAGGCAGAAATTTTGCTAATAAACAAAACAAAATGTTAAATAAAAGTTTTGTTTAGTTTAACTAATAACCTTTTTTGTATCGTTTAACTTCCTGTTGAATGTTATTGCTAGAAAACCTGTTATAAAGGCAATGTTGGCGAATATTAAAATGATTTTTCCTCGGTGTTCTTTGCTCTCATAAATTTACGTAAGTTACCTTAATACACATTTTAAGGGTTTATTGGATATTAAAAAGAAAACATAAAACTTTTCTTTTTAATATCCAATAATATTTTTGCAAAAAGAAGAAGCGTTAAATAAAATTTTAATACAATTTTCCTTGTAGCTGAATATTATTGCTGGAAAACCTGTTTTAAAATGCAAATTTTTAGTAATATTTACCTTTTTAATTAATTTAAAAAGAAACATAAAAAGGCAGAATTTTCGCTAATAAACAAAACAAAACGTAAATAGAAGTTTTATTTAGTTTCTCTTCTCGCTGTATATTATTGCTGGAAAACCTGTTTTAAAGGCAATGTTGTCAAACTTTAAAATCAGTTCAACGGCGTTGTTTACTTTCTTAAATTGGGTCAGTTATCTTTATACAAATTTTTAGTAGTGTTTAACTTGTTGATTAATTAAATAAAAAGACTAAAAAGGCAGAGTTTTCGAAAATAAACAAGCAATATGTTACATAAAAGTTTTGCATAGTTTCCCTTTCTGCTGAATGTTATTGCTAAAAAACCTGTTTTACAGGCAATGCTGGCAAACTTTAGGATCGGTTAGTTCAACGGCGTTGTTTACTTTCCTAAATTTGGGCAAATGATCGTAATGCAGATTTTTAGTAATATTTAACTTACGAAATTTAACTTGTTAACTTACTAATACTATAAGTTAACTTACTAATACTATAATAAAGGCACGATTTTCGCGAATAAACAAAACAAAACATTAAATTAAAGTTTTACATAGTTTCCCTTCTAGCTGAATGTTATTGCTGAAAAACTCGTAAAAAAGGCAGGTTTGGCACATTATAAAACCGCTTTCCAACTGTGTTTTTTACTTTAATAAATTTACACAAGTTACCTAAGTACAGATTTTAGTACTTATTGAATACGGTGAAACTTCCCGGGAACGATCTCCATTCGTTCTTCGAAAAATTGATCGATAAAAGAGGTGGTTGCTCAGAAAAATATAAACATTTTTTCACAAAAAAAGAGCCAAAAAACATTGTTTGTGTTGTTATTTATGGAATTGCATACTAATGCATATAAGTAATTGCACGAAAATATTATTTTTTAGTTGAAATTTTTATAAATATTTAAAATTTTCAGATTTTTTTTTCACCGACAGTACTTTGCTCTTCATTTTATTTTTTAAAACTGACAAAAGAGCATTTCTCTCGATATTCTTCAAGATTTTGCTATAGTAAAATCTATTTGCGTTGATGTCTCCTAGGCTGTCATTATATGTTCGGCCTGTTCAAACACGTCCTCAGATGGACATTCCTCATCAGACTCTGAAATAGTGGCTGAAAGGCAAAAAATTGCAAACACATAAGTCGCACTATCAACATCGTCAGTGCAAGAGTATAATACAATCGAAAATTCTGTCCCATACTTTTACCGTGATACAATGTCAGAATTTTTCCACCATGTTACACGAATCCCTCTTATATGAACCCGCGTTATGTGGGGTCTGCTGTACCTGCATCCGTTGTCGATTTGCGATAAAGCTACTATTTTTTAATATTTTTGTTGTTGTTCTTGTTGTTCTCTTTACATCCAGAAAAAAAAGGAAAAGGAGAAAAAAGCGCTAGAAAATTCAGGATAGGGAACTAGAAAATAGCTACGGAGAGTAGATAGAGGACTTTTTAACATTAAGTGAATATGGTAAAAATTCCGTGCTTTAAAAAATTGGTCATTACAGGAGGGGTCACTTAATAGAGATGGTCACTCATAGAAGTTTCACTGCATTAAAAAGAAAACATAAAACGATAGAATTTGTGCAAATAAGAGCAAACATTGAATAAATTATTGCAGTTTCATCTGCAGTTGATATTATTGCTGTAAAATCTGTTTTAAAGGCAGTGTTGGCAAACTAAAATCCGTTTGTTGTACGGTGTTTTTTACTTTCATAAATTTTTGCAAGTTATCTTTATTCAGATTTTTAGTACTTGACCATGAATTAAAGAGAAAACATAAAAAGTCAGAATTTTAGCGATTAAACAAAAGAATATAAATAATTTATTAGTTTTATATAATTTCCCCTTCTGCTGAATGCTGCTGCAGAAAAACCTGTTTTACAGGTAAAAGCGAAGAAATTTAAAGATGTGTTTCGTCCATTTAATTAATTTATACAAATTAATGAGTAATATTTCGAAAATATGGAGTTCGTAGTGTTTAATTAAAAGTAGAAATAAAGCAATAAAAGTGTTTTGAGTTATATTACTAAGACCTTGAAGGGCTTAAAAAATGTCGTAATGAACTCTTTCCTTTACTGTTAAAAGAGGGTAGGGTAGTCGGGAGTAAAGGTCTGCAAGGGGCAAAAGGTTTCCCTAATTAAATTTAACTGTCAGGGTTTTTTTTCTTTTTATCTATCTTTTTTTGTTAAACTAAGTTTACAATACATACTTTAGCGATTGTTATCATATTAAATCAAAATTTATTCATAGAAATAAAAAGGAAAATATAATTATACTCCACCAGTATTGAAGGTGCTGATATTCAGACTCACAACCTGACAAATAATAATTCTGTAGAAAAGATAACTTTGCAGTGGGGTTTCATTTCTATTTTTGTGTTATGTCCACCACCGCGAATCTTTACCCCATTAGATGGGGCAAAGATCCGAAAATACCAAAGTCTGTAAAAGTCACTCCCGTTTTTATGCATTATTATTTTAGATGAAAGTAATTATACAAGATGACAGGTAAAAGTTTAAGCTATATTATAATAAAAAGTTTAGGATCATAACTTGTTGCATTTTTTCAGAAATGAGTTATAATTCAAAACTGCGGACCTTTGCCTCCACCTACCCTATATCTCTTTAGCAGCAATTCATCCTCATCATCGTATTCATAGCTGTCATGTAGGACTATATTTTGAAAAATGCTGAAGAAAAATTTGATCCATAGGCACAGTAACACATTTTTAATTTTTATATTAAGCGAAGCATTTTTAATTGAAAAATGTTCATTTTATTAAAACAGTGAGTCTTTTTACTATGCTGAATTCCCCAGTAAAAAACTGCAAACCCTTAGATGCAGTATTTTTTCTTATTTTTGTTACTTGTGATGACTGTACATCCCAACAGGTATGTATTCCTCGAATTTTTGTTATAATTTAGTGCGTCAAAATATTCTTTAAAATTTATTTCGTCATGCAAAATATTCTCACTCTTAATTCCGTATTGTGACTGTATATGTTACATCTTACATGCTATAAATAGTTGAAAGTAACAACTTATACATGAAAATCTATCTAATGACTAATCAAGTATATTTTTAAAATACATCCAGGATACATAGTATGTTTATGCTATTTAGTTTTATAAAATAACAAAGTTGCTCCAATGTGTGAGAGCTTAGTTAACTTCTGCTGAATATTATTCTAAAGTCCAGCAGGCAAACGTATTGTTAAAATAAAATTGAAAAAATCTTTTTGAATCTTTTTCTCATTTACATGCACGTACAACAAGTATCCATCAATCATAATTGTTCATTAACAAATATTTTAAAATTTAGTCGCAAGGGAAGTTCCAAACATACCATTTATTTAAAAAATTACAATTTCACCATGCTTACGACTTGATTATAATGTACATCTGTAATTTTTAATAACAACAATATAAAATAATATCCCATAAATAAGTAAGTAATGAATGCTATTTGTTATAAATAGTATTTGTTTAAAAAAATTAAATACTACTTACAAAACATCCGCTATAAAAATATAACCATATTTCAAATACTAGTGATTAATAAAGCAATACAAAAAGCTTTCCTTAAGAATTCTTAAAATCCAATAACTTTACTAAACACGGAGTTCCGTTTCATTTCCTCATGGCTTAATGGTGGTAAATTTTCTTTACAGATGAAAATATGCAAAAATCGATTCAAAATTTTACAATGTATTGTGTTTTCGGAATTTTTGCACATTATGCAAAGTTAGTCGCAGATTGATGTAATTTTTATAATATAACTTTAAAATATTCAATGCAAATCAGTCACTTTTATTAATTCATATGATTTCTTGAACATAGTTTAATTTATAAATAAAATTTCATGGCTTTCTAATGACGAGCGTTTGTGTTAATCATAAACTTCATACTTAGGTAATACTTCACAAAATTCTTATATATTTCGTGAATTACTTATAGATTTACTCCCGTGGCACTTTTATGTACATAAGCACAAGATATAGCTCCTTAAAAATTATTTAATAAAATGTTCGTATGCATAGCTCTTAGAGTTGATGAAATATTTGACAGAAAATTATTAAAAAAAAAAAACAGATATACACAGAATTGCAATAAACAATTTTAGCTGTTTAGCATTTTGATTTTGATATACACGACTCACTTTCATGTAACAAAATTTACATCGCAGTAAAAAGGATAAAGAATTAAATTCGTGATGATATTTTTAATTTTATAAATGTAACATTTTGTTAATTTAGAGTCCCTTTTTCTAATTGTGTACAGTATTTTTGTTTTCCACTATTGGGGTTATTTTCAGAAAGTATAAAGCGTACATATGAGTTATTTGCAAAGTAGAAAGCAATAAATTTAGACAACAACATATGTATTTCATACAATGGCCATTATTATTGTTTGTTTGTTTGTTTTTTTAATTTGTAAAATTCTTCCATTACAACTGGCTACTGTTTTCTTTCACTACTGGACGATCTTATTTTGGCATCTCATTTATATTTGCTTTTTTACGTTTTCCCAGAAGTACAATAATGATAAAAAATAAACAAAAGCAACCGCAAATTCATCCATTTGGTTAATGTAATTAGCAAAACGACATAAGAAAAGTTTTTAGCATCTTTGAATAAGTAAGGTAGAGTGGAAGTATTATCTCTAATGAGTGTATTGTTTGATTGGATTGTTTCGCATAAATATTTAATTATTTAGCAAATGATTAGATTTTTTTTAAAAAATAGGCTCCAAATGTAATGTGTATGAGAGGAAAGACATTTTCATGTCATATTATTTGTCGATATAAAAAGGACATAAATCCTGTTAAGCAGCATTAGAACTTAGTAATGATAACTATTTTTATTTTTTGCTGATTTAAAGCGCATGATTGAGCTCGCA
Source organism: Cheiracanthium punctorium (assembly GCA_038373885.1). NCBI lineage: Eukaryota > Metazoa > Arthropoda > Arachnida > Araneae > Cheiracanthiidae > Cheiracanthium > Cheiracanthium punctorium. The sequence continues at coordinate 210,060 of JAWZYV010001696.1, read as the reverse complement.
TCTCCCTTTAATAGTAATGATTTTCTGTAAATAAAAATTCTGTAAACAAAACAAAAAAATTGAAATTATAAGCAAACATAAAATGCTTTTGCTAGTGTAATAAATATTACACAAACAAAAATACCTGTAGTGCAAAAATTTATAATTGTTTCACCTAAATCAAAAACTCTTGAAAACTCTCGTTGTAACTTAATGATAACCTTGTTACTTTAATATTATATTGTGCTTCTTAAATTTACGAACACATTAATTCGCTTATTTCTACCGCTTTTTTCATTATAATTTTATTTCTTAAACCTACTGCGTTTACTTTGACTATTATTAATCTGTATCAAAGTTACAAATATGTTATAACAGCAACGGGCTTGCTCTGATGAAGACTGAAAGAATTTTTTGGTCGAAACGATCGTAACACCGTATAAGTAACATTTTATGTTTTTTTTTTTTTCCACAAAGTTTTTATTTATTTTAACTATTATTATTAATAGTGCATTTTACCCTCCAGCACTAGCGGGGACACATGTAATGTAGTAAGAAATATGTAATATCTTCCTAATCAAAAATCACAAAAATGAAAAATAACACTAAATCCTTTCATTAAAAGGATGGCACAAGTCCTCTTTTTCTAAATAATAATATTTAAGGTTGCAACCTCTAGACCGGAAAAAACCCTTAAGTAAATAAAAAAGAAAAAAAATAATATTTTATAAAGTTATGTCGAACTGCGATTATTTGTATTTAAAGAATATAGATAGAGTCACCAAAACATTTTACACGATTTTGCCTAATGATGTTTAAATTTATTGCTAATAATTCAAGTTCCACATCTTTCGTAAGCCATTCAAGTGAGGATAAAATACAATTTGAGAAAATGTTCAGTTTTAAATGCTCTTAGGAACGATGTTACATTGTATTTAGTTTTAATAGAAAGAAAAGGGCACTTTTCATGCAATTCCAAGATGGTCGACATGTGCCAGCAATTCTTGATCAGTTTCAAACCGGTAATCTGGATAATAGGCAGGCATGGCATTCGCTGAGCTTTTTTTATTTAAATTATGACTGTTTTAATTTGCAATGTCGAGTTTTAGAAGTCAGCATGTATATATGGACCTTTCATGGGCATCAGTGTCAACATAGACATCTCTAAAAATGTCAGAGCTTATGCATAACATGGATAATCTGGAATAAATCTATTAAAAATCTGATTCTGTATGTTCCAGATCTAGTTTTGGTACATTCATGGATATTTTCCAGATTATAAGTTATTAAACGGATGTTTATATATAGACATGGCTGTATTACTGTTGAATTAGATTAAAAATAGACATAAAATGGACACGTGTGCTATAGGGAACGTTTGCGACACCATGTTGGATTATGACTAGTCTGAGTAACCTACTCGTCCCAGAAGTTTATCGCAGTAGTACTGAATCTCACCTTGTATAACTCTTTTAATTACACAAATACTTGTGATATTGTCAATATGCCTTTCCTCTAAGATTTCTAATTGACTTTCATGTGGCATACAATAGCAGCAGCATCCATTGTGAAGAAGACTGTAAGTTTTGAATACATAATAGACGGTAATTCCTAAATAAAATAAAATAAATGTATTTCGATGCAATAATAAATGTTCTGCGGTTACTCTAAAGTCGGAAAAAATGGCAGTTTATCGTATGCATGCCAGCATTAAATCAAACTCTGAACTGGAAGACTAGTTTGATTCTAATATAATCAAATGCATTAGTATACAAACAAGTAAACTAAATCTACAAAACTAGAAGTCTTTTTAGTAGTATTTAGCAATTTCTGAGGGATTCTACCGTTTAAGAGTTCTGATAAAGATATTGATTGTATTTGGACCTGTAAGAAGGGCCCAAGATCTCTAAATGACACATTCAGTGGTGTAAAGTGTCCTATCTCTAGTTTCAAATATCCTTGTTTTACCATTTATTTTTCGTGGCTTTAATTTTACATTTGAATTCTTTTCGGGAGTAAATATTCCCCAGTTTGGTTTTCGGGAAGTGCTGTTCAGTTAATTTTTCTCAAAGCTTACAAAAAGGAAGAAATTTTAAAAATCTTAAATTATAAATTAAATGATGCACGTTTTTATTTTTTTTTTATTTTTATTTTATTTTTATTTTATTTTATTTTTATTTTATTTATTTATTTTTTGGGGGGGGGGGTAATTTGTATAACATACAAAGGAAACTTAACTTCACTTCAATATATATATATATATATATTTTTTTTTCCCTTAGACAGGGTATACATTATTACAAGGTCTTCCTTACATGTTTCAAGTCTGGTAAATATTGATTAGATCATACAACCAGTTTCAATTCCTCCTAAAACCTTGTATCTACCGCCAAGAAGAATCCCATATAAATAGCACGGCTCACCTGAAAAATCCTACACCGCAAACGTCCCTATACCAATGCCATCAAACACATATACACACAAACACAAACCTATACCCTAAAAATTCTCTATCGCCTCCCCCCCCCCCTCACACAATCCTTACCACCACCACCCCCCTAGAGCAGGCGCGTCGATTCATTAATTAACCTGACATAACAGATAATTAGTCCCGCGCATTCGAAACTTGGCGCTCCGCCGCTAATGAGGTTATCAATAAACCGCGTTCTCCCATCGGTTTCTGATGCCCATCTCTAGAAATCCCCCTCTCTCCCCCGAACTCACCTGAGTGATGTTCCCTGTCACCTTCCAAGCCCCCCCTCTCCCCCCCACAACAGCAGTTTTGTGTCTACGCGGAGAGTCTCCCCCCCCCCTCCGCCTTTCCCCCCCTTTTGCATTGCGCCGCCTCTCGCCTGATTTATGGAAGTGTTTGCAATATTGGGTGCCGCGATCGCTTTTTTTTGGCGAGATTGGCGAAGGGGAGTTGAGTGATGAGGCAGGTATCCGTTCGGTAGTTGTTAAATTAGTTTTAAAAGGAGTAAGTAAGAAAATGGGGAGGGGGGGGGGGCTTTGTTCGGACGCGTTGTATGTATTTGTTTCGATAAAAGGCTTTGTATTATTATTATTATCGTCATTATTGCCTTAATTTTTTGATTATAATTAAACAGTGAGTTTTATTTTAATAGGTGTTTAATAATATTTTTCTTTTAATGGGTATTGAATGGAGCGAAAATTTTTACAGTTCTCTGTTGGTTGTACTGGAAATTTTACGATATACTGATAAGTGCCTTTCATTTTGAGAAGTGAAAAATGTTTGTTTAAATTTGATGCATTCTTGCAAGTTTCTAAAGTGCTCTAAAGTTTGTTTTAAAAAAATGAGCTATTAAAACTTTTTCGTCATTAAATAATGATACTATAACTTATGTGATAGAATGTATATCATTTATTTAAATTCCAGAAAAATGTACATTTCTCCGAAAACTACAAAAATTTAAAAATAACTTATCTAGGTGTATTACTCGTTATTGTTGCTTCTAATCCCCCCTAATTAACTGTGTAGTGGCACCAGATCCTCCGTATTGCACAGCAATGAGCGCAATTGAACGGTTTTAATTTTACTGAGCCCGGGTGTTAACTTGTAAATATACCTAAAAATCTAAGAAAATTTTATCCAGCTCTTAAGATCCTCAAATGCAAATAAAGGAATCTACTAAACAAAATGTTGTAGTTTCAAAAATGTTGTTCTGACAGACAAATAAATTGTTTTAATGCATTTTTTATGGAACCACAAAAAAAATTGTAAAATATTTTCTTTTCGCAACAGTTATTAAAATATGTTAAAAATTATACTTCTCCTTAACTTAATAAAGCTTTGCCTGGAGTAATGTTCACTGAGTATTAATTAGAAACTACTTGTGTTCACTTTTATTATTTCACTCCAAATAAAAGCTTTGGAAGAAATTTTTATATCATGGTATAAGAACAACATTAAAGTTTTTAAAGTGCGATCGTTATTGATATGCTTATAGTTATTAATGAATGGGTGTGTGTCACAGAGAGAGAAAGAATAAACGCCTCGGTATTTACAATTTGTAGCAATGCAATGATACTATAGATAAAACAGTACTCTTTGATTCAAATGTTACACTGTAGAGCAGTGAAATCACCTAATATATTTTCTAAAATAGAAAAAAAAAACCAAAAAAAAACAGTGGGGGGAGGGGGGGGTTGCAACCAGTTATAACTGTCATCAAGTTCCACACAACACTGTTGAAAACAAGACGGCTAAAAATTTAATGCTACGCAAATGTAATACATGTTGAACATAAATGAATATCCCAGTTCTGCACTTAAAAGGAAACAGAAATATGTACATCCTGGTTGTTCATCTGAAAGCAGTTGAAGTTTAAATTCAAATGTCCTGGCCTAAGTGAACATTAATTAGGTAAGCTCATTAGGTATGAACACTAAATTAATTAAGTTACGTTACAAAAATATGTCTGTGTTTTTCCTTCTATTCTTCGTAAAGCTGCTATAAAGTAAATATACGGGATTTAGTGAAACAATTTAAACTAAATAAATGCCTCGATTTTTCACAATTTCGCAAACGGCAATATTTCTATAGTATAAGATCTTCTCATTGGTTAATCATAGTTTTCTAAAAATTTCGGAGTATTTTATATAAGAGTAGCAACAATGACGTCTATCTGTTAGTTAACTGCACCAGCTTATTGTTCCTTCCAATGCAGTGTAAGAAAACTAGTTTTACAGGCATTGTAGTATTTAAATCTTGTACTTTCTACAACCGCTGCGAATTCTCCGTAGCAGAGAGGTCTTAGCTTAAAATATGTAAAATATAATCCCATATATCAATGGTTGCCAAAAATTTTTAATCACAGAGTACTTTTTATGAGAAGAATTTAATGCAAAGCACTTTTGAAATGGAATTTTCACATACCCCAAAAAAGGTTTCGTTGAAACAACAATATATGTTTGAGATATATTTTAAGCTGAATATTTTGTGTGAATTAGCAGAAATTCATTAATTCTTTTGTTCACTGAGCAATAGTTTGGTTTTTTTTTTTTTTTTTTAGTGCAACAAAATTTTTTACTTAGAGCTGTTCTTTTAGAAAATCGTGCAACTTTTGAACAGCTTTTTAAAGAATTCTGTTGCGCTAGAAACTCGAAAAAAATTTAAAATATTTCTTTACATGATGTAAATTGTAGACTGTTACAAATAATGAACCTATAGAAGTTACAAAATACTCAGGAAAACTGCTAAACATGCTGAATTTCGCAATGTTTCCCTAAACATTTAACACTTCGGCCCATTTTTGAAGGTAATTTTTGCCCTCGTGATTTTTTGTTTCTCAATTTTACATGAGACAGATAAATTGACTGTTAATATTAGTTTATAGTACAATTAGTGAACAAGCATTATTATTATATCTTTCGAGTATTCAACATCATTAGTTTGTTTACAAAGTTATACAAAAGTCATGTAAAGTCCCTTTGATTCTCAAAAGGAATACCTTTACATAAAACGTACTTGTTTTTCCCTTGGAAGGCTGAAGAGAAATGAATCTCATGTCGAAACTGTATTCAGCTGTAAAAACTTTTTTTAAAGTCCAAACTTGGCCTTTTCCCGGTCCAATAAAAATTGCCTTATGCGTCAAGTATTTAGCAAACACAGTTAATTAGACGTTGTTATAAATACTTTCATATATGTATGCCCTGTATCTATATGTAATATGAAAAATATATTGCAGGTACTATCTAATATACCGAATATGTTTACGTTGTAGGATTTTTTTTATGCAATACCCCTTTAAATCCGAGTGTTTAGAGAAGTTGTTTTTTCATCGGCTATTGTAAAAACAACTTTTAATATGCAAATTTTTAATTTATGAATACTATATGAAAAAAATAAGTAAAATAGAACTTAAAAGTAGAAGGAATACATACGCTTTCACTTGTAAAAAGAAAACGATGCTTATAAATAAATTCGATATTTTTTAGCATATAATGGCTACAATCTGATGCATTTTGATTATAAGGGTTAGTTAGAGGCAACTTTTTTTGCAAGCATCCGAAGTAAAGTAATTGCGATTGATTAAAAATAACACCTACACGGAAAACACAAGTCAAATAACAGCATGAATTCGGGGAAATAAGCTTAAAAGAAAAGGGAACTGTAAATAATTAATGTTGAGCGCAATTAAATATGTTAAAACAAAACACTGAAAAAAAAAAGCTGCATCAAATAGCTGAAATATTTTTTTTCGAATATCTTAAAAACTAAAATATTTGTATCCATGCTAAGTGGTAATAGCTTCTTTTCCTTTACTAGAAATAAAATGAATGATATGTTGATCTTGGAACAGTTATCCTATTTTGAAATATTTTATTTTTAAGTATATTACTTTTGATCAAGTATTCTTATCCTATTTTATTGTATTTATTTTAATTGCACAAAAACTTTTTTTTCATTTCATGTAAAATAAAAAACTTGTTTTAAATATATATATTTGTAACAGTTATTAATTTCATAATTAGCTATTCAAAGAGCTTTTTATAGTTATGTAGGATAAGAATTAAATGATTTATGCAAGGTCTGGCTGTTCCTAGAATTTTTCAAATTTTATGCCCCTATATATAGTTGGCACATTCTTTGCGCCCCTATATATAACTGTAAATTCAATTTTTGGCCTATTTTTGCATGTGTGCCCAGGGAGCGGTTCCCAAGTGCCCTTGCTATAGTTAGGGCCTGTATTTGTGTACACATACAATAATTATAATTTTTATTAAATACCATAAGTAATTAGACTGAAATTATGAAATGGAAACAGTTTCTTAGAATAGTATCAAAACATTATTAATAAAACCTACTTAAACTTTTCTAACATTTTTAATTCTTAGTCTTCTGATTTAACGGACAGCGTATCATATAAGTAATCATCGGATAATCTTTACATGATAGGAACATTCTTTCATATAGTCTGTTCCTGAATTTCTTTGTTTGAACTAAAACTCAGTTACTAGAACCTTTTAGTATAAAATGCATAGTAACTTATGAATAAACCTTTATAGGCAAAAACTAATCTCTAAAGATTACATTACAAAATATAAAGGAATTCTACTGCTAAACTGAATTGCCAGTTAAGTTGCTGGAACTTTATAATTCCATTTATAGACTACATTTTTATGAAAGTAGTTTTCAGCCTCTCTGTACTATTATGAGTTCGTCAATAAACGAAGCTTTTTGATCTCTTTATAATATTAGTACAGATAAATCCTAGATAATTTTGCATGGTGAAAACAATCCTTAAAGAATTATATTAAGAAATTATCAAAGAAACTCTTGTTAAATTGTTCGACCCGTAAGCTTAACAGAAATGTAACTCTAATATGTACGCCATAGAATTATATCGTTTAAATTAAACTCCTGATACCACAATGAAAACGATTTACGTTTAAAGCTGGCAAACTCAACTGCAAATTTTAATTATGCAATCGATAGCGTATACCTCATACATAGAAGCCATCATTAATCAAATCAATTTTCGTACGAACTACTTAGTTTAAAAATATTTCGGAAAATACTTAACTAAGAATGTAGTTTAATACGCTCACAATCAACAGTCGTTAAAAATTAAATGCAAATCTCGTCATCCGATCATTACTAATAAAGCACAAAATATCGCATTCTATTTCACCAGAAGCATCAAACCTTTCATTGAAAATAAAACGTTACCATAATTACCGGTGCGAATAAAAACAAACATTTAAATAAACGGAGCGGCGAGATTAAAATATAAGCATAGAAGAAGAAGACAGAAACGGAAGCAGATAGAGACGCAGCCTGGTGGCGTGACAGAAAACTATTTTCCTTCCTTCCGCCTGCCAGTGAAATAAAATTGGTTGATAGCGTTTAATTTGTGTTCTCTGCTCTACGGCTTCCATTTTGTATTTGGGCGCGCCTTTGGTGTCCAATATCTTTCCGCGTCTTAAGCAGAGATTGCGTGCGTGAATTTTAAAGTGATTTTATTTGGATGGAAATGTCGCGATTAAAGAAAAATGTATAAATTGCGTAACCCGAAGTAAACGTGGGATGTTTTATTCTGATAGATTTTTTAGAAGGTTATTTTTAAACTTGACTTCATGGCTTTTTGAATTATGGTATCCAGGTTCTGTTAAAAAATCTTTCGGATACAGAAATTAAAATACATTTATCATTCCATTTGTGAGCCCATGTTATTGTATATCTATAGTTTTGTACTGATTTACTTATGCTAAATGCATTTTTGAATCTCTATGCGAGAGTACTTCGAAATTTTAGAATCGAATAGTCGACATAGTTTTCTCTTTCTCAAACGCAATTAAGAAAGGATAACCTTTGAGCCGTAATAATTTTTTTTTGAGTTAATAAATAAGTTATCACATAAATCAGTACAATTACTCCTTTACATCACAAAAAATTTGCATTATACTGTTTTCAGAAGTGTAGTTAATAAATTAAAATTTTGTATCGAGCTGGAACGTGAAATCTCATAATTGTATGGTAGTACAAACATACTGCTAGTACTAATAGTACAATACATACTAATAGTACAAACATACTGCTGCCATGTAAAAAACTGCATTAAATCTAATATAAAGTTTTCACATTTAGTGTAATCGAAAAACTTGCAAGATTTCTGATGTAGGCTGTCTGCAGCTTAAATGCTATTCAAAACTTGTATCAAGTTTAATAGTCTAGGTTTGCAAGTTCTATGCAGATCAGAATCATGCGTTAAGTTTACTTTGTGCTTGCTTTACACTTAATATACACCAAAAATTAATTCATCCGAAGAATTTTACTATTTGGAATAAAGTGATATAAACATTAAAAAACATCTTATTATTCCTATACGTTAATGTTACGTTGCAGGCTTATTTTGACAAAATTTTTCTTCTCAAACATACTGCTGCCATGTAAACATATTGATCAGTGAAACTTACTTTTAAAATAGTACATTCCAAGTATACTTCCGCTTTTCCTGCCAATCCTAATGTTAACGGAATATATTGAAGATCTGCTTTATATTAAAATTGACGATTTTTCGTACGTTCGAAAAGCGTTCCAAGATAACATTTATTTGACAAATATAGATCAACTAGATTAAAAAAAAAAAAAAGACAACGGTTCTCTACTGGTTGAATACATCCTTACGAATAGAGATGGGTGCTACACGAGACGAGACAGATTTACATCTTTTTCGCGAGACGAGGCAGGCGTTTTTTATCATTACTATATAGAGATTTTGAAAGATGAGACAAAGCTTTGCAGCTTTGTTGGGAGACGAGACAAGTCCTTTTCTTCTTCTCATGCCCACCCTTAATTGCGAACGCTGCATAAATAGTGAATGTCCTTTCTTCCCTTGGGCGTAAATACAGTTCAGGCTTTCTATACATATGATTTATAATTTTTTAGTTTTAAAACTTGAAACATTAATTCGCCCTGAAAAAATTTACTGGGTTAAATCAAATTTGAAGTGTGAAATTACTACATTCACAATTCATGAATAAACATTTATATATTATTTGAGAACCGTGACAAGAGAAAAATTATCACTGGCAAAATCATCTGCCTGGATGATTCTTGGTTAAAGACGTTTATGAATGTCTAGTTGGCTTTCAATATTTACTTTGGGTATTGTTAACAGACCGTACAAAGTGAGCCGTGGTAATCCAGTGATTAAGACGATGGACTGGTACCCAGGAGGTTGCAAGTTCCATTCTGAAGCACCACTGAAGACTCTAGAGTATACATGCACGTTGAATCAGCAAAAATCTTCTCAGAAATCGCTAGTAGTTTCCGACGGTTCACATTAATATAAAGATTCCCTTTTGATGAGGATATTGTGGTAGAAAACTACAAGAAGGGTGCGTGCATCTCAGCTCTAAACAATACATTCGAAGACTCTGAGCTCTCCTCTCTTGGCAAATAAATTGTCTAATGCATATATTTTATTTTTAATCGTATAATTAACTGAAGGAGACTTAGCCTCGGATTTGTAACAAGTAAAAAAAAGACTTTACTTACGAAACCTGACTTAGGAGATTTTTTAAATGCTTGTAGGAATACTTTATGTAACTTAAAACGGCATTTCACATTTTAATCCTTGCAGTAAGCATTAGTTATCACTATAATTTTTTATATCATACAGATAGAAAAATTTTTAGTGAGGCGAAAATTTCCAAAAAATGAGTTCATCATAGTAATTTGACCTTTGTATTTTACGATTTTGAATGTTATATTAGATAAAGTTTGTAAATCACTTGGACATATTAAATAAGTATGTATTTTGATTTAAAGTGAGACAGAGATATTCACTAAATCAATGTGAAATTTTTCCAGTAAGCCTAAGGTTGAAGGCAGTATAAATTACAGACAGCACAGGCTTCTTACAAGCCTGTACCATACCGTCATGGGAAAGTTGCAATGCACACAAAAAAATTACGGTAACACAAATAAGAATAATAATTTATTTTTAAAAAATAAAATTAGACTCATATTAGCTCATGACTAATGAGAAGGGAGACAATAAAATGAATTTTCCTGCTTAGAAACCACCACCACCACTGCTCATTTCTCATATATTAGAGAGACTTCATCAGGTATAGGCAGCATTTCGTGTGGCCATTCTTGATGATTTCTTTAAATCTACGAAACCGCTTGTTAAAACGGGCGCGCGGGGGGGGGGGTCTATCGTGTGAAACAACGGATGATACTCGTTTGCATATTATCACTCTCTCGAAATTAATCAACTCTCGTACCAACAGCACAGGCTATACTTGGACTTCACAGTAAGCATGTCTTTTGGCACTATGCATGCTGGCACTGAGGCGTATAACCCCTACCCTACTCCCCAAATGCATAATTACAACTTTTTCATAGTTTTTTCTTCGCCTTTCCCCCTACCCCTTTCCTCTCCCTGTCAAAAAAAAAACTATACTGAGAACTCAATATTTTAAAAACCTTAATAATTAATAGGAAGTTTCTTATACACATAATTTTCTTTCTTGGTGCACTGAGTACTTTATTTATTTTTTAGAAAGTTTTAGTTATTTTAAAATAAATATATAAAATGAGAACGTTTAATGCACGAGAATTTATTTTAACTTGCCGTATTTGGTGTTCGAAGAGATATCCTTAAATTAAAATATTTTTACTGAAATTCTTCTTTCTCTCTAGAAATTGCTAACAATAAATTTAACTCAGAATAATTTAGCACCAGCATGATACAGCACTTTAGGAATATGCCAAAAACTTTTTAGAGTTAACAGCAAAAGGAATATTTTGAAAAATTGTAGGTGTCATCTCCACTTCTAAGAGCAAACACAATTTAACAGATTTCCAAGCTGCTGACAAATAATGATTTGTTGCTGAAACAAACTCCCGGTATCAAGAAAAATGTTCACTATCCTTCGAGAGGGAAGGAAAGAACCACAACAACAACAAAAAAAAGAATCTTTTAATCCAAGCTCCCTCTCATCTATCTCCTTTTCCATCGCGGTTACAGTTACCTCCGCTTATTATTTATTGTCTTAGCTTTTTATTTTTCCCACTAGGAGGTCCCAACTCGATTACTCAAAAAGTTTTCGAATAAATCACCTGACCAAATTCATCTTGTGGCAAAATTTTGTTACCGAAAGGAGATACCGAATAACAAAATATTTTTCTAAAGCTTTTGGAGGGAAGAGGGGGTGCGGAGGAAGGAGGTAAACGAAACACACCACTCTCTTCTTAAAGCATCGACAGGGACGAATTAAGTGCCAAAAACAGCAAGTTCTGCGATCCATTGCAGGCTGTCGGAAGATTGATGAGGAAGCAGTTTGCTTTTCGTGAGCCCGCCGCCAGATGGGGCTCGCAGCGCAAAGAGTTTATTTTAATTAAAAACCGAATAGTCTTTCTTTTTCAGGCTGCTGATGAGGATAAGGCCTTCATAGAGTGTCAAAGATTTAGAATACGGACATGACGTGGGATGGGAGCAGACGAAAAATTTTATTTTGGAATTCGCTTAAAGTTCCATCGCTGGAAAAATTTAGGGGAGGGAGGGAGTGAATGTGTATCTGAGAAGGGTTATTTTTAAGCTTGATATCAAGATCTTAGAAAATAAATCACACATAAATAAATAAAAAATGTTGTAATGTACTTAGAATAAAGACCAGTAACTTGGCTTTGATTTAACTGCACCCGTTAATAAGTAATTATTAAAAATGTTATATTGTTTTTCGTTTTCTTTTAACAAACCTATTTTTAAAGTACGAAAAGTGTTTTTCATCGGCGACACATTCACGCAACAGTGGAGGAAAAGTGATACATCAAAATTCTTATTCTTAGTAAAATGTAGCATAATGGAAGGATAAATCTTAATTTCTTGATAAAGGAATTGTTTTGGATTTATTATAAATTTTTTATTTTATTTTTTTATTCATTATAACTTTTACATATTTCCAAGCACATGTAAAGTATCATTGAATATATTTTGGTTTTCACACAGATGATACAAAGATTAATGAGCTGTGTTTTTCTTCCTTATAATGTTTATAATATTTGAATCTTACCATTTTAAAGCCCTTGTGTATTTTAAATATTTATATGCAGCTCATACTTCACGCTTTAAGATTTTATTTAATAGCCATATTTCTTTTCTTAGTTATTATGCCGAGAACAGAAACATACATAAAAATACATAGACATGCATAAAAATCATGCATGCATTATTTTCTATTCCTTTTAGTCGGATATATGTCATCAGAGCGTCTACGAGCTTGTACATTCAGAAGACAGGGAAGAACTGCAGAGGCATCTCATGTGGAATTCTCAGCTACCTTCAGACAGGAGCGCCCTCTCTCTTCAGGAAGCGTTACTACCAGGTAATAAGAAATAAACTCTACTCTGATTCAATATTCAAATAACAAGTTTTTGTTAAAACGTCTACAATTTTGTTTATGAGGGTGGGAGTCAAAAAATGTTAGTTTTTCTACATTTCATTATGAAGGTTTCATTTGAAATAAATTTAAAAATTTCTTAGCAAATATCAAGAAATATTTTTAAAATATGCAGAGGCTAAAAATATGCACTGGCCCATGGGACTTCAGCCCCACGGCTGTGTTTGAAGGATTTGTTTACATGAACTACTTACTGATATCAGCCTCTCAATGTTTTATAAGTAATATGCCACACGCACAATGTCCAGAAAGCATACTTTATAAAGTTTATCACCAGGGGTGTAGTGGGGCCAGAACGCGCCGGAACGGCGTTCCGGAATTCAAATTAGATTATTATTATTATTATTACTGTAGATTTTAACTTACTTTCTGAAAAAAGAAAAAAATTATGTATAGTCAGTTCCACTAGAAATGTACTTACTAGTATCTGTTTCAATTCTATGGATACCGTTAGTAGTTGAAATCATCCCAGTGAACTGATAGCAGTCTACTCAACTAGGAATTCAGTCCCCTGCCCCTTTCAACTAATTAAAAACCTGAACACACATTATTGAAATCAGTAGTAAAATTTCAGTACTAATTGAAGCATCGACCACTCTCAGTTGCAAAACTACTTCCATTATATGTAGTTGAACTTCTAAGTCAAGACGCTGAGAGTATAACAGAAAGCTAAAAATACTTAGAGAAACACTGATTTCATGATAAATATCTGAGTATATATTTTGCCAGATTTGCTACTGATGGCGAGAGTATTATGCCCCGGTGTTGTGCAGCGTTTGTTCTAGAAATTTCTACAGTAGTTTAGCATTGCTTAAATGATCGTCTGGAACGTGAGGCTGGAGAAGCAATCAGCAAAGTCCATGGAGTCAGACATTTTCAAATATTCGTGAAAGAACTTTTATCTTTGAAGCTTGTACGGTTGATCCGGGGCCTTCGCAATTAGTAACGGGCCTGCGCGTGTATTTTGATGAGCCATCCAAAGAGGCCTACGGATGCTCGAGTCTTCACGTATACATCAGACATTTCTTAAGCTTCCCAGTGCTTTCAAACGTTATTTAATGTAGTTTAAGTAGTAATTATGTTACTAATTCAAGTACGAACTCATGATTAATTTGTTTGCTATGATACATATTGACATTAAGAAAATAGATGCATAGAATTTGAAGGAAAAACAAAGTAGCGCTTACTCTCATGATTCACGATTGCTTATTTTAGTTTCACAAGTGATATTTAATATACTTAAAAATAACTAAATACACAAATGAGAAAGACATTTTTATAATGAATATTTCATGAACGTAGTCGTATTTATTACGTTATTTTAAACAATTCAAGATTAATCTTTAACAAATGATGTATTAAAGCGCATTTCAGTGTTTTCGGGATATCCTGTATATTGGAGAAAATTGATAAAATACGCTCTATAGCGCGATCCCTGAATTAATTATTCTTTAATAAAGACATTTCATGTAGTATATATTATTCTTTTGTCGCTTTCTTAATCGAACTTAGGAATTGAGCAAGCATAATGAACGTTTGTACAAAATATTAACTACATTTGAAGTTTCTGTATAAACGGGCAAAAATCAATAATTTATAATTTACTGTATTTCTGCACAGTACCAGATGTAAGTCTGAATCACATAATCAAGGCATATATAACTGATAAATAACATTTTCAACTGGCAAAATTAAATTGTCTAAATAGTATCACAACGTCATGCTTATTTACAAGAATAAAAACTACTCAAGTAATACGATTTCTGATTAAAATAATTTATTTATAAATAACACATGAGTAATTATTTACTAAACATGATTTACATACATATTTTTAGAATTTCTAAATACATTATAAGCGTTCACTTACCTTTACATTCAGAGCAAAACGTTCGAATTTTAGGATAAATTTTCATTAAAGAAAATGGCGCAAGATTCACAAAACGATTACCTACATCTAAAGCTCTTTAATACGACAAAAGTATAAAAAAATTGTTTTAAAATAATAAAATAATATAACATTTACAATACTTAGAATAATAAAATAGAATACTGTGACTGGGAAAATCAGGCCTCAATGATAAACTCATTTTTAGCGATGGCAACTCATAAGCAGACCCGTTGCTTAACGATGGCCCCGGTTGATCTCCTGCAGTTAGCCTCGAAACCGAAAATCAATCGAGTTTGAAAAGTAAGAGGGATTGCCAATTCTCTCCGAATTATTTCAGTAGTCTCTCTCTGGCATAAAAGTTTTTTTGAAATTAGTTCAAGTCGACTAGTTGAGACCAAAACTGGACTAACAGAACAATTCATTTTCCTAGGTCTACTAAAGCACATCTCATCAAAACAATTGTTGGCAAATATGGAACTCATGCACGACGTTTTATTTAAACTTTCTGTTCTGAGTTTTTGAAAAAAGAAACATCACCATCATGGATGCAAATAAGGAAATAAGTAGAACCATAAGATTCTTAGAATTAATGTCCACAACAAAAGGAATACAGATGCTAAACGCAGAGGTAGCAATGCAGGAAATGAAATTTGGAGCTGGCCGCCTGACCAACCAGTGGCGGATCCAGGGTAGGGGCTAGGGGGTTTTAGCCTCCCCAAGACATTATTAAAGGGTGACAATCCGCGATATTATACACTTTGGATAGGTAATATGAATATACTTTTTTTAATTATTCCCTCCCATAAATATTCACATTGGTTTAGACTAAAAGTTTGCTTTATTGTACATTTTGTTTGAGTCAATTAAGCTTTTTTTCAAAATTATACATATTGGTTACTGACAAAAAAGGGACGAGGCGTTTTTATCACGCATTGTTATAAGCTTGTCTTTTCACCTTCCAATAACCCCCCCCCCCTTCCTTCACGAAGTCATGCGTTCCGGGAAAAAAATTTTTAGCACTACAACACTCTTTATCACAAACAATTAAAATACGTTTTGTAATTTGAAAGTGTTTTTTTTTAATCATTATTATTGCTTATTGCGTATTGTCAACTCTTCAGCACAGAAGAATAATAAAATGGTGGCAGATTATTTTTAGTATAAAATTATCAACTGAAATTTTTTTCGTCAAAATCTTATTACATTAATAACTGTATTTTACTCAATTTATCATTCATCAATCATTTTCTTGACAATTTGACTTACTGTCTTATCACCTTGCCAATAAGTTTTATTGCCTTGAACAAATGGTATCATTTGACATATTTTGGTTAAATTTTACTACAGTTAATTTAAATAATCTTCATACTTCAGAAAGGTAAATTAGAGATGTTACATTATTATTTAGTAAATTTATTAATTTTACTTTAGTATTTAGTTACTTTATATTTTTAGAACTTGAATTTAATTTTTTTTCTATAAATTAAGACAAAAAAGCTTTATTTATAATAGAAATAACACAAAATAAAATTTTAATCAATTTTTAAGTGCGGCACATTTGAAGTTCCTCTAAATAATTATTCTTGCCACTTTTGCAAAGCCATTATCATTTGTGTATTTTATCCATTTTATTATTTTTATTTAACTTCTGTGACAAGTATTAGTCCTATCAAAAATACAACTTCTTTTTTATTTATTTTTATTTATTTATTTATTTATTTTTTGTTAAGACATACATTTTCTTTGTATTATTTTAAAACACTGATTTAAATACACTAAATAATTGAAAGAAAAATCTTGGATTTTCCTTTCACAACTGTTAAGACTACTTTTTGTTGTAAATCTATTCTTCTTCTTTTTTTTCAGTCTGCTTAGTTTATACTTTGATACCAAAGCAAACATAGAATCAAAATTAGAATAGCATATATTATTATTTGCGTCAAATTATGATTCTTACTCTATATCTTTTTACAAAAACATTAATGGTCTTCCTTTGTTCAGCTTGTTAAAAACCATTTTTATTTCATTCCTGTCAATAAACTTTATACCCCTGAGCCACTGATATCATTCAGCCATTCTTAATTGGGGCCCGAGGATAAAGCAACGTCAGCAAAGCTTTCAAATAATGACCTGTAATTTGATGTCCATGATTGAATAAGCTTTGAGTTGATGTTATAATATTTTGTTTGTCTTATAAATTTGGCAGTTTGTCACTGTAATTAAATAGCATCTCTTTTGTTCCGAAAAACGAAATATACATTATTATGCCAATAGTCTATTCTCGTTTGAATGAACTTTTTTTTTCTTCACTTAATTTGTAGTATGGTCAAATACCCTAATAGCGAACATAAGACTACACAAAATGCATTCCTAATTAGTTACACTGACCTCTTACATACCGAGAAAATAAATTTATAGTATCATACATGTAGTTCTGTATGATGAGCTTTCTGTAGCAAGTTATCGTTCCCCGAAACCTGTTTAATTAATTATCTTCTTCATGAATAAAAATCAATAAAATTCTGTTATGATTAATCCCTTGAAACATTACTAATCTATGAATATATTTAATCGATAATGCCATCAATCATGATCCCTATTACCAACAAAAAATATAAAAATAAATGAATATTTCTGAAGCAAAAACTCTCCAAGTTTTATTAAAAGTTGGCGTTTTCGTGCAAATGCTGGGCCACAGATGCAGCATTCAAAGCCCCCCTGCTAGGAAGCAATGATGATCACAGAAGGAAAATCGCTTCCTTTGCAACTACATGAGTGGGTAAACTAAGGTGGCTTCCATAAATTACCATGTTTACTCGCGTAATAGTCGCACTTTTTTGCCAGTTTTTCAAGATGAAAGTCTGGGTGCCACTATTATGCGGGGGGAAATTTACTACATAATATTGTAACTCTAAAGCTATTTTATGTGCCTCAAAACAGTGGTGCGATTATTATGCTAGGACGACTACTGCGCGAGCAAACACGGCACATAACGATCAAAGAGGGGTGGGAGGGTAACTGAATGTGACAATTTGTGACAGGCAGTAGGGAGAGGTCAACAAAGCTGTTGTGTCACACTCGTACTATAATGAATTTTCGATTTTCGTGACATTTTTTACAGTTTGTAAATTGATTGAAACATTTACACTGTTATACACAAAGCAAATCAAAAGACATAAATCCAAAACACCAGAATAATTCCGTCCGTCTTTCTGCCCGTATCTGCTCTGTCTGCCGTAAATATTCATGTATATTTACGAAATATTGACACTTATTAGGGCAGATTTGGGACTGAAAATTCTGTTCACAGAATTCACAGCTCCTTTACAGAAGCCCACAAAAAGTATATATACAGTGCGCCTGCTAAAGTTCGTTGTCACCCCAACAATTTCAGAATTGCAAGAGGTGTAGTCATAAATGTAAGATCTAGGTGTAGTAGAGTTGCCATGTGCTAAGCAAAGAAACCGCTTACAGCGTTACGTAGCGGCTTAATTTGGAGTGAGCGTTATTATTTCAAAAACGGTACGAGATACGTGGAAAAAAATCAGTTACAAAGTTGTTTAGTATCATCGATTTAGTAAGACAAGGCACCCCAATTTGCACATGATGCCTATTAATTCGCACCATAATGTTACGAATGGAAGGCATAAAAAGCATATTTGTTTGGTCGAATTTTCTAAAACTGCACTTACCTGACATTAAGCTCATTTATCCTTCGTCCTAAAACAGTTTTCTGTCGGCAGCAATACATGTCTGGACGCTGGTCCGTAATTCCCGCTGCAAGTTGTACAATGTGGTTGGTGATACACTGGAGACAGCATCAATACTGCGTCTTTAAGCCTTCTATTTTTAACTTTAACGTGCTCAAGGTGTCTTTTCTTAATGTATTTTCTGAACGTTTCTGTATAAATCGATGATACTGAACAACTTTTGCCCATATCTTGTACCGATTTTAAGATGAGAACCATAACTCCAAATTTAGCTGGCAGATGGCGCTTAAGCGGTTTTTTTTTGCGTAGCGCTTGGCAGCTTTACTATACCTAGACTCCACTCTTATGACTGTAGCTCTTGCCGTTCAAAAATTATTGGGGTGGCAACGGACTTAAGCGGGCATACTGTATAAATTATTCTATGGTTAATAAAATCACTCAAAATAACTGGTGTTTAAAACATAAAATAATAAAAAAAAACTTTATAAAGTAACACCACAAAGTTTACTTCAACGGCCAGACAGCTGTTTCGAGTAAAAACTTTTTGCCCTTCCTCAGTGACAATCACCTGAAGATAGGATCAACCGCTCCTATCTTCAAGTGATTGTCACCGAGGAAAGGCAAAAACGTTTTTGCTCGAAACAGCTGTCTGGCCGTTCAAGTAAACTTTATGGTGTTACTTTACAAAGTTTTTTTTTATTTTACTCCATGGTTGGTTATTCAACCCTTTGAAGAGCAACCATTTTCACGTGGACACAATTGCACGAAATAGTGTTATCGGTAAAGTTTGAAAAAGCATTTTAAGCGGAAATGGATATGTTTCTGAATAAAATTACGAATAAATAACTGGATTTTTTAAAACCTGCATTACCACTTGTTCTTTGCTTGTTTTTCTTGCCACCTCCCCTGCAAACAGTCTGCGCCCCCAAGGGAGGACCAGCCCCACCTGTTAGGAAACTCGATATAGAAAAATAACTGAATGTACTGTTCAATGTTGTAAAATGGAAACCGTTGTTGACTGTGAAGCCGCACTGCCAACTGTCTCAAAAAAACTCTGTAGAATGGACACACGTTTGGCAATTTAATGAACCACCATATTACTGGTTGTTAAATCGAGCGACGACAATGGCTGCACTTTTTAAGCGTTAGGGTTATTTGGCAAGACTATTCAGCTGTTCTTCCTTATCGATGC
Organism: Cheiracanthium punctorium; assembly: GCA_038373885.1. Lineage (NCBI taxonomy): Eukaryota > Metazoa > Arthropoda > Arachnida > Araneae > Cheiracanthiidae > Cheiracanthium > Cheiracanthium punctorium. The sequence continues at coordinate 190,352 of JAWZYV010001696.1, read as the reverse complement.
GTTTCCATCACAGTCTACAGTTTTCAGTGAACGTCAATACTGATAAAATTAATTCTCACATCAATTTTACAAATAATTGATCATTTATTTTTACTGGAAATTATCTCCGAAAAAGTAAAGGATTCTCGTGCAACTATGTCACTCGAGTATTTTATTGAAATCCGATTTATTCTTCCGGAATCAAAAGTGGTAAAATTGACTAATGGCGTATTTTTACTGCCGGCAGTCAAAATGTCGGAATTTTTTGTCCTTACAGCTACGACACCGCGCTTTAAAGAGTTAATGAAGTGCTGTGATAATGTTGTTAGTCACCTTGATTATTCGTTGTGCAATAAGACATATGTGCTAGATATTTTTTACAGTTTGTGTACGTTTGGAATAATATTTCTCTCTTGGTTATACGAGTTCATACATTAACGCTAGTCTGTTCAAGAAGCATTCTTTCTGAAGAGAATGAAGCAACAAATAAACAGATAAGCAAGACTTTTTTGTTCTCTCTTTCTCTCTAGAGAAAATAAGATCGTATTAGGCTTAATATCGATCTCCGAAAATTCTCTTCCTAGCTGTATCAGGCAATAAACGAAGAGACCACAGAAATAACAAAAAACTCCCTGCCCCATGCTTACCAATATATCGATTTCATTTTGGAATGGCCAGACCAACGAAAGAATAATGGAATGGCAAACATCAAATGAAATACATGGTTATAGCAAAGTAGTGCGCTGCTCAAACTGATCATTTGATCCCAAAATGACCACTTATAAAAGACATGTCTTTTTTCTTTGCTCTCTTTTCGCTGGTTTATAAAGTAATTCTCCATAATTCGGTTTCCACCGATAAAACGATATCAGTAAGATTAAAAATAATTTTCTGCTGTTCAGTAAAGTACAATGTTGTGCAAATAAAAACATTTTCAAACGAATTATTTATTTTTGAAAATTTCTAAAAATGCATGGTGCAGAATAATTGTGTACGTCTATATTTCATGGTATGCAAGAAGGCATAAATAAAAATAAATGAATTTGGTAAAAAGAAAGCAAGAAAAGTTAATCATGCTAATACATTGATTATAAAACAATTTTAAATACAAATGACTCATTTGTGCATACTACTAAATACCAAATAAAGTCGTAAATCTTTCACTCATTGCCATTCATGGGGTCAGTTATACAGCCTCTTTTTCTATCTATGTAAATGATCTGTAAATTCAATGAATATTGCTTTTAATCAGTAATATATTATTGTAAATATTAATATGTTTTAATTTCATGACAATAAGTATCTTTGCGGAGATATGAATTCCTAAAGAAAAATAGAAATCCTATACACGTTACAGCTAGCTATATTTTAAATTTGTTAAAAATAAAGGACTTTAAAATGAAGTTGAAGATTGTTTTCCTTTTCAAGGCTGTGCTCGGTCAATTTTAATCTATTTCACATTCGACACTTTCATAATTAATCAAATCACTCATAACCACATTCTTCAAGTTGCAAAAACTCTTCTTTTTTTTGGGGGGGGGGGCTTGTTTATGCAATTATATAAAAAGTCGAGAACTAAATATTATGTCGAGTTAAAAAAAAAAAAGTACAACAGTATTCGGGGTAAAAAAAAAAATAGGTCTAAATAATAATTAAACAGAAAAAGCATTCTCCCATCAGAAATAAGATTGGATTTATCTTCCCGTACTCTTTCTTCACTACTATGCATGATTAATGAACTAAAACCCTACAAGTATCAAGACAACCGTATTTTCATGCATACCAATTTGTTGATTTTTATGGGGGGAAATCAATAAATCAACAGGACAACAAATTTTTTAAAAAAATAACGAAATATCAAGCATCAAATGTGTGAAGCATTTGATTGCACCAAATACGTTGCTCCAACTTTACCTTTAATGGTTGGTCACTTAGAAAAAATATTTTTTCACAGTGCAATATAATTATTCCGCTTCCACTTTTTCCGCGCATCCCAGCGAAAAACAGAAATTTGAAGATTCTTTTTTTTTTAATCTCATAATACGCTCAAGAGGGAGGGAGGATGTGGTTGGAGGACTCCTTACAAATCGGAATCCGAGAATAAGTGGAATTCTGCCGATTTTGCATCTAGTTGAAGAACAAACACACTCGCAAAGATTGCAAAATACGAAACGAAAGAAAGTTCTTCTCACATTGGAGTTTCAGTAATCGTATCAAAACTCCGATTTGCTTGGAATGCCCCCAAATAAAGAAATATACAATGTATGGATTGCAGCAAAACGACGTGTGGTGTTCAATGCACTGCCTTCTTTAAACTTACATCCATGTAACCTCTGTTCATCTCCATCATTGCAAAGACACAACAATGAATTCGTGGCCTAGCTTCGCACAAGCGCAACACTAAGGTCTATGGACATTCAAAGGTCAAAGAAGGGAAGCAACACTAAAGAGAGAAGGGAATCTTTGCCGTTTTGTCTTTAAAGTTGAGTCGTTAAACTTTAAAGTTGAATAGCCTATTATATATGATCATTTTTGTTAACAAACACGTTGGTGTGTATTCCAGTAAAAAACTGGAGATTTTTTTTCTGCAGCAAATTTATTTCGACCCCTTTCTTACGGTTAAAAATAGATTTGTGCTAGACAGCAATTATTAATTAATATCATATGAAATAAATAAAATTAATATCATATGAAAATCAATTCAAATTATCATGAACCCTACGTTGCATTGTACTATTTTAATTTTTTCCCGTTTCTTTCTAGAAAATAGTCAGTACCTGGAAAGAAATTTCACCGTACGGTTTCGATGTCTACTGGACAACACTTCGGGCTTTTTGGTAAGTGAACTTTATTGCTAAATAAAATTATAAGCTAGATATAAAAAATTACTTAGTGTAAAACATAGATTCGAGAAGAATTAAAGCAGTTTATGTGTTTCAAGGGGTACAAGATTCCTCTGCTCATCAATGGTACGCACAACGGTAGAAAAAGTTAGGGAAAAAAAAAAGTTAGGAAAAGGAAAAGTACGAAAAGAAAAAAGTTTTTTTTTTTTTTTTTCGTACGCTTGGTTGCCACTTAGCTGTGCACATCTTCTCAACAAGGTGTCAGATCAATTTTTTTAGTGCATATTACAGAGTCAGTTCTTATAAGTATAGATTATAAGGGTTTTTTAATAAAAATCATTTTCCACTTGTGGAAAATTCCATGTGAATCTGGGTTGTTATGTGTGCGGTCTAAAATACTTTGCAAACTTAAGTAAATCCTCATGCACAGTTTGACAGAAATCCCAGTACTTGTTCTTCTCTGAATAAATACGTGACGTCGGCTGTAAGGCTGGATGAAATGTAAACGACACTTCGCACGGCTTAGCCTGAGTACTGGATTGCGCTCTTTTATTTATATAATCATTATTATATTTTACTTTTTTTTAAATAACTGATAAAATAATTCTGGCGATAAAGCATGTATATAGAACGCAAATGTTATAATCATTTTGAGGTCCCTAAAATAAAGAGGGTCTAGGTCCACGGCCTAGTTGCATTGTGTGATATCAGCCTTTGCTGATAATGCCAAGGACAGTACTCAGAAAAATTTCGAGCTGTGTATGTCAAATCTCCTGCGTCGATATGTTCTTAATTTTAAAAAAAAAATCATATGTAGGACATAATAAAACTTAACACACACATATATATACAGGGTGTCCAGCCTTAATGTGACCCAATAGCTAATTCCCGAACCATTCGGTTTAGATATGCACTTCCAATTTGAAAAATGTTTTAAAAAAGGTAAAGAATGTTTTTACGTGCTTTTCGAACGAAAAAACCCATTTAGAAAAAAATTACAAAAATTAAATTTTTATACGGTCCCCAGGTCCTATCACTTATATTTAAGAAAAGATGCAGTACACAAAAACAACATGGCGAACGTTAAAAATCTGTCGTGTAGTCGCTTGCAATTGCATACAGTCATATTCTAATATTACGAATTCTAGTACAGGAGAACGAGATATTTACAAATGAAGAATACTGCGAAATGGTACTGTTGTATGGGCAGTGTAATCGAAATAAGAGAGAGGCGGCAAGACTTTATGCCATTAAATTTCCCAGTCGAAGACATATATCTTATTGTACAATTGCCCGTGCTGTTCAACGCTTGTATAGAACTGGGAGTTGTCATAGACGTATTTCCTTGTCTCGTGCCACACCTTCAAGCTTGCGGATACCCGCTGAGGATGTTCTAGGATATGCCCTGACTCATCCTGAAAGTAGTGTCCAGGATATTAGCAAGGATTGTTCCTACTCAAAATCGACGGTGTGGAACATATTACATACGTACGGTGCATTTCCTTACCGTCCAGTCCTGGCGCAGGAGCTAATGCCTGGAGACCAGTTGTATACATCTCGTTCTCCCATACTAGAATTCGTAATATTAGAATACGGCTGTATGCAATTGCAAGCGACTACACAACAGATTTTTAACGTTCGCCATGATCAGTATCGCAGCAAATCAGTCTGAAGCCGCAGGCAAATAAGTCTATTTTTTTGGAACTGCTCTTGAAAAGTTTTCTTCGTCCAAAATATTTTATTTTATCTATGTTTTACACGTACACAGAATAAATTTTGTTTCTTAAGTACTCAATTATTGTAATATTAACGTAATGTATGTACTTTTAAATTTAAAAACGATTTACATAAGAGTGACGTGCAAGAGCGAAAGTTTCTTGGCAGAGTTCCAATTAATTTCACTTTGGAGACGGTCCCTTAACTAGCTTTTTGAAATTGGCCGAGAAAATGGATGAAATGTATGATTTTCAAAGTTCCATAACTTGGTCATTTTTTATCGTAATAAAATGAAACTTTTTGTGTTTACTTTGTTTTTGTGTACTGCATCTTTTCCTAAATGTAAGTGATAGGACCCGGGGACGGTATAAAAATTTAATTTTTGTAATTTTTTTCTAAATGGGTTTTTTGGTTCGAAAAGCACGTAAAAACATTCTTTACCCTTTTTAAAACATTTTTTAAATTGGAAGTGCATATCTAAACCGAACGGTTCGGGAATTAGCTATTGGGTCACATTAAGGCTGGACACCCTGTATATATATACTATATATATATATATATATATATAGTATAATAGCTTAACTTACGAGTCAAGGAATCATTCAATAGCAGTTATGGTAGTCCAGTATATTCAATAAACATAAAATCGTATCCAAAAAATGCATAACTATATATATCCAATAAATATAAAATCCAAACAGAGGTAAAATTGAAAAATGAAATGGAATTGTAAGGAACAAAACAACGGGTAGTAAGCATCGGCTATACTCGTCAGGCCCCACGAACCGAATACTTACTACCAAAATAAAAACAAAATAACAGGATTTCAATGTAGTTACTTAGCACAAAGAAAGCTAAATGTGTAACTACGGGGGAGGGGGGGCTATCCTGTTATTTAAAAAAAAAAAAAAAAAAAAATAGAGGCAAGATGACCGAAAGCATTAGGCATGCAGGAATGGCTTCAAGACAGAGTGAAGAATGTTCATACTGTTGCCAAAAGATGAGGAAAAAGTACCAGATGCCAAATTTCGAAAGTTAAATAATGACAAAAACTAAATATATGTTGAGTAGTATGTATTTCGAAAAACTAATTACAGTTATTCATAAAGATAAGATAGGAAATTTAACTCACACCCGAATACATACTGCTCCAATATAGGGTTACCAGAATGCCTTACTGATTTTCTTAAAACAGGAGTTATATTTAAGGGTAATGTATAGTATGTATGGCTAATTATCAAAAAATCATTAAATGATGAACAAGAGCAATATTTTATACTGTGGAAAACTCATGCTGTGTATTTTCTTTCCAGAGGCTGGACATCCGGGGCCGTATTAAAATCCTCCACGGGCAAAATCACAAGACGGAAGAGCCGCCTCTAGCTCTGTTCGCTGTGTGCACGCCATTCGGACCCCCTTCCTTGCTGGAGATGCCTCACAAAGACACAATGTTCAAAAGCAAACACAAACTCGACCTTTCTCTAGTCTCTCTCGATCAAAGGTAGGCATGATCTGTGGAGTAGTTGGAGTATGCAAGGGGGCTTGGACACCTTCGAAAAAAAATTCTTTCCAATGGTGGATGTAGAAAAGTTTCAAAAGAAGAGCGATAAGTAGGACGAAGCATATATCATAAATGGGTTAATTTTTTTTAATACTGAACCTATGTTTAACTTGCTTACTCTCGTCATTTAAGGGTGTTGAAGAAACCATATCTCTCTCGCACACTTTATGGACAAAGGAAAATAAACTAATTGCGCCAGGAACTCGAAAAAATTAAGATGATTCTTCATAAGCTGCACTACACATCGTAATAAATGAAACAACAGTGTCATTTATGAAACTCTTCCGAAAACATTCTTCAAAATAGAGTTGCACAGCAAAAATTTTCGAGAAGTGACACATCCTGCTAAATTTTCGAGAAATTTTTCTGAAAGTTTCATAGCTGTTACAGGTTTATCATTTATGACTGTGTATAGGACAGCTTGTAAAGAGGTATTCTAAAAGTTCTGAATGCCTTCAGATAATTAATTTATTTGTATTTATGTACCGAAATCACGATTTTTTCGAAATGCACTGTTAAAAAGACGCAACGGAGAAGACTCTCCTTCTTTGATCGATGTTGTTTCCCAGATAGCGCTCCGTTGCGCATTTTTAAATGATGAGAGCGAGTAGATTAAACATGGACGCAGTATGGGTTTGAGTGCGCTGCTTTTATTAACATTTTATTATTGTCATTATTATTGTGTTTAACATTTTATTATTCTTATTTTATTTTTATAGCATTCGGGAAAACTGAAATGTGATTCTTAGAATGTTTTTTCCTTATCGCTGTCTGGTCACTTGAAAACAATCTTCTTAATTGATAATGTGTACATTCTCTAATATTGAAATACACACCACTCACCAATTTATTGACTCTTAAATACACTGGGTGAATGGTACAATAAAGTAAATGTAACATCGTGGAAAGGTTGTTTGGTGAATCTGAAATCTGCATTTGATTATATGAATATCTAGTAGAAAATTAAAGTACATAACCTAAAATTTTTATCAGTAACTGTAATTACAAAAATAATTATACGCAAACTGTATTTACAAATGTAATTATAACTTTTTATAAATAATTTTATTTTCTAATTTTATACTTAGTTTAAAATACGTGTATTTAATTTAGGATACGTATTTTGATTTGCAACGATAATGGTAAAATGTAGCACAGTTTATTTATTAGCAAATAATATTAATTTTACGATACATTTTAATATGCTATAATAGTAAGGGAAATGTCTGATGCATGTACTGAATGTAATAAAGCACGTTCATTTTTATCAACTTTATGTTGTCGTACATTCAAAAATGCACCTTAAACATGTTATCAATTGTTCAGTTTAATAAAATTCATAGTTCTGACAACTATATCCCTTTCACAGGGCGAAGCAAGTACTAGGCTATTCTGACTCTGAACTCGCTGACAAAGGTTGCTATGACCTAGTCCACTACGATGATCTCGCATACGTCGCTAGTGCCCATCAAGAACGTAAGTATTGGAGCTAGGAATTGGTCTAAAATTTTTGTGATAGAATTGTGCCCCCCCCCCCCCAAAAAAAAATACAATCCTATTTGTAAGCTATATGTTTTCAAACATTTATAAATATGATAGAGATTACAAGTAATATGTGATTAAAATAAGAATCAGCGAATTTTTAGATTATGCCTGTTAAATATTTTTAGATTATAATTTAATTTGGTCTTTGAAATACGAGGCACGTATGGGATTTCAATATTTCTCAGTAAAGCTGAGCCTCTTTTCTGTAAATATCAGTAAATTTGAAATGCCTATTTAACAATTATATATATATATATATATATATATATATATATATATATATATATATATATATATATATTTTTTTTTTTTTTTTTTTTTTTTTTTTTTTTTAAATGTTATATTGAGGCAAAAGGGAATTTTTCTAATAATGTAAAACCATAAATGATTTTAAATCTGATTTTATTCATAATCTGTATTTAAATATTTTATTATAAATATAATTATAGTTTATTTTGTAAAGCATATTTAATTTTTTAATGTTATATCTAGTGTAAAAAAACATATATTTATGACCATAAATTATTATTCATAGTATACTAAAATTAATTTGCATTTTATCGTTTTAATAAAATTGATAAACCATTATTTGAACAATATTTTTTTCATTTAATTACTTCGGAACCCTAAATCGTGTGTTTAAGATTTCAGGAAAGATCTTTATTTTTATGTATCTGTATTGCTTTGTATGTTTAAGGCCACATGGAACAACTCGACGAGTAAAACAGGCAGTTTTTGCGAAAGATTTAACATCAAGTACTTTATTTAAAAATAGAGATCGAAATGAAATTTTTTGTTTACTGTATATAAACACATTATAGTCTGCATATAAAATAAAAATAATTAATTTGATTCATAAATTAGTTTTTAAGAACTAATTGACTTTTTACATATATCTATGAAGTTTTTTGAACAGTATGTCAGTTTGGTACACTTTCCTTGAGTTTATCACCTTAAAATTTGGTATGGAATCAAAAACCATACCATCTGAGAATAATAAGAAGCTATTTTCATTTTGGATAAAAAGAAATAAAATTAATAATATTTTACCAAAAAACTTTAAAAATCCTAACAATTAAAGAAAGAAATAAAAATTCATTTCCAAAATGTTTTCACTCAGATCTTAATAATAGGTATTTTAAAAGAAACAAGTTAGTTAAACTATTTTATAAAGTTTCAACTATTTACTTGCAACAGGTTTTTAGAAAAGTGTACCAAAGCATCAAAAAACACATTTTAAGAAAAAGACAAAAAACTAAATCTTTATTGTAGCCAAACCATGTTTGTTTATTTTTAAAAACCATATTTTGAGTCTTTACGTATTATAAACCGCCATAAATTATATATGTATGGAATCTTATCAGTCTGCTCTATTTTTTAAGCCCATAATTGAAAATTCGAAAATTAGAGCCAATTTATGTTCTATGTGTCCTTAATTTCAATATAGTATACCCTCATAAACATTTATTTTAATATTTTACTATATCATTCTAAGGTATTTCTGATGAACAGTTTTAGTTTCATGTATATATTTGCAAAAATACGCAGTGCCTTAAGATAGAGCAATTATTCTCAACCTTATTCCTATTCCTAACAGTTTTGAAAACGGGTGCTTCGGGTCTAATAGCCTATCGCCTGGTGACAAAAACTGGTTCTTGGCAGTGGTTACAAACAAGTGCCAGATTGGTATACAAAAACAGTAAGCCAGACTTCATCTTATGCACCCACAGACCCCTTATGTAAGTATATGTTTTTTCATAGGTAATTAATTTTTAATTGACTGGATGAATTACACTTTCTAAATTTACTTTTACATTTGAGATTATTGTGAAACTTTTTACTGTACTGCATTTTAATATTTGTTAGTAATAAATTTATTTTTCGTACATAGAAATATGCTCACAAGATGCGAGTATGAATGTTTTGAAAGTGCTTCTTAGTATATAGATAAGTGAATTTAAAAAAAAAAATTCAGTCAAAAATCTGGGTAGTCACATAGCTTATCCTGACTATCCGTTCGTTAATTTCCGAATGCGAACTAACAGGGATAAGATAAATAAAAACGTTGCGTAAAAAACACACATAAAAAAACACTTGTGGAATGGGACTATCGTTTCAACCTTTTTTTTTTTTTTTTTTTTTTTTTTTTTTTTTTTTTTTAAATACGCTCAGATTTTGGCATCGCGAATTTTGGCTCGCGAATGAGTTTTACAGGGGCCCCAGTTAAGTAAAACTTCTAATTATTGAATTCAAACTCTCAAGTTTTTCGAAGAAAATTGCAACTAAAGATATTTTGAAACAGTCATATATCAATAATTTTGACAACCATTCGCCGTCAATAGTGTTTGAGCGACAAAACGTGAAGGTCCGGTTTTAAAATTGATCATTTTTGTTGATGGTCTGTGTCTCAATCTTGAATTTTTTGTTACTCCCAGGTCGTTTTGTTACATTTGTTACTCCCAGGTCGTATGAATAATGAATGTTAAATAATCATTAGATTAGATGAAAAATGTACCAGCTTTCACAACTATTGATATTATTGAATTCAAGTACAAATTAAATATCTAAACTGTAGGTTTTGTTCATGGATATAATACTTATTAAAAATTAATACATTTCAAAACAAATAAGTGATTTAAAATATTACTGCATATAAAATTATTCATTGGTCGGATTGCCCAACTTATTAAAAACAGTAACAAGCTGCTGCTAGCGTTTTAGAAACTACTATAAGAATTAAATCATTCTTTTTTAGCTGAAAATATAACTGTTAGTAAAAACCGTACACTAGATCTTAATTGAACAATTGCATTAAATACTACTAAATTATTATACGTACTAATAATAGATAGTGTATAATAATGGAAAGCTTTCTTGTAACCATCAGTATTATAAATCCTGTACTATGAACTCAATAGCTTATTCCTACATCGAAATTTGCATTTAAAGATAAATTACACATTTTTAACATTACCCAACATTATTGTAATGCATTTATTATTTCGGTTTGTCAGCCTGTCTGTCAGCTTGCACTCCACTTGTCATAAGTATGCAGCGACTGCCACGAAATTTTTATGCATTAATGATGTCTACTAAACCGTGTGCTTGAAAGTGGTCTGCATTGCATGAGCAGCTGATTTTGCTCAACGCACAAAAGAATGTACTACATTGTTGCCTATGGGCAGTAAACATTTAAAGCCCATTAAAGATGTTAATATTTTTCAAGCACAGTAAAATTAGTATACAGCACTGGTATTTCTTACAGCATGCTCTCCATCTAAAGAACTCTGGACCTAATATTGATCGTTTTTTTACCGAACCAAACAAAATAACTCTTAGAATACGCCCTAGTGCAGGCATTTAAAGGAATTCTTTGCTGTTTTTGCTTTAACCTATTCGTTTCCTTCGTCTTAAGCAGAAACTTTTTGCCTGTGCCCATTGTTTCTTACCGACACAAGTCTTAAAATGCCTTGCTGAGGTTTTACTGCGAAAAAAGCGAACAATTTAACAATTTGTTTCGTTGTGCAGTAATGTACGTCCGAATAACAGAGCGTTCGAAAATGTTTTACAATTGATACATTTACCAACAGTAATCTTTCTTATTTCATTTCAGGGAGGAAGAAGGACGAGATCTCCTCGGTAAAAGAACTATGGACTTCAAAGTGACGTACTTAGACGGCGGCCTTGGATCACTGACGGATCGCAGCGGACTACTCTCCGACAGCGATTTCGTCCTTCGATGCCAGCGAACGAGGCGATACAAATCCCAAATACGGGATATCATCACAACCTGTCGAAAGAGGAAAAGTCCTGTCAATGGACCAGCTACGACACCAACAATAGTTGGCGGGGCTATCCCTGAGCCAACAACGTACATGGACGATGCCGCTGCGGCAGCGACTGCAGCGGTCGTAGCCGGCTACAATAACGTATACCCTTACGGCCCTGCAGATAACGTGAATGGCCTCGGAGCCTCGTACGCTGCAGCGGCAGCCATGCCGCAGAACTTATTCACAGCTGCCATAGACAACACGCGGTTCCTTTCAGCGGAAAATTTCCTCCATTATAGACCTATCGGTACTTATTATCCCGACTACGCCGTGGCGCAGTATCCGTCGAACAGTTTCCTTGACGTGACCGCTTCGGCAACCGCTGCAAGGACTTGCTTCACCACGGGAACTTTCGCGGCCGACAACTCGCAGAACCATCAGTTAAACAGCACCAAAGAGGACAAACTTTATCACTGTCAGATGGAAGCGGCGAAATTCGGAAATTCGTCGCATTCGCCGCAGCAGATTGCGGGCAACAAGACGCCGACGCCGTCTTCGTGTTGTGACACGTCATACCTGGCGACGAATGGCGTCGATCCTCTCCGTGGATGCATCATCAATAACAACAGCAACTCTGGTGTTCAGTCTTCGCCTACGTTGCTGCCTATTGGCTTAGACCACCACGACATCAAAGTAAGGGATCTCGCGTGCTCTAACAACCTGACTTTTCCTATAAATTCCATGTCAACTAGTACGGACTGTATCAGTACTGGACTCTCTAAACCTTTGAAAAGTGGAATGAACGGTACAACGCCCAACAGTATCCTCATGACAATTCGCGATTTGCCCCACTGGCACAAGGAAGACAAATCCCCTTCCTTTGACAGCAGTCGGCAGAGTGTTCTCATGTGGAATAACGCCAGTAGCTTAAGAGATAGCATATCAACAGACTGTCCTTCGACAACCGGTGTCAGCCTGCCTACATACGACATGAAACTTCCCCGTTACTGTGAATCGAGCAACAAGCAAGACGGTGACGTAGGCAATGTGGCTAATTCGCCGTGCAAATGGAGTGGCAACGCAGCTGCTCCAAAATCTGCATCCCCTCACAACAGTACCAGCCCGGCCAGTGGTAAAGTAGCGCCGCAGGTCACCTATAGTACCACTCCCTACACTCAAGACATGAGGCTAGAGGTAACTTGCTGCAGCTTTGCTCCATTAGAAGACGGGTGGTGCAACAACATCTCCTGCAGATAACGTAAAACCTTCTAAATATAGAACAAGAACAAAGGCACTCTCAAAGGTCAGCCCATGTTCATAAAACTAACGTACTAATATTAACTAATAAAGGTTTTGTTATCTGGAGGATATGTTGATGACAGAAATTATTTTCCCTAACACCTAATAAATACTTTCAAGTAGTTAAAAATTCGTATTAGAGCACTTAGTGGCATTAATTGAGAACGTACATAACTTGAGAACTTGATACGTCCGTTTTAAATAAATAAAAAGTATTTTGTTTTTACAAAATTAAAAGTTTGGTAACTCTTAACCATTGTTCGATCGTAAAAATCATAAACTCAATCTAAAATTTACTCCGTGATAATGAACTTTTAATTAATGTATAATTTCGGAATTTTCATTTTCCCTTACATGACTACAAGGGGTTTTTCTTTCTATTTGCTAGAAATATTCAAATTCTCTTTTTTATTTTTCGAGAATTATTTTGAGGTGCAATTAAATTTAAATCGATTTTTTCGTTCTTACGGTTGGATTACCTAGAATGTATGCTTGCATTTTATTAGCGAACTTTAAAAACACTATCTATACGCCTTGCTTAATATCTACGAAGCATGGAATTTACGATAAAATCACATCATTACGAGTTGTAATTAGAGGTATTCTCCTCTGTAGTTAACCAATTAAAGGCTTTGTAAACTGATCTTTTTATTATCAAAAAATACAATGGACATTGTAGGTCATTGGGATTACAGTTATCTGATTACAAGATAATCTGAAGTCTAACTGAATAATTTCTAATTCATCTTTCACTAAGCTCAGCGTTATTCCACACACACACATACACATACATAAAAACCTTCTACGAAAACCGCAGATAAAACAGACTATTTTTAATGTCTGACTTATTTATGTCTTACACAAATCCATACCGTTAACTCATTGGCTTGGAATTTTACATTCATGTGTAGAAAATAGAAGCAAAATTTTAAATGCCAGAAAATTTGGCAGCTCACCCATTTTCCAATGTATATCAAATTTTAGAAATTATGAACCTTCTTAGAATAATTTGTCCAATAAATTTGAAATTTTTGCTTACTTATGAATAAAAATATGTTTCAAAAAATTTACCTATTTTCAAAATTTTAAGATCTACTCATTCTTTTATTTTTCAAATCGGCTCAAAAACCATACGAAGAACGTGTATTTACCTAGATATTTTATAATAGAAATAGTGAACTGAAGATTAATTGCTGTAACTACTAGGTTAGCCCATACCGTATAAGTAATTTTCAAGTATCTTATCAGTTAGTTTATCGTAAAATGTAAGTTTCATTTTTGGAAGGACCATTAAGCTGCCTATGAGATTAGAAATTTCATACTATCAGCATAGATCATACGTCGACTTTTCCTAATGTCGTTTTCACGGGTGACTACACATATATATAAACACATAATATATTATGAATAATTTCATCCTAATATATTACGCTGATCACTGACTCTGGAATACTTGCAGTTGAACTACTCAAAAACAAAACTCTTACCGTCATTAATTCGAAAAAATAAAAATTTTAAGTTAGGAACGTAACAAAATCCAAACCATTTTTGCGATCGGCTTGAAAATTTTCTTAACCTATAGAAAACAATCTCCGCTACTTTAAAAAGTTGAGAAATTCCACCCTTCCGCTGACTACCAGCTATTTTTTTTTCTGACTACAAGAAATTGATTCATTCTGGTAGAAAAGTTGAAAGCTGTCGCATCTGCATCGTAGTATCACTTCCAAACGTGCTGATTTGCAATTTCTGTAATTTTAGTAAGTTTGAATTAGATTTTCGGAATTATCCAGATTTTCGTTTGCATGAAGCTTTGAATTTGGAATTAAAAACTTAAATGGCAACAATTTTGCTTCTGTAACTGTAATATCAAAAATAATACATGATATTGTTTATTTTAAGATGGATTAAATGTATTGAGTGTAGACCGTTAGAATATGATTTTTGTCACTTTCTTTTCCTGGTGCCCGATGTAATTGCCATCGGGCTTTACCTTCTAGTTATGGTGTAGTTTAAATTGATGTTTTCCAATTTTATTTTTCAGCTTCCACTGGTAAGGTCCGACGTGATCCGACCTTCTTCCATCAAACAAGAAGGAAATCCACTGTTGTCGATATCAGAGGTGACGAACACTTTGTTAGATCATCATTAGAGGTGGCACTTGAACACGAACCGGTGACGTGATGCCAAAAAAGTGACCTTCACCTTCAGTCTCATCATTACTCTATTACTATATATCCTCATCGTTCAGCCACAAAGCCGTGTCATCATAAAGCACTTTCTTCCGCTGATAATGCCTTTTCTCATCGTTAATCCAGTTTCCAATCAAGATTAAATGACGTTGCAATTATTCCCAAGAAAATTTATAATATTTACGAAAAAGCAATGAAACTTTAATATGTTTCAAATCTAATAAATAAATAAATAAATAAATAAATAAATAAAAATAGTAAGTACATAAAAGTATTATAAATAGTTTGAAAATATCTCTAATGCAGTTAGTTCCCATATATATATTTACCTAATATTAGGTATACGATGCAAATGCAGAACTCAGTTATAGCGCTATTCGTCTACTTATGAGTTAAATTTTTGTACATACTAAAAGATAATTTTAGCTTAATTTTTAAAAATCCCAGGTTCTATTTCTTAAAAAAAGGTTGAAAATAACCAATGCATTCGCATAAAGCAACATTATGCAGAACTGAAATTAAATACAGTGAAACCTCTATAAAAACAATACCTTTTGGACCATGAAAAATCGATCTTTCAGAGAGAAGGTCCATGAAAAGAAGTGATTATTAAAGCAAAACTCCATGCAATTTATACTAGAAAAAAATATTATTCAATTGGTTTATTTTAGGCCATATCGCTACGTCTTTAAGAATGAATTTAACCGGAAAGTTTGATGTAATTTAAAAAAACAAAATATGTTTATCGAACGCTAAATAAACAAACATAAGCATGACCTATATTTCTATCTAACATTGGTTTTATAATAGAAACATTCAAGTATAAAACCATTGTGCGTTATTTTGAGCCAATATTAATTTGATATTAGATTGTTGTTATTAATTTTAAAAAAAATAATTGTGTTAAATATTTTACATTATTTGACTTTTTAATTATTTATTTAATTATTTAGAGAAATTTTATATCAATTAAATAAAATTGATTTGAAATTTTAAAATTAGAACAATAAAACACCTTTTGTATTTTCATTTATTTATTTCGGTCTTTAGTATGTTTCGGCAAGCGCTAATAAAAAGTTGATCTAAAAAACGTACAATATCCTTTATGATCTCAAGAGTTTGAATTTAGTGCAAAATTACATGAAAACGTAAATGCAATGTATTTTTATTGTTCTTTGTTGAAATCTTTATTAATTAGGAAAACATTATTTGTAATCAGTATTGTTACAATAGATCAGAAACTATGGTCAGAATTCAGGGGAACACACACACACTTTTACCTGTTTTTATGTGGTTTCATTTGTGCGATATTTTTAACTATATCCTATTAGAACTTTAGTATTATACATTTTTATTGTAAAACAACGATTTATTTTATTAATAATTATAATAAATATCAATATCATTTCTAGAAAATAATAGACGGGACAAAAAAACAGCAGACACTAAATCAGCGTCTCCACTTTTCGCCAGACTTTCCTTGTCATCAATAAAATATATTCGTATAAACTGGTGTAAAAACTTTAGTAAAGTATTTTTCCCGTTTGAATTCCTCCCTTTTTTATTTATTTATCTATTTAAAGAGCACTAAACACATATTTGTATTTCAAAAATCTAAAATTTAATGTTGTACTGAACATCATGTTTTACCACCAAAGTTCATGGGCGGCTTTTAAAGTACGCACTGATAAAAAGAAAAGCAGATATATGTATTTGATTAGCAAGCACCTGTAAAGTTCGAAATGCAGTGTCGTGCGTTTATGGCAACACAGCTTTGTGGCTCGCATACTCTGAATAACGAAGTCGTCTCCGCAGCGATTTCAACTCATCTTGCACAAATTACATTAGAGAAACTTTATAAATAAAATAGGCGAAGAATTATATTCTTGTACAGTATGACTCTATATCAGAACTATAATCTTCACCCCTTTTGTGCAGAAAGAACTGTGCAATGTGATCTCCTTTTTTTCCCCCCTTTCCTCCACTCACATTACTTCCTCCGCCCTTTTTTCAGTGTGATTTACCATTTTTCAGAAAAGAGAAAAAGAAAAACGTTATTCCTATGTTCGTTTATGCATTCTCATTAGAAGGACTAGTTTCAAGGATTATCTCGATCCTACCTATTGATAAATTAGAGTATAGCTTCAAGATTGGCTTTTTGGACTTTCTGCGGGCGCTTATTGACCAATTCGAAAGCACATTTTCATTTTCTCCAAGGGAATTCGGTATTTTGTGATAACGCCTTTAATGTTAAAATAAAATAATTATTTTGTAAACCCCATATAAAAATAACTTACGTTTCTCAACTTTTTTCGTGTTTTTTTTTGTTGTTGTTGTTGTTTGTTTGTTTTATTAAATACGTGATACATGTATATTTAGTATCATAAAATGCTCCGTGGACTATAATACAAGATCTAAACTGAATTAATAAAATTATAGGTGTTCTTTTTTAAACTAAAAGGAAAAGAAATTGGAAATAGATCATTTGTTACTGAATAACACTAGGCAGCATCTCATTTTTTTAGGTATTCTCATTTTAAAATCCTTTTTTTTTTTCTCCTCTTTAAATTGAGCAAAATAATGCTTGCAAATCAGCAATGCATTCAAATGTCTTTACTTAAATGCTTTATTTTAAAAATATTTTTTCTGGTGGAAATTTTATTCGGAATACAGAAGTAAACTTAGTACATATTTATACTAAGTCCGACTTAGTATATATATGGATCAATCACCTTTAAATGACATTAGTTTTAATAATAACTCTCTTCAGTGATCTCTCCATGACCGTAAAGTTTTATCTGATCCTCTGTAAGGCTTGATTGAAAATCATTATTGTAATCAATATTTTAGACACAAATGAAACAAAAATGCAAATACAAAATATAGTTCTTAATAAGTATAAACAAAAAGCATTAAATTGACTAAGCAGAAAGTTTTTAACAAAAAGTTCTACGTGACAGCTTGTTTGAATCAAACAGTTGTTACAGACTTTAGTTGAATCACATAAAAGTTTGTTTAACCTAATTTATATGAAATATTTTTTTTAAATTACATTTGTCTGACACAGGTTGAGATTCGTAGTTTGCAGTTATAAAAAGCCCTAAGTGGTTTTAAGAGATGTATCTGCTTTCATCTCTACTGGTTCTCAAACAGTTTATCTGGCAAGCCCCTTAAGAATTAGATACTCCAACGGCAAACAGAGATGCACAGCCGCACGAAGCTACATTTTTTGCATTATTCAAAAATACCTTTTCTTTCAGTTACATGAAATTAATTTCTATTGCTAATCAGGTAAAATATGTGAGCTGAACCTCTTACTACTCAAGGGTATATAAACAATTTGAGAAAAAGAAAAACACTGGCGTTACATCTTTTAAAACCATCCTTTAGCTCCATTAATAGAAAACAAGAATATGTGATTATGAATAGTTTTATTGTTTGTAATATTTACCCATTATTTTTAAATATTGATAAAGAATAGAAATTTGAACAATTTGAACAGTTCATTTTATTTTGCCTCATATCTTATCTTAGCTGTGTGAGAATAACATCCTTAATTCTCAGTAGAGTATGTAAGCATAAAAATTTATAACTTTGTAAAAGTACACACATAAGAGTAATGAAAATCTAAAATTCTGTTATTAATGGAAAAACTAAAAAGCTGTTATAAATCAAGTTATAAAAAGTAACTGCATTTACTTTTTATTTTTCCTTTATATATTTATTTTTTAATTATTTTTTGCATTTTAATATGTTTAAGTCTATATCATAGTTGTATTTTATAATAAGCATTACGAAAGACAAGATGTAAAAGTTTAATATTTTGTGCCATCAGATTATGTTAGTTTTAATCAAAATGATAAGAAACTTAATGCAATATCTTTTTAAAATCAAAATTATTTTTGTGATAATGTTTTACATCTATGTATTTAATGCTGTAAAAATGCATCATGAACATTTTGTAAAGTATGTTTATTGTCATTTTTTTATGTTTTTGCATACTTAAATTCATGTTTATTTATGAGTTTCATTTTGCCATATTTCAAATCAAATTTATGCCAAAAAGATTCGTTTTCTTTTTTATATTTTTTCACGTTTATATTTCTGTAAATATTTGTTTGGTGTTTCGTTGAACGTTACTTTTTTCTTAAAGTATATATTTAAAATGCGGCATATTTACTTAATAATTAAATAAAAAGTTCTATATCTGAAACTTACATCTTCTTAAAGAGGAAACTTTTTATAAAATATTGACCATTATATCACCTATAATTCGTATGCTGTTTCTGTACAAAATTTACTGTTAAATAAAAAAAAATATATTTGGCTTTAAAATCTATCACAACTGGGAAAATGTTAAATAAAACTTGACAATCGGAATTCAACTTTTATATTTATCTATTTTTTTTAGTAAATTATTCTTTAAAAAACGATTTTGTGTTTACTTTGATTTTTTTTTTCCTGCATTATATTATTTTCATTAGTTGGAAGTTGAAAAAAATGAAAAAGACATCCATATGTTAAGTTTGAAAAATTTTTGAAAATTGTATCTCAAAAAATTTGTATGTTAGGGTACTTGTATCTCAAGGTATCATTATGCTTAGAAGCATTTTAAATTAGTAAGCATTTTAAATATAATTATCGAAGAAAGAGTTAATTTATTAATGAATAAAAGTAATTTATAGCTATTTTTAAAAGTATTGGGCTGTTTCTTTCACCATCTGCATAATCCAAAATATCATTAACGTAAGTTTTTGTTAAAATTTAATATATTAAAATATTAAGTGAGACAAAGAGAAGGCGTAATAATGTTAAACTGTAAATAGCGGAACATTAAAGTGAAGCAATTAAAATTATAGTTCTTCAGTTACTTTCATTCATTCATTCATTCAGAGCACTAAGATGTTTTCAGTTATTAATACTTCGCACTTATTCCAAATTTTCTGCATTTAAGTTGAACAAATAAATTTTCTTAGGACTGTTCTTTTAAGGAATAGTATAATTAATGTCCAGTATAAAAATTAACAAACAAACAAATTGTCACAGGGACTTGAAAATGCTTATAATGTCTATTCACAAGTTGTGTGCTGCACTCTTACTAACGATAAACCTAAGCAATGTTGTATATTTCCGGAAAAATTCTTAAACGCATAAAATTGTTAGCTCGGTTAGCAGGGATAAGGGGAGGACTGATCTAATCTGGGTGGATTCATGCAGTCTACGTGGCCAAAAGTAATCTCGGTAGTCATTAGTAATTTTCAATTGACGCCAATATTTATGGTCATTATTTCACCTGATGATTATTGGATACATGGAAGTTTTGAACAATGTCTCATCTTTTCCCCCATCTTCATTAAGATTAATAAAACTGGCTGCAAAAAGGGATAAATTATCCAGGAAGTATCTGTTTTAAAACATCTTCCAGTCTTATTTTTTTGCATAAGTGATGTGTAGTTAATTTTGAATGCCATTCAATGACCCATACTGTGAATAAACAATGCACACTGAAGGGAAATCTCTATCGTTACGCTTTTGCGACGAGAGAAGCGGACAGGTTAAAACAAATAAGACACTAAAGATTTTTTTAGTTACTGTTCATATATTGAGAAAATATTGGGGCAAGGAAAGCATCCATGAGTCCTCATATGTGGTGAAGCCCATCCCAATGTTCAAACGTCCCTTCCTCTTCAAACGTTTCTTTTACAGTGGATAGGGAGCAGATCCCAGTAATCAACTCTCACAAAAGATATTTCCGAAAAGTTTTCACGAAAGTTTTATTGCTCTCGCTAGTTTATAATTTGGTAAACCCGTATAGCAACTAGTGAATAAGCATTTGCATTTTCTGAAATTTAAATAATTTGCTTATTTTTTACTCATGACAATAGTTATGCGACGTATTATTTCTTCTAAGAAGGCCTTAAGATATAAACTAACTATATAACAATGAATATTTGTTGGTTAATATATTTATACCTGAATGCTTTATAAATTCTCACTTGTAAATGCAACTGCAAACTGAGCATATTTTGTTTGTTATCAGCGTCAGTCTACCGTAACATGTCTGTTCATAGCTGTCCCGGCCATGTTTGTAAAATAATGTATTCAATGGTCAGTAAAAGCAACAAACGATGTAATGTTTTATAAATCTGAGCGAGTTATTACATCGCAATGTAAATAAATTAGCAATAAACTACCTTATATGCTGTGTACACGTGTATTTATCTTTTTGAACTTTGAACTTTTTATTCCATTAGATTTTTTTAACTGTTATCAACACATTTTAGACTAACAATTTTGAATTCATATATATATCTGTACTACTAAAACTTATATTTTATTTAAAAACCATTGCATCTTCAAATTTTGCTATTGCAACTGGCACTATATGGGGAAGATATTACAGTTTCCAATTTTTCAAATGAAACACTGTAATTGTACGGGTGGTTATAGTTACAGTGATCCTATTAATACCCGTCTAGAACCCGTCCTGACTATCGAATTCTGATGAAACGTGCAATAAACGTTATATGCACAATGGGGAAAGGATTTTTGCAGGAAAGGATTTTTGGAATGGGGAAAAAAAAAGTTCACATTTTGATCCCCCACCTTTATCTAACTCATATTAGTTGAAAAGTACTATGAAGAGAAGCGGCCAACACGGGGTACCTGTGGGGTACACGGGGTACCTGTATACGGTAAAAAAACGGGGTACCTGTGGGTCTAACGCAAGAACGACATCGAAAATAAAACTATTTCTCATACATAATCTCCTTTGTTTTCGTAATCTTTGGAAATCAGTCTTTCAAATTTCTATAGTTTTATCAACAATTAAAGCCTAACATTCTTTTTTTTTAGAAGCATGAATGTAAAAGAAGTCCCACTACCCCATTTTTCCCCCTTAGTAAAGCAGGATGGGTTCGCCTACGGGACAAGACGGGGCATAGCAATTTCTCTACAGCTGAATACAAAATTCTCAGCTGAATGTGCAGGTGAACGCGTAGCTGTAAAGGGCTGTGAAAGCAGCCAAGTTTTCTTCAGGTGCCTTGACTTTCCTTTCTAAAGTTCTCTGAGTCACTGCAATGTCTTCATTGCTAGCAAGTTCGTGTACCATATTTAAATTTTTACTTCTACTTAAAGTATGTAATTTGTAGAGAAACGTTCTTCTGAAGAAATTTTTAATCAAACTTACAAACAGTTCTGTATATTTAGTCAGTATGAAAAGACATGATTTCAGGAAAAGAAATTAACAACTATAATTCAACTGATTAATTAAACGAAAATTAATATTTTTCAATTTGCTCCAGTCATTCCTGAATTGTTCTTGCACAACTTTTGCCCAAGACATTCCCTTCTTTGCCACAGGAGAGGTGATTTTGGCCTTTTTTCGAGGATGATGAACGCTGGGTCCAACTGAAGATGAGTTTTATGTAGATAGAAGAATCACATTCATTTACTCCATTCGCTTGAGCAGCAATTTTTAGTCCCTGACTAGTTGCTCTTCTGTAAGATTTAGCAATCTGAAATTAATTTCCTTTCAGTTCTTGCAGTAAATTTACTTTTTCTTCCACATTTCCCTACTTTAGAATTTTCATATTCACATTAGGAAATCAAAGATCTTTCTATTCTACACACGATTTGCTCGCGAAATGTTTGCTTTTTAAGCGATTTCGGGTTGTGATAGTGATTTTCCTGGATGAGACACTTTACCAGAGCTAGTTTTGTAAGAGAAATCATTTGCTTTATCCATAATCACGCAATAATCCTTTGACAAACGAAAGAAAAAGCTACCAATTATAATCAGAGCTGCGAAAAGAGTTGTTTCAACAATAAAATAATACCGATGAAAACTGAAAAGAAAGAAGAAAACACTAGCATATCAAGAAGATTTTAAATTTTATTTTCAATTCGTTTGTTAATCAAGCAAATTCTTTATGCAATGCAAACAATTTGATTACTTTGGATCAAATATTTTTCTATTAAAAAATGGCAACATTCAACAAAATCATCCCCCCAAAACCATTCTAAAGGGGTGCAAATTGATTGGATCAATCAAAACAAATAACCTTTTGTGAAATATTGCAATTATATAACAAATGAATTAAAGAATAACTGAAAAAATCGCAATTATTCTAATAATTTTCACACCTCTGTACATTTTTTTAATTCAGCTCTTAACGGAAATCAATATATATTGCTCATATAATTTCTTTTGTTTTGCAATTTTTTTAATCATGTATACGGACCAGTAATAAATGTTACAGACCAGAGAAGTCATGAAGTCACTGGCCCTTTAGACCACTGACCAAAATTCTAATTTCTACCCTCAAAATTCTAATTTCTGTTTGTTTTTCTGTTGTGTGTTTTCCCCATCCTTAAACAATGTAAAACCATAATTATTAAGCAGCGACCATACCCATTTTCCATCTTGCTTCCGTTCGAATTGTATATTTAAAAACACTCATGGAAAAGAATGCACTATGGAGAAATATACAAGTTCTTACCTCATAGCGTAATCATTGACGTACAGAAATAACTTTACAGCTAATATATACATCTATTATTGATGTTGTAATCACATATCAAACAAAAAATAAAAGTGTGAAAAAAAAAATATTTTCATGGTAAACACACCAAAAAAAAAAAAAAAACGTCACAGCGAGTTTCGGAAAACATTCGGGTTTTTGAAAAGCACGGAAACTAATATTACATATTCTCGGAGATTTGGAGATTAAAATGTACACTTGTCTTAACTGCAAATAGAAAATGTTGATTTAAGTTTTGTTTTCTATCTCAACATACGAGAAGGTCATCCGGAAAATACGCTTCTCATGGCCAATAAAAAGAGACCAAACACTATTAGCTTGAAAGATTTATTGCATAAGATACAGAAATATTTCAGCTTTCTTTTCATAAGAATAACCGAAACTGTAGCACTTATCATACCGTGGAATAATTTTTTTGTAGTCCAGTGTCATAGAAGTCTGTGCCTGAGAATAGAGCCAGCGTGTCACAGCTGTTTGCAGTCTTCGTCAGCGGGAAAGTGATATCCGGACAAGAATTTCTTCAGGTGCAAGTCACTGGCAGCGAGATAGATACGAAAGCATGAATGGTCAAACACCTCCCGGAAATTTCATTTGGGAGTAAAAATTCCCAGACCGAGCCCCTCCCGAAATTTCGTCGGGAGGTGTTTTGCTATTTGAAAAGTAGATCGCAACTTTACAAAGAAACACAGTATCTTTACAGAAATTTTCATCCGTGCATAAATATTTCAAAATAAAACAACGTCGATGTTAATTATGGCAAACTGGGGAACAGAGCAAAGTTATTAAAGACTGTCGATACGAGAAAGTTGGCAGCAAGAGCATTCCCGAGCTGGTGTTCTGCAGCGTAGCTTTTCACGGGGAATGATGGCCTTTGTACTAATATGTTATTTTTCTGCTGTTGTACATCAATATATTGTACTTGGCAATAAACGAGAAATGTGTACAGATGATCACCTAGAAAAGGAAAAAGATATGTCATAAAAACAGGGCTGTTTTTATTTTTTATGTACTTTTATTTATTTACTAGCTGCCTCCGGCGACCAGTTGGTACGACATCTTAATAAATCTTGTTCAGAGAGAATCCTGTTTCTCATAGGCTTCCTTAGCACTGAAATCTCTCAGATTCTGAATGGAATTTAAAATTAAGATGGTTACAAAAAGGGGCGGGCCTAGGGTAAGTGGCGCCCTCTGCTAACGTAAAACTGACACCCTCTTTTATGCTCTGCTTAGTTTTTGAGTTCGAAATGACGCCGCTTCGAAGTCGGCGCCCCGACGCGATGCTTACCTTGCTTACGGTGTCGTGCCGCCCTTGGTTACAAAAATAAGATGGTTTAATGATAAAAATCTACAAACAGGAACAAATTATTTTCATCCTATATTAATTCCGAAGAGCTTCTGGATATATTGCCCGTTATCAAAAAACGGAAAGGAAAAAAAGTAAGAATGGATAGTGCGTATTTAAAATCTGAAACACTTTCAGATTTTAAATACGCACTAAAGTGCTATATATTAAAAGCGTATCATAAGCCATGCGTCTTCCCTATTTTCTTTCCCTATTCCATTAAGTTGAAAGTGTATCATTATGCATGAGTGTGATTAAACAAAATTAAAATTGATATTTCTAGCATCCTTTTCTGGATGTAATATAATAAAAATAAAATGAGAAAAAGATGCGCAGAAAAATGCACATTTCGAACTGCGTGAAAGTTTCAAAAACTCATTTTTTGTTTGTTTGTTTGTGTAACATGTATTTCGGATTTGTGTGCTTGGCCCGAAGTCCGTTTATAAATCCATGTCAGAAACAAAAACTTATTCAGTTGTATTCTTTATCCAGGAGTAGTAGACGATAAAATGATTATAGTTATTAAAAACTGCGTATTCAATAAGTTTGAGCCATCTGCCGACTGCTCTGTAAAATAAAATCTCAATTGTATTTTTATTTTTTTTTTATAAAAGATAATTTTTTGTATATTACAGGAACAGTGTTTTTTTTCCACGCTACAAAAAGCAGCCTGTATGTTAATCCAGGATTTTAACTATCTTTATTCCAAATTTCATCCAAATCTGCCAAACCGTTTCAGCGCGAAAGAGTAATAAACATACATACAAACTTTGGCATTTATATACTAGTAAGATTGTTGTATTTTTAGATAATATTTGAACTAAAGCTACTTTGATTACGAATAGTTTCCCCTAAATTAATGATAAAACGTGAAAACATAACTATTCTATAGTTACTTAAAAGTACACTCGGAGAACGTGTTATTAATATGAGAAAATGTAATTACAGTAAGCGCTTGCTACCTGGATAATGTTAAACAAGGAAGGTAAATCGCGCCAAACGCAAAGATTATAAAACACTTTCCAAGAGAACAATCGTCCTTTTTTTTCTCTCTCTCTCGCGCGCCAAATACGACGTCATATAGTCGTCAGAGATGACGAGATTTTGGAGATAACCTCAAAACAACCGTTTATCTCTATTAATGTAAGGTTTTTGATACTCTGTAAAAGAACTTTAAATGTTCTTTTTATCCTTTAAAGCAAGAGCAAACTGTTGTGAACGTCTATATACTTAGTGCATTGTGCTTGTAATAAAATCTCTCTCAAATATCTCTAAACTGTAATAGACAAGCCATAATCTATCAGAATTCTTTTGAGTAATTCTCTACCCTACTAGCAATTTTGCTCGGGCCATCATCGGCCGGCTACGTGGCCGGTGGTAGCCTGAGCAAAATTGCTAGTAAGGTAAAAGAACTATAACTGGATAGCATTATTTCATAAACCTAACTGATATTATTTTTGTTTTGTTTGAAAAAGATGAACGTCTTTAAAGTACGCTATAAACAATGACTGCCCCTAAATCCTAGATCGTTATATATTAGAATTATTTTGGGGTACTCTTGTACAAGAGCTATAAATATTACGTATACCATTTTTAGTATATAGCCTAGGAATAAGAATTATAAATTTCGCGGTAATCGATGCATATTTGCATATCGATGTACGTTCTCTTGCATATCGATGCAAGAGCACGAACCATCTTCATAGTTTAGAGTGTTACTGGCAGTTGCCAAACGGAGGGGGGTGAGTTTTTTATTTCTGTTGGCAAAACTACAAGAAAAAAACATTTCAAAAAAAAATCTGTTTTTAACGAATTTTTCGTCTTCCTCAACATTTTTTCTGTCTTCGTGCCTCAAAATAATCATAATTTCCTTCTAGTTTGATCTATTAGCTCTCGATATTGTTTTTCTGTGCGTGTGAGTGAACCTATAATCGCCATCGAGCAACAATCTTAATATTTATCACCCTTAGAAATTAACACTTTAAAAAAAATAAAATTAAAAGACTCGTTTAATTGTTATCAATATTAAGGGTGACCTAATAGAGACTGTAGTAGACAGAAGAGACTAAACAATTAACTCTATAGCAAAGAACGGAAAAATTTACTCACCGAAAGGATTAAGGGGAAATAAATAACTAGTTCTGGTGTCACCAGCTTGTCCTTTGAATCCGTTTGCGAGCACATCTGCTGGGACATTGTGGACAAGCCAGTGCAAATATGGATAGCCCACTATAGCGTCCGTGTCTGGAGAAAAAAAGAAGTACAGAAGAATCAAACAAAATTAATAAAATTTGTAACTTGGGACTTAATGAAGAAAATAATAATAATAATTCGTCCAACACAAATCTGCTTTCCGAAACTCCATCTTAAATTTATGCGAACATACGCAATAATTATTACTACTCCGTCAGTAGTAGTAATAATGCAGCATCATGCATCAATGCAGCATGATGTCCATGCAGCATCATTTACTGATGTTCTTCTACGAGTCCTCTCACTTTTTGTCATTATTACTTATTGATTTTTAATAAATTTTTATCAGTTATTTTAGCTTAATTTTTCAAATAACTATTTTTTAAATGTTGATTTAAAACTATAAAAATGTCAGACTTGGAATAGTAGAAATTAAAATAAATAATATGAAAGTACCGTAAAACTCAATAAGTAATAACAATGATTAAATAAATACATAAATATTTATTTTCTAATGAAGGAGTTAATTATAAGTAGTATTGACACATAAAAAATAAAAGAGAAAATGTCATAGAGCTTGAAATTTATGTAAAAATCTTAGCTAGGGAAAGTGTTATTATTTCACTTAACAAAGTCATAATGCGCTTCAAACAATATTTCATCTAAATTTTTCAAGAATTACCAGACTTTTCAAAATTTTTAAAATCCGTTTTATTTTTTTAATTAATTCAAGATCACTCGCGCTTGTCTTTGATTAATTAGTGTTTCTGTGCTGCAGATGTGTACGAAAAACCCCGCGCGACGATCTCAAGTTAAAGAGTTGTGTGTTAGTTAGAGTCAAGTTAAGTGTTCAGTGTAAGTCGAAGAAAGTGTTTAAAATAAGGTAGTAAGTTTTCCTATCTATTTTAACTAGGATAATGCCTTATTTTAAGACTATGTTAACGAAATAGTTCTACATACACTAATTTCAGTGTTTAAATGTGTATATGCCTAACATACGCGATAAGCAAGTATTCAAAGGTTTAGAAGTTTATTTCCTATTACATGAACCGGAAAGTAATGTCGACAGTTTACATAAAATTCAAATAAATAAATTTTCAAAAAGTTTTCAGTTACAAACAAACTTTGTCTAAGTACATGATTCATATTTGTAACATTTTTAAAGTAAGAATTTAACAGATAGTATTTTTTGTTTCATTAAAGATATCTACTTTCCCCC
This sequence comes from Cheiracanthium punctorium, assembly GCA_038373885.1. Taxonomy (NCBI): domain Eukaryota; kingdom Metazoa; phylum Arthropoda; class Arachnida; order Araneae; family Cheiracanthiidae; genus Cheiracanthium; species Cheiracanthium punctorium. The sequence continues at coordinate 162,153 of JAWZYV010001696.1, read as the reverse complement.
CTTTTAATACTGTCTCTGGAGGATGATATTCAAAATGTCCTGAAATTGATTTTTAGGTGTTCGTGAATGTTGTAATTTTACAGAAAGAATTTTATGGATATCTTTTTTCTTTGAGATCATGCGGGATATATTTTTAAAAAAAACCTTTTATCTTTCTACTTTCCATACATTACGAAGTTTGAGAAAGTACTGTCTAATCTAGAATATATGATGCAAAATTCACGTGCATGCCAATTTCATATTATTAAGTTCAGTAGTTTGGAATAGACGAAATATTCGCATACGAAAAAAAAAAATTACTTTCCGTTTCGCAGGTAAGACATTGCTTTTACTTCCAGACATTGCAGTAAATGAAGTTCTATATTTTCTCTGGTATTGTGCGCATCTCTCATATTTATGGTTTACAGAAATTAGTGAGTGTCTATCACGTGATGACTTCTACGCCATTGGTTTGAAGAATAGAATAATCACTGGTACATCCTTTTGTGTGTCTGGAAGAGACAAAACAATGATATTCCATAGTATTTTTTCATACTGGATAAACCTCAATAATCGTTATCGGATGTAAAACAAGACAAGCTGAAACTATAAGCACATTTTAACTATGCGAAAATGATTCATTATAAAACACTTTGGAAGAAAAATATGTGTTCAGTATATACTGGTTTATCATGATACAAGTTATTGTACTTATTAAAGGGTACCAATAGCTTTATTCCATATGTGTATTGGGATAAAATATATTCATTTTCAGGGGTTGATAAAAGTTGTAAAATAATAGGAGCCACATATATATTGAATACAATAATGAAAAAAAAAGGAAGTCGACAAAAATATTTTTTAGTTGCCTGGGAGACCGGGCAAGGTTTATTTTTTAACCCTGTTCATTTGGTAAAAGAAATTTCTGATCTACTCACCAAAAATCCTTGTAGGAATTCCGATGAAAAGTACTGTAGTGTTAGCACACTTGTTTTGAACGTCGTATTGTACTGTAGGCATCGCTAACGTTGAAAAAAAATGATATATAATTCCCACATTTAACTTCAATCTTGTCCGAAAAAACTACCTGTAGAAGGAAAGTAACTTTCAACGATGTTCATGTTAAAAAAAAAAAAAAAATAGAAAGACATAACATAAAAGATTGTTAAATAAGCAAGTATTCAACGCCTTAAATATTATCTTCCTACATTGCTTCTATTCCTAGACATTTCAGTAATTGAAAACAGAAAAAGAATTTTGTATTTGCATTTAGGGTCTGTTGAGGTGTGCCTGCAGCAAGAAAAGCCGGCCTAACTTCTAGTGATTTTGGAAGAAAAAAGCAGAAAAAGAAAAAAAAAAAAAGCAGCACTTTAACATATTCACTTCACTTCGTGGCGATGAAGACGTACTTGGTGTCGGAAATTCGCTTTCTGTGACGATTGTTGCTTCCTAGTTTTGGTCGTTGAATGTGGCTTAGCATTGAGCTACCATCTCATCTTTGCGGCAAAGAAAAGTGAAAAGGTTAACTAGTCGTCATTTATAATTTGGAAAATGTATTATGATCGATGCATTGGCCATGATTTAACTTTCTCGATTTTCTTTCATGAATTGCGACTTTTATTAAAGACGGAGAAAAGAGAATATATTTTGCTCTTAACGTCACTACTCACTCTCATTCACGTATTCATAAAGGTTCTTTTTAATATTGAAACTCATTTTTATTTGAAAAAAAGTTAAAAATAAATACAATACCTATTAAATATATAGTATCTATTTTATTTTCAAAGTTATCATATTTCTTCAAAACTAAGTTCTAACAAATGAACTCAGTTGAATTTTTCTCCCATGTACGAGCCATTTACCCGTTTCAAATATTTACGTTACAAAAAAATTGTAACAACTGCATAATAAAATGAAGATGATTTCTTTTTCAATTTAGTTATTGATTTTCAGAATTAGTTCTTTTCAGAACAACTCGAATAAATTTTTCTTGTAGACATCAGAATAAATATTATAAATATTTTCATATTGTCGAATTAAAAACATATAACTGATAGTGCACTATGGTTTGTTTTTGTTTTTCGGTAAATTCGGACAGCAATATCCTAATTTACTTTAAATTTTACGCACATTTGTTTATTAGATGATGAGACAATTAAGAACTATCGTTGCTTTACATTCAAGAGCTGGTCCTAAGAGAAATCGTTTGTACACTGAAGACCAAGAAAATAACATTATAGAATATTTTTCTGCCAGCCCACGAACCAGCGAGTACAACTTTGCTACTGCCTAGACTAGAACGTCAACAGAATCACTACCGTAAATACCTGAAAAGTATAATTGGCATTGATTTTGTATAGTGGGCATATTATTATTATTATTGCTGTTGTTGTGTATTAAGGCAAAGCTACTTGAGGGCTACCTGCTTAAGGAGGGGTGCCTTGAGCAGAGGATTTTTTAAGGGGTTCTAAGCGTATTCACATTACATCTGGAGAAAACCGGCCAAAAAGTCCAGACCGTCAGATCGATGGCCGCACAATAGACTTGAACCCGATACCTTCACACTTCGGCTATCTTCCATGTTCAGTGTCTTCATTCACTCTGCCATGGTGGGGGCCACCTTGAATTTAGAATTAATTTAACAACTTACGTGGCAGCAGTATAATATCGGTAACTAATATTAAAAATAGAATATGGAGTTGAAATAATTAAACCTCTGTAAAAAGTGTACTTATCGTCAATACGTACGTTTCGGTTTTAAAAATGTTCACCCTTCATCAGGTGCAAAAAAAGTTCCACCAGCTACAAAAGCAGTAGAGTGATAACTGCAAAAGTAAACAGAGGTAAAACCAAATAGGAAAGTTGTTGCCGTTCCGGAGGAAGAAAAAGCAAGAAACCAGGGAAACTAAAAGAAAAACAAGGGAGAAGGGGGGGGAATAGCAAAAAGCAGGATAGTAGATAAAATAAAATTCGATAGAATAAATAAATAAATACTAAATTTGGCATAAAAACGTACAAACATACTATAACAAAAAAATTAATTAAACTATTATTTGCTGTATATTTTATTATTATTATTATTACTAGTAGTAGTATTTTGTTATTGTATATTTCTAAGTTTTTATGTCCATTTTACTATTTTATTTATTTTATTTTATTTTATTTTATTTTTATCTATTATCCACCGAATGGGAACAATTTTCCGTCTTGCTTTTTCCCTTATTTATCATTCTGTTTAAATTTGCAAGTTCAAACATTTTTGCAACTGATGGATGAACATTTTTTACCCGAAACGCGCGTACTGACGATAAGTGCATTTCTACGTGCGTTTTTTCCAAAGTTTTAATTATTTCATCTTTTAAACACCAGTGTTCTGTTGGATGTTCTTTGTTAGAATGTGAAGTATTTATTTTAAATGGATAAAGATTAAATGTGTGTGTTTTGACTGTAGACATATTTTTGTTTTTTTTTTTTTTTTCCTCGAGCCCATTGTAATTGCCTTCGGGTTTTATTTTGTAGTGCAATAGATTATAGTAAAAAAGCTTCGAGAGCAGCTATCGTTAAGAAAACAGTCATTTTCTGTGCAATTAATTGCTGTGCATATCATTTGCTGTGCACAGTAGCGCAGCCAGAATTTTTTTTTAGGGGGGGTCCAGAACTCGGGAGATCAGACCCCCCCCTCCCCTTAAATGATCATGTTGCTGTTCACAGGGCCCCCGTAAATGACACCCATATAAGTTTTTCTAGGGGAAGGGGGGGGGGATGGTCGTCTCAGACAGGCACTCAGCAGTCATCCCTTCCCCGGAAGAAATGTTTCACGAATTTTACCTTTACAGAAAACATTTGAAATTTTACCCTCAGGCCCCCAGAAAGCGCAGAATCAGTGGGAATACCTATATTCCCCCCCCCCCCCAGTGGCGGACTTTGCTCTTGAGAGGCCCGAGGCGCAACTCAATTTTGAGGCCTCCCTCCTCCAAAAAAAAAAAAAAAAATCACTAACTCTAACTCCTTTACATTATTACTAATTATTTTAAAATGCTTTAATTCCTTTTATATGTGGTTTATGTCTACAAACCAGGGCCTGACTTTCACTATAACACTTTTGTGCCCAGGGCACTTTTCAGATTTTGTGTCCTTTAGCTGGCTCAATTTTTGTGCCCCTGTATATCGTGTTAAACTCAATTTTTTGGCTTATTTCTCCATGTGTGCCCAGGGCACGAGCACCAAGTGTCCGTTCGATAGTCAGGGCTTGCTACAAAAGGAGTATTAAAATTTTTAAATAATTTTTATGTTTATAGATTTGTTCATCTTAAAAAACATTTTTTATCTCAATAATTTTTGTACTACGTTTCACTTTTCATGATTAACACTAAATAAACACCAGCATACGTCTAAGTATAACCCAGCAACTGCAGTTTTATATTGATTATTTTTCACTGTTAATTAATTACGTCAAATTACTTTTGTGGACCACTGGCAAATGTCTTGTTTCAGTCATGAAAATTTTAACTATATAACAGGTACTTTTGAAGGTCAGAACAAGGGAAACTTGATCAGAAACATGACTTTGACATCACAAAGTTCAGAAGAATTCTTTACTTGCATAAAATGAACCAAAAATTTAACATTCCTTCAAGAACATATATTTATAAATATTTAAATATATTCCGTTTGGAACTGCAAAACTAAGCAGTTTAAAAGTAAACTTTCTGTTTAGTCTAATTTTTGTCTTTATTCAAAAACTGTCAATAAGTTTAGGACTATTAATAATGAGTAATTAGGTATGAATAATATACACACATTATTCTATATTTTAAATAGAATTAAAAAAAACTACAAGAGAAATTTAAAAAAAACAATACTTTAAGTAGTTAAAGTACAAAAAATATTATTGACTTAAAAATAAATTCCACTTTATAATGGGTAAACGGGTATGCTCTAAGCTTCGGTCCTAGGCTTATTATTAATGTTTAGCATTTTCATCTGCGACTATAAAATACATGCCGTATTTATAATATAGTTATCATAAATATTTTCTAGTTGAAAACAAAAAATTAAATTAATCATCATTTGTTTTTTAAGTTTTTAATTAACTGTGTATGACATTCCAGTTCAAAATTTGTCTATCGATTTTAACCCACTATCATCCGATCGAGCTGAAAATTTGCACGCATGTGAAATTTCGGTGACTCTAAGTATTGCTTTCTTTAATTTTTCAATAATTTTTTTTAACTATCAAATATCTTCCCCCAATCCCCCCCCCCCAAAAAAAAGTGTTATCGCACATGTATGAGCTCATATCTTTTTAATTATTGGTCAGCAATTTTTTAGCATTGCATACTCGGAAAGTTTCGATTCCAAAAAAAGATAAAATCGGTTATCCCTAGCTTAAATTTCTAATTTTTAGTGATTTTTCGAAAGAAGATAAATTATTGTTTCCAATTTCTTTTACATCGTGACAACCAACAACAATTATATATTCTAGGTATATTTGAAAATTTCACTGAATACAGAGTGTCCTTTCCTAAATCATTTAAATGAAGAACGGCTGAAAAATATAAAATATTTAATTTTTGACAAATTTTTCAATCTCAAGCTGTAGAATAAAGCGGTTCAATCTTTTCTCTTTTAAAATGAGAAATATTCTTATCAGACTGTACACTTTTTGATTTGGGGGTGGGGGGCGGCAATCTATAAAGCAGGTGTATTTGAATGTCCTACTGCAATACCAGCTACTGAGCCGCAATCTGATTCAGTGCGGCCCAACCAGTGGTTGAGCGCATAGCACTCTAAACTGGGAGACGGAAGGTGCCTGGTTCAAAACCAGGTCGCGTCCGCCAACCTAACCGTTAGGAATTTTCCGTGGTTTCTTCCAAAACTTAGCGTAAATAGGGGTTAGAATCCCTTAGAAAGACCCCCCAAGGGGAGCACCCACACCCATCGGCATAGATCCCACTTGTAGATAATTGGCCGTAATCCCCCAACCCAACCTAACTAATTGATTCCGGATAGGAAAAATGCATAGGGACTCTCTGCACCTGTATTTTTTTGGATAAAATATAGTGAGCAAATTAAAACAATGCAAAAAAATCTAGGAATTTTTCTTGGGAATAATGGACAGTTGAGGGCCCTAAAATTCCAAGGAATGTTGCATGAAAATACCAGGAACTTTATTGAACAGCCCAGGAAAGATCCACTGAATTGCATATTGTTCAGTAAAGTTCTTGGTATTTTCGTGCAACTTTCCCTGGAATTTAGGGCACCTCAGCTGCCTATTATTTTCAAGGAACACTACTGGAATTTTTTTTAATTATTTTTTTTTACAATTCTAGTCATTTTTAAGTGAACTGCCTGTTTTTTAAGGTCGTGAGACCACTATTCGGTTAAGTGACGGGTTGAACGAAACAGTAAAGTTTTCAAAGGGAAATGTATACTTTCTGTATAGTATTTGTAAGTCTAACTTATCCTAATTTCCAAGGAACGTTTCTGGATATTTTTACAGTGAAATACAGAATTAAAGCATCAATTACTTATAAACTAAAAGTATTCGTATTATAGTTTAGATTATGGTCCAATGCTGTGAAGAGGAAAGGGAGTCCCCAAAGAAAAGATTGTTCAAAAACGCTTTCTACTCTAGAAGCAATCCTGAAACTATGAACAATGTCTCTTGAACAGATATTTACATATAGTTTTTTTCTTTCTGAAAACCGAATTTGGAGGCCCCTTAGAAATATGAGGCCCGAGGCGCGCGCCTCATGCGCCTATTGGGAAATCCGCCACTGTCTCTCCCTTTTGGCAAGCCAGCGTATAGCCAGGGGGATATAGGGATTCATATCCCCCCCCGACACTTTGGCATAAATTTAACGTTAGCTGTTAGACTTTTGTCTTGCAGAAATTCCAATTGTTCGGTATAATGCAAATCAATCAAATAACGTTTGCCATTATAAAAATGTATTATTGTAATAAAATTGCTAGTTATAAAGCTTTTATACATTCTTATAAGAAAAACGAAAGAACTAACGGAAAACTGTAAGCCTCTAATCGTTAACGACCGCTTTTCGAGATGGTGGAGTTCTTTGTTTCTTAACACTAAATAAAATACATTCAGGTGTTCTAATTCTAGTCCTATGTTCATATTTATTCTATTCATTAAAAAGTATCTCTCCTCTTTTAAAAACCTTTTTAATAAAACATAGCTCTAATAAATACACACAAACTCCGCATATCGTGTACTCTTATACAAAATATATCCAAAGAAAAATACTGAAAAGAAAAATTAATAAATCCCGTTCAAATTTTAACTAAATAGAAATTGTAAAATATTATTTATATACAATTATCATACAAACATGAAACATGCCAATTGAAGAAATTCATTATTGAAGAAATCCATTCACAAAATTATACATCAGCTCACATACATAGATTGTAGGTCTATTCAGGGACGTAGAAAGTAGGGGAGCTGGGGGAGCTGTGGCTGAAATATTTCCCTGAAATATTTTAAACGGGCTCAGTACACCCGTGAGAAATTCTCCCATGTTTATGGTACATTGTTTACCTCAAACCTGATTTCAAAAATATAGTCTACTTTTTCTAGGAAATTCACACAATATACCGCAAAGAGTCAAAAGCCAAGAGCCAAAAGAGCAGCTCTCCATATGTATTCGATACTTGGCTAAATATTTGTTTTTCGCATAGTTGGTAAAAAATAAGAAAAATTACCCAGCCTGGACACTCCGACTTGCCTAACTATACAGTCATATTTTGAAAGATTTATTACACCGAACATTTAAATTCATGTACTAAATAAAGCTCTTTTTTTGAGGGGGGGGGAGAGATAAAGGAGATAAAGGTGATTTAAAACGGGGACTGTTTAAGAGAACTCTTTCCCAGTGGTCTTTAAAAAGGAAGATAATAAACAAGTAGTCTTATGTTTTTCAAGTAGTTTATTCTGGCTATCGCACTTTAAAATAGAATTAATAAAAGAATAACTGTAAATTTAAAAATTACTCTCCATGACAACAATTAAAGACATTATTTAAATAATGGTATCACTTGTAAAAGTAATATTTTATCACATTATTCACGCAATTTTAATTTTCCTATTAAAATTCTTTAAAACTTTAATGTTTAAAAATTTTTTACTCAGAAAAAACTGAAATTAATTTTAAAAAAAACTTTTACTTTTTAATATATCTGCTGCAAGTACAAAACATGCGTTCACTATTTCAAGTTTTGTAAAAAAATAAATGCAATAGTTGATTCTTCAATTGACAGGAAAAAAAATTTCAATAGGCTAATTATGAACTTATTGATTCATCATGTATGATTTATTTAAAAAACAATGAAAGAAAAGGAAATTAAAAAAATGTGTGAATCTCGAGTCGATTGTGTAAAGTCTCAAAATCCTTATTTGTTATATTACCTCGATCCTTCATTACCTAAGAAATTAATAAAATAAATAAACAGCTCTTCATATATTTTAGCATAATATGTGTTTAAAAAGTAATAATATTTGACACAAACTGGAATTCAAAAAAAGGTAATTTAATGTATTTGTTATCATTGACTACATTGTAGTTGCCAGTAATAATAAGCTTATGATATAGTTTTAAATAATCTTTATAAGTTGGATCATTACATCTTGTATACATGCAAGTACGATTGTCTATGTTTAGAAAATTCTTGGCTAATTATAAATAAAAACCACTTCAACCATCTGCTAGATTATACTTGAAAGATCTTTTTATAAGATTTTTACTGATAATAAATTATGAACCACGTCTGTGTGATTCCACCTCCTCTGTTGTGTAAAGTTATTTTGAAATTTAATCAAGTAAAGTTTACCTCTTTGTTAATTTAGAGCCCCATATCAAGAGGATGAGCTTGAGATTCAGCACCCTCAAAGGTTTCTTTCGGTGTAGCAGATTTTTCACCGGGTCCGGGCCCGTCCATACTATCAGCAGTCTTTGATGCTGCACGATCACCATCATCGGCTTTAATTTTTCTTCTCGAAGAAAGATAAAAACGTTTCACTTTGGGTTTTCTTTCTTTTTAAACTGGACGAATTCATGATCGTAAGAAACAAAGAACAAGAACCCAAAACTTCTGCTTACAAATTAAGGGCATCCAACTTAAGTGAATTCACTGAACCATTCGAAATTCAGTTATACCACATCTAAGCTCCCAGCAGACCCTCTTTTTTATTGTTTGTTGTGTGTGTGTGCGGTGTATATTCACTATTTGAATACTGTGGCTTGTTTATCTCAAGAAAAGAAGAGTGGTGTGCTTGAAGACTACAATATAGGCAATATATTTTCCGCTTTCCTTCATGACAATTTTGTTATCAGCTAATTGTAGCATGAATAGATTCTTTCTGTGGATATTCCGTTCCTTTGAGCTACAAGGGTGCGAATTACTCCCCTTTACATTGTCCGATTCGTCCATCCTAGCCCCACAAATTCCCTATCAGAGACACGACTGGAGATTTATTGCCTAAGGAGTCTCTATGACGGTGCTTGCTGGAAGCCTTTGATGATTTTATCTTGCGTCCTCCTTTTCAAGCCAACTATGGATACAAAGTTTAAAAAGATTTTTTTTTAAAGAAAAGACACTTTTTAGAGAATAAATTTGGGAAAAAAAGAAGCAAAAGAGAAAAAATGGGCCCTTTTTACAGAAAAAAATGGGCCCCTTAAATTGGTGGCCCATGGGCCCCACTCGCCCTTTAGATAAACGGACCCTGCTCATAGCGGCCCCTTAGCTCATAGGGGGGGTCCGGACCCCTGGACCCCCCCCCGTCGCTGCGCCACTGGCTGTGCAATAAATTGCTGCGCACTTTTAGTGACTTAGATGAATTATTCACAAATCAATTATCTGTTGCATGTGTCCCGCTTTTATCGCATTAAATTTTACAAGTATTTTCATAGTTATTAATCCCTTCCCGGATTTTCCCGAGTTGAACTCGGGCAGGCGAAATGTACAATCCTGGCTCATCCCGAGTGTAGCTCGAGCACTAGAATAGCTTTTTCTTTTTACATTAATTTTTAGAAAATTCTGTATGCTAATGGAACTATTATGTTTAGAAAGATATATATGAAAATAAGCATAAAAATTGATATTTTTTTATCCATAATCCCAAAATAAAATGATCCTGGAAAGGGTTAAAAACTCGCAATCAAAACATTTTAGACACTATATATGCGAATATAAATATGTATGGGGATAGGAAAAATTATTTTGTACCTTTTAATCTATTTTAAAAACGTTTTTATTAAAAACTTTACTTAATTTAAATATTCGTAAATTATTTCTCTGCAAATAATGTAGTGCGGTTCAAATCATGTAGGCTTATTACTGTGTATTGTATTCAGGAAAACCTACATGAGGGATTCCTGCATAGGAGAGAGCGGTTTTGGCGTATGACTTTTTAGGGGGTTCTAACGCAGGCTTATAGCTGATACTAGTGCATAGCTACCTACTGTTCCGATTTTATCGGAACATGTTCCCCCATTAATTTTTACTTTGCAATTTAAGCTTAAAATAAGTCCAAATTTTTAATGTAAAATAAAACTGCTTAAAACTTGTGGTGGAAAATTTTGCGATAAAATTAGAAGAGTTGGCAGCTAAGCTAGTGATTATTACAGTTAGTAAAAAGGCATTCTGTATTTTTTTTTTTTAACCGAGAGTCTGGTGTAAAACTATTCGAAAAACCGTTGTCACAAATGTTGTTCTGTTCTTTCCAACAATAGACCTGGCATTCATGTAAATGCGCTTCTTACCTTCAAAGCCGTTGTATCATCCACATCGTCAGTGTATCGCGGTATAACGTATCCTTTCAGCCTTTCCTTGCAAAGATCATCAGCACGGACCATGATGCAAGCGGCCAGACTAATTAAAACAATTCTCACTGATAACATCATTCTCAAAGAACTCCTAATGCTAATGGGGAATTTCACTGCTCAAAAACGTATTCCTCTAAAAGATTTGCATACTTTGTTTTTTACCCCTTGTATTATGAACTTGACGGTAGTCGCAGTGTTTTGACTGAAAAAGACCTGCAATGTCTTGTGAGCAACATTAAATATGTGTTTGTTCTTGTAATTTCCATATATTTGCATACAAAACCGACAATTCCCAAGATTTCCCATTTTATGAGTCACGATTTCTAGTATCGTGTGTGATCAGCTGCATAAGTTAACATATTCCTCACTTTCTTTATACTGAATATTTTTGATATTTTCGTAGTTTTTTTAAAAATAATTGGAAGATATATATTTTAATAATTTGTTTTAAATTATCAACCTCAAACTGTTCTAAGCAGTGTGTTAACTCTACTAAGAATAAACATTTAATCATATATATTATTTCTCAAAGGTGATTTTTCTGGCGCTGCTAGATCTCATTAAATACTTGACCAAAAAAAATTTTTTTAATCCCCGGTTAAAGCTTATAATTTCTACTTTTGACGAAAAATATGCAAAAATTCGGAAAAAATCTTTTTGTTAATAAAAAATAAATAAAAAAAATCCTATATATTGTTTCTCAAAGGTGTTTTTTTTTTCTGGCGCGGCTAGATCTCATTAAATGAGTGACCAAAAAAAATGTAACAGACTCCATGGTTCCAGGTTGCCATGGAGTCAGATGAATTGAAAATACTTTCTTTAAAAATGAGTGGCAACGACAGATAAAAAATGTAAGAAAAATAGAACAGCTCGGAGTTGTTATTATGTTTTTTGTATAGATTGGATGGATGATTGAAGGTAACTAGATATACAGGTTTTTTTGTAAATAGTTTGTAAAATAAATATTTAAATGAAGTTAAAATAACTTTTTATTTTGTCTTTTCAATCGAGCCGTCTCATTTTGATAATTCAGTGAGTTGTATTCATCAGTCGCTGGCAGAATATTTTGTTCTATGCCATTTTCTTGAAGGTTTGGCGAAATTTTTCTGGCGTTCCCGGGTGGGCGGCTTCAATTGAAAAGGGTGCGGCTAGATCTCATTAAATACGTGACCAAAAAAAATATAAAAAATACCCAGTTAAAGCTTATAATTTCTACTTTTGACGAAAATAGCGCCACCTGTTGGTGACACATGTTTTTTATTCTCTATGAAATGCAAAAATGTACAGAAGATGGCGTTTGAATAGCCCTAATACTACCGATATATTCAACTTTATTTGTAAGAGGCGCCATCTTCGATATAGAGATCAGTGGCGCAAACTGTAAATAAACCGGATGATCCAAAAGTCAGGACAAACTTTAAAAATTCATTAAAAAAAGAGCAAATAATGATAGAAAATTGCGGTTTGCACAAATAGATTTAGGGTATGATTGGGTTTTTTTTTAATGACAAGAAAGTTCGTAGTTCCAAATGTCACCGGTAGGTGGCGCTGGCATGCACAATGGGAAACAAATTTCCAATTTAAAAAAATCCGAAATCTCTGTAATGCTTTTTATGCAAACTGCAACTTTTTATCATTATTTGTTCTTTTTTAATGAATTTTTAAACTTTGGTGCACCCAGGATGCATCAAAAGCTAGTGAAAAGTTTAAAAATTCTTTTAATGAATTAATTTAATGAATTAATTTTTAATGAATTTTTAAACTTTGGTGCACCCAGGATGCATCAAAAGCTAGTGAAAAGTTTAAAAATTCTTTAAAAAAGAACAAATCATGATACAAAGTGCAGTTTGCATAGAAAGCATTACAGAGATTTCGGATTTTTTTTAAATTGGAAATTTGGTTCCCATTGTGCATGTCAGCACCACCTATCGGTGACATTTGGAAAACAAACTTTCTTGTCATTAAAAAAAAACCCAATCATACCCTAAACCTATTTGTGCAAACCGCAATTTTCTATCATTATTTGCTCTTTTTTAATGAATTTTTAAAGTTTGTCCTGACTTTTGGATCACCTTGTATATACCAATATATATATAGGAACTTCATTAATAGGGATTATGGACACATCATTACTGAGGATCTAGCTATCATAAAAGATATTAGGTTAAAAAAACTCATGCAGAAGGGCTCTAAACACCGTATTCGTTCAAAACACTCTCTTAGTGGCATTGTAAAAAATTCACATATGATTTAGATTTTTACATATATAATACTGCCTTAAAATACAACACTCCTCTTGAAGCCTTCACTACCTGGAAAGTAAAAGTACTTTCAATCTTTAAGCAAAATATTGCTAAATATGTAAAATATAGTTCTCCTGTCAATAGTCAATTTCATACTCAAATAGACTTTATAAAGCAGTATTTCATAATTACTTATGTAGATAAATCATCCAATAACTATGCTTTTTTTGTAAACAGTTATATCATAGCTTGTTAGCCTCTACAATTGTAAATAACAGTATCTATTCCTCTACTAATTTGTCTACTGTAGTTTGTAACAAAAAAATTCTGGCTTTCTATAAACTTCTCAACCTACAACATAATAATCTAAACTATCCTTATATCGTACTAATCCCTAAATTTCATAAATCGCCTTTAAAGTTTCGAACTGTTACAATAGGATGTAATACATATAGCAATGTAGCAAGTAAACTTCTATTAAAGATACTATCTGTTATGCATGAGTATTACATAAAACGTAATGATTACTCTATAGGAAATAGTTATGATCTACGCAATACAATATGTACTATTAGTAATATTACCTCTTTATATACCTATGATTTTAAAGATCTATTTAACAATATTCCTCTTGACGACCTTTACAATGTAAGTAATGAATTATTTGAAACTTGTGTTAACAATATTCAGCTCCCTTCCCATGTTGATGTAACTTATTTCAGTTGTCTATCTAAATTTATTATCTATAATAATTTTATTCTACATAACAATAAAATATATCTGCAAAATCATGGTATACCACAAGGTGGTTCAGCATCTAGTTACCTTGCAGATCCTTACTTATATTACTATGAAAAAGAATATACTAATACACACATCATTCTTAAACGATATATAGATGATATCTTACTTGTAAACACTACTAATAATAATAACATTATCTTCCCCATAAAATATCCATCTGCTCTGGAATTAATTAAAAATGATATGCTTAACAATTCTGTTAGTTTTCTAGATCTAAGTATCTCCATCACTCCTAGAAATAGCCTTAGTTTCAATATATATGATAAGCGTAAAGATTTTAGCTTTAAAGTAAATAGATTTACTCATTTTTCCTCCTGCTTACATAAATCTGTATTTCGCAATATCATCTATAATCACTGCTGTAGAATCAAGTTTCTATGTTCTGATGATTTTAAAGTCTCCAATTTTAAATCTCTTTTTCTGTCAGCTGGACAATACAACTATCCCACTAAGTTCCTAAAATCTATTATATACAATTCTTGATAATGATGTGTCTAATGTCTTTGTTAATTTACTGGAGGTTGGGTGGGGTTTTGGTTTTAAGGTTGTAATTGGATAGTTGGGTCGGGCGGAGGAAGATTTTCTCATTAAAAAAAAAAAAGTAATATGTTTAAAAACAATTTGGATGTGTATATGCATGCATATATATATCTGGAGGGATTTAAAAAAAAAAAAAAAAAAAAAAAAAAAAAAAAAAAAAAAACGGGGTTCCTATATTGTGATTATTCTGTCCTAAACATTATTTTTTATTTTTTTCTCTTATTTACTAGATTAATCTTCTGTCATACAATAACTTATTATACATACTTTGTCAATAATAATAATCATTATATTTTTTAAACAATATGTTATATTTAATTTTGCTATACCATTTATTTTATTCAATCATTTTAATTTATTATTATTCAATATATATTTATTATATTAATATACCTGGATATTCTTAAAATTTAATAATATTACCTTTTAGTATTTGGCAACTCCTATACTTTCTTCTTTCCACTTTTACACTTTTATTTAGTGGCAACACCATTTTTCACTTTTTACAATTCTTAGCATTGGCAACACATATCAATTGTTCAAAAGAAATTTCCATGTGCTCAAGGTCTGGTATGTAAAATTATATTACTATTTCTAATTTTTGTTATCTTTTTGATTTCTTCTTTCCTTTATATAGTAGGGTAGGGCCCAGATGTGTGGAGTTAATATCTCTTTTGATATGCCACACAGCCGAAACCCTACTATTTGGTTTGCTGTAAATTATAATCCACTGTTTGTGGCCCCTGACGATGGTGACAGTGGTTATAATTTCCGTTCCATTATATTATCACAATAATTCTTGCACTTAATTTGGCTTCAAAATTTGGTTTCTAATTCTTGCTAATAGCTGTTATATTTTTATGCGAGATATGTCTTATTTTTAGTATGTTTTGTGTTTTACTTGTTATATATATATATATATATATATATATATATATATATATATATATATATATATATATATATATATATATATATATATATATATATATATATATATATATATATATATATATATATATATATATATATATATATATTTATATTTATATATTTATATATTGATATACAATTAACATTAAATAGATTTACTGTATGCTTATAACTATTAACGGCTAATATTGTTTTTAAAGAGGTTTTCTCTACTTATTATAAAAGAAGAAGTCTGTGTGTGTGTGTGTGTGTGTGTGTGTGTGTGTGTGTGTGTGTCGGCAGCGTTACCGACAAACGGCCATACCTAGAAACACCAAATTTGGTACTCGGGAAGATGTAAATATGTAGTTGTGCACCTCGAAGCGATTTTTTCAAAATTCGACCTAGAATTTTTTTTATTTTATGTTTTATGCGATTTTTCGCGTTTTTTCTCACCTAATTCGTAATAACGGCGGAAATTACGCTCGCAGCAAAACAGCATTTGTATCATCGGAAAGAGGAGAAAATTTACTTTTAAAAACAGTTTGTTCTGAATACGTAACATAATTTACCGATTTTTAGGAATTTTTTTACTAAGCATCTGTTTTGGCGAATTTTTCGTAAAATAATTTTAAAACTGTCGCATCTTGAATTCCATCCGTCATAACTTTTTGATACTTTGACAAATCGTGAAACATTTTTTTCTCCCTCTTTTAAAATGAAAATAAAAAAGTTTTGTCAATTAGATGATTTTTTACGAATTTTAATGCAACCGAATGTTTAGAATTTAATAGCATCAACGCGATCTTACGCCATTCATTACATTGCGATCATGGCACGAGAATTTATGTTGGGTTGCTGCCACAAAAAGGATTAGAAAAAAGGTTTTTTTTTCAACCAAGGGAGTTTTTAAGATGGGATATCGGAACTTCAATTCGTAAGTGAGGATCTATGACGTCAAATGCTTTAAGATACGTAAATATTACGCCACAATTTTAACTCATTTATTCCCGATCTTTTTTCAACACAGGGAACGATATTTTGATTAAAATTTACTGTAGAAATAAACGAAATTAACTAAGAAATTTACGATTACTATTATTAGAAGTGGTATTTTAATCCGTTGCTTATTTTAAAACTGAAATGTCTTAACGCACATGAAAATGTTCATTTTAAAAGTTACAAAGTTCGTTTTAAAGCGCGATATATTAAAACTTTTCTATTTACTTTTTTTATTTTTGGCATTTAATTATGGCACAGGCGTTGCCTAACATATGCATACATGTTGTGAGTATAGTTTTATTTTAACGTTGAATTACGTTCCTTCATAGCGGTCCTACATAAAGCAAAGTTTTAATGATACCGTTTGAAAAGTAATATGCGAAATATCGAAATCAACTCCCTCAACCAACCGGGGTATCCTTTGCGGCAGTTAAACAGTGACGTCATAAATTTAAAAAATGTGTGAAATTTGTAAACTCTGCAACTCTAACGTCCTGTTACAACTGAAGCGGGAATAAGTAGCTCTTCGAGATTACACAGTTTGATGTTTTTCAGGAGACAGGACTATGGAGGATATATAAGGTATCGCTATATTAGATAAATGGATATATAAAATGGCACCCTTTGGATATTTTCTCCCCAAGTTAAGATGAAATGGTTTGCGGCGCTAAATATGCTAATCTTATAAAACTATGCATAAATTAAATATATATGGAGAGTTTCCTTAATGGCAACCATTATGTGAAATGATCATTATTTATGCTAATGCGTAAATTGCAAAGAATCGCCATAGAATCAAAAGATCCCATTGGGGCCAAATAATCTAAGCTGTTTAAGCCAGCTTTGAAGAGGGAGAAGCTAAGATAGATAGTATTAATGTACGTAATAGGTAGTATTATTAGATTTGTAAGGGTAATATGAACAAATCACAATATAGCATGCTAATAAATATTTCATGAAATTAAAGGTGTTTATCCTTTTTCAACGGTTGTCTTACAACCAACTAAACGAAAAGTAATTCTAATTTGCATTAATATATCCCGCAGTAATTTCAACAGAGGAGACTACTTGAACTTTTTTAAAAAATGAAATTCTGTTTTGTCACATGCAGATATATGATTTTAGTAAAATATTCGCTTCTTCCCGTATGAAGAGCGGGTGCGCAGCTATTTTAAAAACATCTCTTGAAAATAGCATAAATGAATTCAGAAGACCTCAAAACGTGTAAATACACCAAAATCTCGAAGTCGAATTTTTTCATGATTATAATACTTTCCTTACATGGTACATGTTCGGAAAGAAATAAACGGTTGTCCATTTCATGTAGTGTCTTAGGTATTTAATGCTACAACTTTGAACCTAAAAACGGTATGATCTAGAAATAAGACATTTTGAAAGCCAGGAGTTCCCTGCAAAGCATTAAGCTTTCCACTTTTTTGATAGTGAATGACACTGACGTAGTTTTTTGAGTCATTATACTGCAATGATGCCAAGTTAGTACTCATGACGCAAACTTTACGTCAAGAGTCAAATAATTTTGCTTTTTTTTTTTTTTTTTTTAAGATTCCACATCACGAATAAATTCGAATTACACATGTAAGGAAAATTTTCGTTTCGTACCGTGCGAAGAACGGGCACGCAGCTAGTATAAAATAAAAAAGTTAAAATAAATTTATTTCTGTTAAAATGAATCTCTACTTTTTGTATGATTTCCAATCAAACATCTAACTGACCCGTGAAATTATTTAACAGAATATTATGTACTTATAGACACATTTATTCATTTTCACAGTATAATATTTACAGTTGTAGTATTAAATACAATATTGTGCGAAATTTTCGCACCGGTCAGCTAGTCAGAAATTATTGTAAAAAGCATATTTTAAAGTTTAGAAAAAATCTACTCAAAAAAACAATCTTTTAAATAAAATTTTACAAGCAAACCCAATAAAAACCTACCCGAATGCTCTACAAATACCTGATAACAGTTAAACATTATTTAGTAAAATTTGTTAAAATACACCAACTTTGGCTACTGAATACTCAAAAAGTAACTCTAATTCTAGATAGTTTCATACACTTAATTATGTTTAGTCCTGTCATACATATGAGTGAATATCTCTTTTGATATGCCACACAACCGAAATCCTACTATTTTGATTGTCTTTAATTATAATCTACTCTACTGGACTGGTTATGGCTCCTGACGATAGTACCAGGGGTTATAATTTCCATTACATTCTATTATCACATTGTTTAATTGTATTTTGTTTCGCTTAGCATGTTTTTTGTAATTCTTGCATCTGCTGTTATACATTTTTTTCTTGCGGGGTATATCGTATTTGCAGTACATTCTTTGTGTTTTACTTATTAGTTATATATATATATATATATAGATAGATAGATAGATAGATATAGATAGATAGATAGATGGATAGATAGATATTAGGTTGTAACCAGTGGCGCACAAAAGGGATGTGTCCAGGGGGTCTGGACCCCTCCCAAAAGAGTTATCAACTTTGCATCCTTAAATCATCATGTAGTTCTTGACATTTTAATGCGTTAAAAGACTTCATCAAATTCTTAATTTTAGCAGTTAAGATAAATAAATAAACACATAATTCAGAAACATATAGAAGTATGAGCATATTAAAGTGCGAGGTGTCTTTATAAAAGGTGGTCATGGTCAGGAGAAAAGTTTTGCTCCGCAGTTTTCCAGGTGATTGGTAGGTGTCACAACTTTATGAACTAGACCCAATACCTAGACAGGAAAAAATTTCGGTGGGAGGTATCAAGTTTTATGTTTCAATGTTGCAGGTTTTTAATACCATTTTGCATTTACTAATATATGTTCCTGAATGTTTCGGAAGGGGTTGAGCCCCCCAAACACCCCCCTTGGCTACGGCCTTATCTGGACCCCCTCCAAGAAAGAAGCATGTGTGCTCCACTGGTGTAAAGAAAGTTTCCCTCCACCGTAAAGATCGTTTGCGCAGAGAGTTCGCGTTGGGGAGTCTGCTCATATTTTGTCAAACGATTTTTGGCATTTGAAATAACAAGGCCTTTTTTAGAACATCGTGTTGTGAAATCTATAAAAAAATTGTTATCTTTAAGTACAAGTTGTCTGAAATGGAGCTATCACGCTACCAGATTAGAACCACCATTTACTTGCAGTTCTGTCAAAAAAAATCAGCTACAGAATGTCACCGAATCATGTATACAGATTTTGGCACTCCTATTGTATCATACGGCACTGTGAAGGTTTGGTACCAATAGTTCAAAAACAAGGATTTTGACATTCAAGAAACAGAACTCTCAGGCCGGCCTTCTGATCTTGATGAGGCCCGCCTACGTGTACTTGTGGAAGACGATCAGTATTCAACCACTCGAGAGCTAGCTAAGGAGTTAGACGTTAGTGCCATAACCATTAGTCGTGCTATCCATCACATAAACTTGATGTATAAATTCAATCACAGGGTGCCGCACGAGCTGATTCCAGCAGATAAGGACAGACATTTTCGGGTCTGCACTAATCTGCTCGAATATCAGCGCAAGGACAACATTCTGGACTGGATCGTCACGTGTGATGAAAAGTGGATTTGCCTCAGCAACACAAACCGAAAAGAGGGTTGGTCTGTACCCGGTGAGCCCGTCGGGAGCGTCAAAAAGTGAAATTTGACTGACAAAAAGATCGTGCTTTGTATCTGGTGGAATTGCTGCTGTATTGTGCACAATGGATATTTGGAAAAGGGTAAAGCTATCGACAGTAAGATGTTCAGCGAGATGCTGGCGAAACGTCGAACTGAGTTTTGGCGCATGAAGCTACTGTTCCATCAAAGTAATGCAAGAACTCATGCGTCTGCATTCACCTGTACGGACTCAAATGGAATCATTTGCCGCATCCACCACATAGCCCCGACATTGCTCCTTCGGATTTCTACGTTTTTTCACACCTGAAGCTTTTTGGTGCAGTCTTGGGTTCAGCTCGGAAAATTGTAGCATTATATATATATATATATATATATATATATATATATATATATATATATATATATATATATATATATATATATATATATATATTACCGTGCAAAAACCCTTAACTGGTTAAAAATTTGTGACGCAGCATTTTACTTTATAGCTCTATGAATTTTAAATATGGGTCTTAAAAATAATGATATCAAATTTTGAGTGACGCCCTGCTGGGAATTTTAAAGATTTGTTTTTAAATTCCATTACAGTTACTTTTGTTTTATTTTCTAAAGAAGATTTACGCATTTAAGCAATGCTTTTAATTATGAAATACACTGTCAAATATATCACACTTTCACTGAGTCTATATAATGTATTCAAATGAATTTATTTCAATAATTTAATTTATCTTTTGCATCACGCTATCCAAAAGGGCAAGCAAAATTTACGTAAATATTTAGTTAGTGTCATAGTAACCAAACTAAGTGAAATGTATATGAAAATTTTGCTTGTCCTTTTGGATAGCGTGACGCAAAAGATAAATTAAATTATTGAAATAAATTCATTTGAATACATTATATAGACTCAGTGAAAGTGTGATATATTTGACAGTGTATTTCATAATTAAAAGCATTGCTTAAATGCGTAAATCTTCTTTAGAAAATAAAACGAAAGTAACTGTAATGAAATTTAAAAACAAATCTTTAAAATTTCCAGCAGGGCGTCACTCAAAATTTGATATCATTATTTTTAAGACCCATATTTAAAATTCATAGAGCTATAAAGTAAAATGCTGCGTCACAAATTTTTAACCAGTTAAGGGTTTTTGCATGGGGATATCATTACTTTTTAAGGGTATGGTCAGAAGATAATAAATTAGTTTCAAGGGCGAATTTCGGAAGTTTGCTTGACACTAAGTTATGTAAATAAATATACAAACCTGTTTTCATGCAGTATCAGAGTATTTGATTAAAAAGTCACAGCAAGTTCTTTTGTAACATGTAACAGAAAATTGACATATTTTTGTTAGAATTTTATAATAAGAGACATAATACTGATTATATTCAATAATTTTTTGAGTAATTTTCTATTTATAATTTGGGTCGAGTACAGATTAGTATCCCTGCCACCATCTTTGATTTTATTTCATAAATTTGCATTCAGTTTAATGCTAAACGTAATTTTTACTATAGTTAACTTTTTTACTATAATTATATAACTATTGGGCCCCATCAGTGGCCGAGCGCATAGCGCTCTGAACTGGGAGACCGAAGGTGCCTGGTTCGAAATCAGGTTGCGTCCGCCGACCTAATCGTTCGGAGTTTTCCGTGGTTTCCTCCAAAACAGCGTAAATACGGGTTAGGACCCCTTAGAAAGACCCCAACGGAGGGCACCCCACGTCTCGGCTTAGAGCCTACGTGTAGCTAATCGGCCGTAATTCAACAATATATAACTATTGGTTCTATTGTTTTAATGCATTGTGATTCATTAATTTGCATTCAGTTTAACGATAACCGTAAGTTAAGTTTCGTTAAAATTATTAATTTAATAATCTCGTTCTTAATTAATGATAATCTAGTTACTCGTTCTATTATTTTAATGCAATGTAATCTATTAATGCAATGTTTGCTTTCAGTTTAAACCTATCTCTAAGTTAAAATTTTAACTATATTATGATACACTAAGTTTTTAACTAAGTTAATGATACATCTCAAAATTGTTGATTCAATTAATTAATGACTATAATCATTAATAATAAAATAGAAAATTACTCAAAAAATTATTGTTTATAATTGGTTTTATGTCGCTTTTTAGAAAACTAACTTCATACTATGTTTGTTTTTTTTTTTTATCAGTTGATAATTTCATTTTTTTAGAGAACGTTTAGATGAACTACCAGTTTAAGAATAAGGGTCTTGCGCGGTTGACTTTTTTAGTGCTTCTGAAGCGTATTTACGTTACATCGTGAGAAAAACCGTCCAAAACTCCGAATTTTTAGATTATCAGCCATCCGGTAGACAAGAACCCTGGACCTTCATACTTCAGTTATCTACCATCTTCAGTATCTTATCAACTCGGCTCGGGTGGGCACAACATCTTGTTTTAGATGCCATCTCCGGCCTTTAAATGTCTAATACAAAATATAGTGCATGTATAAATTTAGATTAATTAATCAAATTTCTATCTGAAAAGTATTGAACAAAATTTTAAATCTGGTATTTAAAGGAATAAAAAATAAAAGTGAGAAAAACCTAAGATTTGGAAAAAATATTGGTTTTTTAAAATTATAATTCAATAATTTCTATAAATTTTATATATACATGAAGAGTAAAAGAATTATTATTAAAACTAGTTAGTATGTAAAACTACTATTTATTTTCATTTGAATACTAAATAATTATTATTAATTAATTATATGAGCTTTCTGAAGAGAAAAAAAAAATCCATTGAAATATTAATTACATATTGAATTTTCCAAATAGAATTAATAATATTAGAAAAATAAAGACTTCATTTAATTAGAAATAGCTATCAAAATACTAGGGAAACGAAATACTTAAAGAAAAAGTTAGGATGGAGTTTCACCAAAAAATACTTAAATTAATTATTTTTTTAATTCAAAGTCTTAACTATTTTTAATTATTAATTATAGCGAAATAAATTACAGAAAAAATAAGTAAAGTATATAATAATCTGCTATTATTTTTTAAAATTAAATAAAACAAAAACGACAGTAACACAAAGCTCATCTCGCAAAAGGGCGACGTCGGGTACACAACCTAAGTTATCTGATCAGAAAGACGAAGCGAAAGGTACCAGCTGGCTACGACCGAACTGGTTTTGGATATAAGGTAACTTGTACAAATCTTGTCACAAATCTACAGCACTGTATTCCTGCTCCCTGTCTTGTTTACCGCCTCCCAAACGAGATCATTTTCCGTATTTCCTTACGCGGGTTAAATAGTTCCCTCTTTGAACTGGATTAAATAAAAAAAAAACGAGTTTTCCTAGCTTAACCGGCGACGTCACTCATCGAATTTGGCACTGATTAAAATCATATATTAATTGTAAAAAATTCGTTAGAGCGGATTCCGAGATCCACAAGAGAATAACAAAGAAATTCAAAAACTGGCTGTATATATAAGTGCCGCGAGATTTTACGGTTGGTTGGTTGGGGCTGGCTGCATCACTAGTAGAACTGTCGTTCTACATGATTATATTTCAAAAAATCTCAAAATGTAATGGAACTTTTTTTTAAATTCTCTGTCTATAGTTTGAGTGATCACCTATCATGTCATCAAATTCCATATTTTTCGCTTTGGTCATTATTACGTGATGTATGTGCGAACAAATATTGCAGTTTGAAACAATTTTCACAAAATATAATCAATTTTTTTCTTAATTCGACGCATTTAGTTTAAGTTGAGTGCCTGCCCCTATCATGTCACCAAGTTACATTTCTTTTGCTTGTCGTGTTTACATCATTGAAAAAAATTAAATTAATTAAAATAAAAATTAAATTAAAATCTGAAACACTTTTAGATTTTAAATACACATTAAAGTGCTATATATTAAAAGCGCATCATAATCCATGCGTCATACCTATTTTTCTTCCTTACTCCATTAAGTTGGAAAGTGTATCATTATTCATCAGTGTGCCATATTTTTCGTCCTTGTTCCATAAAGCAAATTTTTGGCATCGAAATCTATCTTTAAATCGCCTACTAAAACTGTTTTACAATCTTTGCCAAGCATATTCCAACTATACTTCACTATTTTAAATACTGTCACAATTTATTACAAGTTTTTTGCAAGTCATTATAAAGTATTTTATACGTTAGAATTGGTAAAAAATAGTGTTTCAAATGAATGAGAAAAACCTCTCTGTTTTTGCACTCAAAAAGTTTTTCTTCTACAAAAGTATCGAAAAATAACTTTACTCTGTCCGTAAAAGTGGTTGATGTGGCCTCAAGAGACAGAAGTGTTTATCAGTGAACTTAAAAAGTGTACCTCATACCATACACAAAATACACTGACTGGGATTTTGCATGTTCGGCAGACTGGGGTCAAAGGTAACATCTATCAATTGTGTAACATTTCATATTTAATGCATGATATAGTTTTATAATGCATGATATAGTTTATAGTTTCCAGTGATGCCAGTATAGTACAAAGTCCTATAATAATTCAAGAACAGAAACTGCAAAGAAATCAGTTGAAATGTTTGCGTACTGCTATGGATATTTTTGGTGGATGGTTTTTGCTTCTCTGCCCTTAAAAATGTTTAAATTTTTGCTATCCCAGCATTGTCTCTCTATCATGGATCACATTGGATAATATCACTTTTATGTAACATGCTAACTTTAAAAAACACGATTATAAACGTTATGCATAACATATTTACACTATCACTGATAAAAACTTAAGCATTGCAATTGCAGCAACTATAAAAATTATTATCTCTACTCAGGTAGCAACCGTTATTCCAAAGTAGCATATATGCAAATACAGTGGACTCCGCTTAATGTGATCGCTGTTAATGTTATCAATCGCTTATTGTTATCGAAATCACTTGGTCCCGATTTTCTCTATTCATTTGTATGTTAAAATTATCACTTTATGTGATCATTACATCGGTTAATGTTATCAGTTTTCGAACCTCATTTTAACTGTCAAAGGAATATTCACAATGGATTCAGAAGGAACACATTATTTTCTTTCCCTTTGCTGTTGTTTGAATTTCCCAGAATTCTCCCTCTTCCACCTATGCTTCCACCTAGGGAAATGGGGAATGAACAAAGGAGTGAGGAATTACACTTTCCTGGAATTCCCCCCTCCACGCACATCCCGCTGGTGGTCAGTGGTTGTCAGATAACCGTTTTCTGGCCCGTTCTCACTTGCTGGGCATTGTAATCGAAAAATTTATGGCTTTTCTTATGACCAGTCGGAATGAGCCGACAAACGGTAACCCATAAAACCACACCCCTCACATGATAGATAGACGGAACGGGAGCTTTTTTCCTGAGAACGTTTCCTTCAATACATTCTTTACCCCTGGAGTTCCCCTCAATCTTCAGCGCATGTGAACTGGACATTATCGGAACTCAGAAGGAGCGTATTCACATTTTATGCCTTGCTCCCTTACATGCAGCTTGTCGATATGGAAGCCAGAAAGCGAAATGATTTAACGTTAAAACAAAAGATCGAAATTTTAAATCGTTATGACAGGTTACCAAAAATGAGTCAGCGCAATGCTGCAGC
Source organism: Cheiracanthium punctorium (assembly GCA_038373885.1). NCBI lineage: Eukaryota > Metazoa > Arthropoda > Arachnida > Araneae > Cheiracanthiidae > Cheiracanthium > Cheiracanthium punctorium. The sequence continues at coordinate 136,601 of JAWZYV010001696.1, read as the reverse complement.
GCAGTTAAACATTTCTCATCCTTTATTGTGTAAAATTTTGAAAAATCGTGATGAACTTACTAGAAGAGATAAACAAAATGAAAATACGGAGTGCAAACGTAATAGAGCTGGTAAAGATGAGCAAGTTGAAAAGGCTCTAAGAGTTTGGTTTGAAAATGTTCGAGAACGTGATGCTTCAGTCAACGGACCCCTTATGCAACAAAAAGCAGAAAGTTTAGCTGCTCAAATGGGAAAAAAAGATTTTGTTGCAAGAAATGGTTGGATTCAGCGATGGAAGACACGCGAAAATATTGTTTACAAGAGATTTCACGACGAACAAAAAGATGCCGATACGCCAGCAACGGAAAATTGGCTACGAGACGAGTGGCCAAAACTAATTGCCTCATATTCACCAGAAAATGTGTACAATGCCGACGAAACAGCTTTGTATTTTAGAGCACTACCAGAACATACATACTTATTTAAGAATGAAAGCTGAAAAGGACATAAAGTCTCAAAAGAACGTATCACTGTTTTATGTTGCGTCAGTATGTCTGGAGAAAAACAGAAACTTTTAGTCATCGGGAAAAGTAAGAATCCTCGTTGTTTTAAAGGTGTTAAAAAACTTCCTGTCGACTACTATGCCAACAAGAATTCCTGGATGACAACAATCATTTTCAATGACTGGATACGTAAGTGGGACGATAAGCTAAAACAAGATAGTCTTCTCCTTGTGGACAATTGCACTGCGCACGTTTCAAATGTCACTCTGAAGCATATTAATGTTGTTTTTTTACCCGCAAACACTACTTCCCTTTTGCAGCCTTGTGATCAAGGAATTATTCGTGCTTTGAAAGCATATTATTGCCACGAAATGCGGGCACGATTACTGGATGAAATAGAGTGCACACAAAATCTTAAAGCTAATGATTTGGTCAAGAAAACTAACGTTCTTGATGCGGTGCACCTGTTAACACTTCCTGGAATCGAGTATCTGCTCAAACGATCAGAAACTGCTTCGCCTACGCAGGATCTTGCGGAAAAAAATGACCAGAAATCTGAAGAAAAGATTGAAATTCCTTCGGATATGACCCCTGAAGAGTTCGAGGCATGGGTGGAAGTAGATCAAAGCATCCCAGTAGCTTCCACATTAACAGAATCTGAAGTCTGTCAGATTGCCATAGAAAAATAGATGAATGATGGAACTGATGAGTCCGATGAAAAATCTGTTGATATTGAGCCACCTCGTACAAGTGCTGTAATGAGACATGCATTAAAAGTGTTGAAACGTGGAGTTCAACACCGCTCCGATGACTTTCAAAAACATTATGAATACGAACAATTTATTAATAACCTACTAAGAAAAAATTGTAGGCAAACAACCATTGATAAATTTTTTTAATTATCTATACAATTCTTGTATTTTAAAGGATAATATAGAGTACATAAATATAAGGTGAGTTTTTCCATTTTATTTTGAAATTTAGTATGTGTAAATTAGAGTAGGGGGGGGGAGTAAATTTATCTAATTTTGCATATCGTTTATTGTTATCAATCGGTTATTGTTATCAAAATCACGGTGTCCCAAACTGATCACATTAAGCGGAGTCCACTGTATTTTCAAAAGTTCTGTAAAAGTTTTCAAAAGTTCTGTATCGCTCAAATTTGTGCATCAAGCTATGAAAATATTGATAAAATGGGCAAAATGTGTTATAACTGATTCCAGTCTCCGCTATATAATAGATCATCCTGAAAATAAATTATGCTCCCCCATGCTCTCCAAATTTAAATCTCCATGATTCCGGCCTAATCCCTGAGATGAAAAAAACCACCATCACGTATTTATGTTCGAATAATTGAGGATGTTTTCAGCAGGCAATTAAGTTTCTCGCGCCATTTGGAGATTAGGAAGAGAGGACGAGGAAAAAGTCCTTGGGAACATGTTTCCAACGCTGGTGGTCTGATGAAGATTTTATAAGACTCTTAAAACCTAACATGTGCGTTTTGTATCTAGAAAACAAACAATTGACCGTCTTGTAAAAATTCAATCTATATATGTAGTGTAGTGCGTATTATTAGTTGTTATTCTAAATCGATTCCGAACTACCAATTGTGTTTGTGCGATGTGGTAATTTCAATTAATGAATCAGAACTGAAAATAGTCTTTTACGAAAACATATTGAAATGTATAATTTTTTATTTAATTCTTCTAGTCAGTTTTAAATTCCACGCTCGGATAAAACGCAAAGTTGCTCAGAATCATTGGAACTAAAAAGTTGTTTGAAACAATTTTCATCTTGTTTTGAGTTGCATATTTTTTCACCGGAAACGAAGCTCTGCCTTTCAGAGGATCATTCTTTTTTTGTGCGACATCGATGTAAGTACTTGTCAGTAAACTACGAAAGTATAGAAATGATCACCTAGAACAAACAACAAGAAAAATATAGCAAAATGAACAACACACCACACCAATTATAAAACACGTTTCAATATGGATGGCGACAGCGTCGAAATAATTGCACTCAAAAATATTGCTGCTGTTCAACGACACATAAAAGCTCTTTTATATTTATGAAATGAGAAAGCTATATTGATTAGACGAAAAAATTACTTTTAACTCTTTAACATTTTACTTACACATTTAACATTAACAATTTACAAATAAGACAGCACAATCTTAAACTCGTTTCCTTACAAGTATCAAAATAAACAAGTAATATATAAAAAAAAAATTAAAAATTAAGTCAGTTCCTTCTTAGGTCAACAAAGAAAAGTTTTATAGTTATTTTTTATTAAATTTAATTAATTATATTTCATTTTGAATTAATATTTGAAAAAACTATTTGAATTTGAGTGGATGAATAAAAAGTATTTTATTAACGACTGAAAATTTGAATAAGATATATAAATATATATAGGGAGAGTGTGAACTAATAGTAAGAATTGAAAAAAAAGAGATGCACAGTTAGATGTTACAATAGTTCTAAATACAAAATTTCAACATTCTAAGGTTAAAAGTTTTAGAGTTATGCGAAATAATTTTTGGCGCCAAATTTGGTCATATTTCGGCAAAACTCGCCAAGGTCTATGACAAATGTCGATATTTTGGGCATGGACCAAACAATGACTGACTACAGATGTAATATATTGAACATGTCCATAGACATTAATGCATTGAATTTCTTTTGGGTGGTCCTGTAAATAAACTCTTCAGTAGATTGGAACCAAAAATCGCGATGCGCAACTAGATGTTACAACAACTTTATATATGAAATTTCAACATTCTATGACTAATAGTTTTGGAGATTTGAGAGTAAATTACATACACACGTACAAAAGTCACCAAGCTTGGCGAGTTTTGGCGTAATTCTTGAGGGAGGCACGTGGTCGGACTATTACCTAACTATATGGTAGGACGGTATTGTACTTGAAATGGATGAATGTCCCTAAAACTGCCATTGACCGTAAAGTGTTGGAAATCTTTTGAGTGTTCCTGCAGCAGTACTATCAATGATAAAGACACTTTCTTCGATGGAGAAATTCATTTTGTAACCCTTAATAAGATATATCACTTCTGAATAGTTTGAACTAGCCTAATACCTCTAAAATACGCTTTAATAAATTTCTGCCCATAGAGCGTAATGTATTGAAAATTTTTGTGGCGGCCATGTAGATAAACTATCCAGTCGAATGGGACCGAAAAGGCGGGTGCACAACTAGATGTTACAACAATCCTGAATATAAAGTTTCAACATTCTACGTCCAATAGTTTTTGAGATATGCGAGTTTAATGAATTTCGGCCCATACAGCGTAATGTATTCAGAATCCTTTGGGCGGTCCTGTAGATAAATTATCCAGTTGATTGGGACCAAAACTGTATTAAAATTCAGTATCATCCACTACAAGTTTAAAACAATGTATTTGAACTTGAGTGGATGAATAAAAAATATTTTATTAACGTTTGAAAATTTGTACAAGATATATATAGGGAGAGTATGACCTAATAGTAGGAATAGAAAAAAGAAAGGCAATGAGAGTTCTTCAATTTTTTCATTTCATTTAACTTCATAGTTGCCACTTGATTCAATGGTTAAGTTACATAAAACTGTAACTGACTTACTATTAAAGCGTATCACGAGTTAGTCAAAATACCAACCCAGCTTTCTAGTAAGCGGACGCCAATATTAATCACTGCACCAAGTCGTTTATCTAAAACGCGTTTAGCATTTGTATAGTCATCAAATACCACCACGGCAGTAATAATTCTAAATTAAAAATAAATACTAGTTACTATCTAACGAATCACAGTCAAAAAAAAACAAACGTTAGAACTCTAAAACAATTTCATTCAAAACTTATTTCCCAACGGAAACTCATAACAGAGTATAGAATTTTACAACTAGTTGCCATTGGCATAACGAGATACATAAATATATATTTTGTGGATAACATTGCCATCTCAAGAAACACCAAATAATGATAATAATGATAATGCATTTTCAACACTTACCACAGCAACCTCCATGGGAAACTGCTACAATACTGCTTAACTAGACGCCAAGGCCGCCAGCTTCGTCGCGCTGTACCTTACTGTTCTTTATATTCAGTGCAGTGTTGGCCAAATAATTAGTCTCATTTCAACAAAAATCATATTTCTTTGTTTTAACAGTATTTGTCATTAAATTTATTTGCGCTAGTGTTGCTACAAATTTTGGGTGTCCTCGTAAAAGCTGATGTGGACCATGGTAGCGATGCCAAGTACTAACATTGCAAAATGTACGAAAAGACATAAAAAAAAAATCTTTTCAATCAATTCTGCCACATAGAGGGAAATGATAACTGTAAGTGCTCATATAGACTCCTGTTCACATAATTTTGTTGCTGAAAATTGCATCCATTGTTGTTTGGCCCATAGTGATGAAATGTTTTGGATTAGTGCGAATTGGAAAATCTAAAGTACCTACTTATTTCAGTTATGAAATCGGATCCTTGATCGGAATTGAATTCTATGTTAAAATCTTCTACTAAAACAGTCTTACAATCATCCTCCTTCAGCAACGTTTCGAATAGAGCGCCTAATTTATCTTCATGAGAAATTCGAGGACTAGCGTATGTATCTGCAAATCTCACTTTATCTTGAATATACGCAGTGACCATTTGAACACCATTGATCTGGCTCGTCTAGGCACGGGTAAAGTGTTTCATGTTCTTTTTATATAAAGTGATTTTTATAAAGTTTTCCTCTATAAAAATCATAACTCCAGATGGTTTTTTGTTTTGGAAATCACTGTCTATCGGTTCGACCAAAGTGAATCCTGGTATTTGAAAATCATCTGAGGGGATAGTCCATATGGACTATCCCCAGGCGGACTGCGGGGATAATAGGTAGTAGATAGTAAGTACGTAAGTACTGTTGCATTATTTAATACGTATCCTTGGTCAGGTGATACGACACGGCCCACGACCCTAGGATCCGTGGTGCCCACCTGCAAACATTAAAAAAGGCTTCCCCTTTTATGCTCTAGATCAAGTTTTTTTCAGTTTTGGAGTTCAAAACGGCGGCGCCCCTTCGAAGATGGCGCCTATATGCAATGCTCACCTTGCTTACCGTGTCGGGCCGCCCCTGTCCTTGGTTACAATAATATAAAAGAAACAGGAAATGGCTAAAATGTGCTTCCGCCTACTGCATGGCGCCATTTTATTTATTTTTGGGGGGGGCGGGGCGATAAACGAGACAATTATTGAAAATTCGATTAAAGTTGTGAAAATATCCGAAAGATTTCTTTCGCGTATGCATTATTGTTATTTTGTAATCTTAGCTACAGCGTGACGTATTTAAAAGATACCAGTAACTAATATGCTTGCTTCATTTGACGTCATTGGACTGTGATTTTGGATTTTTTGCGTATTTGCTATTGTTGTTACGCTAATTTTTATACCTAGTTGTTGCCGTTCACAGCATAGAAATATCATCAATTTTGGTATCGCATACGTTAGCGTATTATATAAGTAGATTATGCACATACTGCTGCACACCAAGTATGCTGACATTCGTAACAAAACATTCTGTAGAACATTCGTAACAAAGTATTTTAGGAAGTTATATATTATTTCACTATAAATTTACAAAAGTCTAACTCATATGTGAAATGACAAAGATAAAATGAAAATGAAAGTAACTAATAATAATAATAATAATAATAATAGAATACACTGCAAAAAATATTTTCCTAGATTACAGCACAACATGTGGGTAAACGTAACGCCAACACATTGCGATGTAAAGATTGTGTCAACTTTTACAAGGCTCTTCGTGAGTGGCTTATCAAAGTCATTTCGCGAGTGGATTTACAACACACAGTGCGGTATTCCAAAGTTGCAGCACTTGTGGCTGTATTATTTTACAGAATTATGTGTGGTAAAATTACAATTATTTCTTTGTAATAATAATAATAATCAACAAATTTTCTCCTCCTTTAATTAATGCTTACATATTTAAATTATCGATAAAACTTTCCAACAGCGTAAGAAGACTTTAAACGTTAATTCCGCTAATGTTTAAACTCTTAAAAGTTGAAAATTTGAGCAATTGAACTTTACTAACCAAAAGGACTAAGTGGATTCAAATAATCAGTTCTGGTATCACCAGATTTCCCTGTAAATCTACTCTTCAGCACATTTGTATTTTGCTCATTTTCAGCACATGTTGTGAACTAGCCAGTGTAAATAAGGATAGCTAAAATAATCAGAATCTGAAAAATAAATTAAATGGCATTAATTATTTTGAGATGCATTTTCACTGCTTAAGTGCCGTAAAAATAGATCTGGGAAAAATAGAGATTTCATATTCTTCACTGAGCCTCAAAATCTACATAATATAAATGTTATACTATTTTATTTAGGAATATCAGGATGAAATATATATTTTCCAAGCTAAATTAAGTTTTGAGTCCCGCAGTGGCCTAGTCGCTAAGCTCCGTTCCCATAACACCGAAAGTGAAGCGGCGCTGACCTTGGTCAGCTCTTGGGAGGGTGGCCAGTCTCTGGCAGCTTGACTGCTGTGGACCGTGCACGCTAAATGGAGATGGTGCACGTAAAATTTGTTCATGTCACCAATATTCTTCATGTTCAAACGATAACTCTGGGGGCACCAATGCATCGATTCAGGTGCTAGGTCTCTATCTGGAACTGTTTCAAAATTAGGAGACCACTTGGACCATTAGGGAACATTGGAATTTGGAATGCCTATTATGCGCCCCAAAATGAAAAGTTCAAATACTACTGGCCTTCCTAGTTATTAAGCCTAATCGGCAACTGACCAGTCAATTGGAATATTATTTATATATGTGCGTGTGTGTGTATGTGTATGTGTGTGTGTAATAATAAAATAGCCTTTTACAATTTAATCTAATTTAATTTAAAGTCATCTGAAAAGCCCTCTTTAATTTCTGTGAAACAGAGTACTTTCATTGTAAAGTTTGTTTCTTGGCCAGGCAAATATTACTTTCAGAGATAATTTTTGAGAGCACTTAAGAATCAAAAGTGCAAATTAAGCTAAATTTGTAGGCGTTTGAGGTTTCCTGTCGCCAAACCTAAAATTCTTGGGCTAAGTAAGTAAATGACATCACTTTTGAGAACCAATCAGAGAAAGGGTAACGCCCTTTGCTCCTAGCGACAAATTGAGAAACTAGGGGTATGTAGGTCAGGAGCGAGAAATTTGAGAAACTTTCAATATAGTAACTGCCTAGTTAACACGCAACAAATGTGTCGGTAGTTCACCGGTCCTGCAACTACTTTACTGACAACTATTGCCTTTTACCTGTAATAAGTAGAAGTTAAACGTTACCGAGAATTCCACGTCACAAATTGCTACTAGAACATGGACTGCATGGGTGCACCCAGAATGCACCAAAAGCTAGTGAAAAGTTCAAAAATTCATTTAAAAAAAAAACAAATCATGATGCAAAATTGCAGTTTGCATAGAAAGCATCACAGAGATTTCGGATTCTTTTTAATTGGAAATTTGGTTCCCATTGTGCATGTCAGCGCCACCTACCTGTCACATTTGGAACTACAAACTTTCTTGGCATTAAAAAAAATCCCATCATACCCTAAACCTATTTGTGCAAATCGCAATTTTCTATCATTATTTGCTCTTTTTTAATGAATATTTAAAGTTTGTCCTGACTTTTGGATCACCCGGTATATTGGTTTCACAATCTTGTGGGATCTAGTGAAGTGAATCTGATGACCAGCTTACTGTAGTCCCGTTTACATGGGAAAATGGAAAATCCCGGGTAAAAGCAGAGTATAGGGAAAAACATGCAATGCATCATGGGAGCGTTCGCTTAAACGAAGGCCGCGTTCAGACTGCCACTTTTGAGTAACTCAAGTTACCCGGGAAAAACCCAAGCCGTTCACGATGACCGATTTGAGCTTTTCGGGGAGATAAACAAAGCGTTCAGACTGCCAAGTTTAGTAGCTAAAGTAAGGCGACCATATTTCTAAACAGTAATTTGGGGACAAATCAAGCATTGTCCTCGAATCTAAACAAAACTTGGGGACACTAGAAAATATTTTCGAGGCCACAACAAATTACCATGTACATCCTCCTAAAAAAGTATTCGAGTAAGAGATAAATTTCCAATTTTAGATTTGCGAATAATAATTGAGTTTTTGAAAAACGTAAAACGTGACAGAAATATGGAAAGTCCTATTTATACATAATCTAATTCATATTCTATTATAAATAATTTTTAATATACGAAACCAACGTAGGAAATTTTTACTCAAATACTTTTTTTGGAGGGTGTATACCAGTATTCCCATACTTTAAATCTTGACTGACTTAAAGTATGGGAACTTAAAAATAAACTCTAATAGCTCTTTATATCAATTGTGTATTCTTATTTCTAATAAATTAATGGAAGTATTTCATTCACTTATAAATATTTATTTAAACCAGAAGTATGAAAGGAACATCATGTTGAATATTGCAATTTATTCAAAATTTAACACTTGAAATAGTATTTGTATTTTTCAGAAAACATTGCTTTTTACATTGGATCATTTCGTGATAATTTTTCATGAAACTTTGTACACCCTCTAAAAAAAATATTCGAGTGCAAGAAAATTTTCGTACGTCAATTTCAAGCATGGTTCTTCATGAAAAGTGATTAATCATTAACAAAACTGAAATGGGAAATTTGGCTCATAGTCGGATACTTTATTGAATGTCTGTACACGCTCCACACACAATGACAACAAACGTTTTCAGAGATCGAATTTCATTGTTTCACTGAGTAGATGGCGCTTTTAGTTGGTTTATTTTTCTTATTTCAACAGTTTTTTCTGAAAGAAATAAACTAAACTGAAACTTTGACTGAACAGGGAAAAAGTACAAATCTTTAAATTTGGGGACAAAGTATTTTTGGGGACAAAAGGAAAAAAAGATCTATATTTGGGGACTGTCCTCGAATTTCGAGGACTTATGGTCACCCGAGACCGTCGCTAAGCAACGGGCCTGCGTATGAGTTGCCATCGCTAAAAATGAGTTTATCATTGAGGCCTGTTTTCCCCAGTCACAGTGTTCTATTTTATTATTCTAAGTTTTATAAATGTTATATTATTTTATTATTTTAAAACAATTTTTTTATACTTTTGTCGTACTAAAGAACTTTAGATGTAGGTAATCGTTTTGTGAATCTTGCGCCATTTTCTTTAATGAAAATTTATCCTAAAATTCGAACATTTTGCTCTGAATGTAAAGGTAAGTGAACACTTTTATAATGTATTTAGAAATTCTAAAAATATGTATGTAAATCATGTTTAGTGAGTAATTACTCATGTGTTATTTATAAATAAGTTATTTTAATCAGAAATCGTATTATTGAGTAGTTTTTATTCTTGTAAATAAGCATGACGTTGTGATACTATTTAGACAATTTAATTTTGCCAGTTGAAAATGTTATTTATCAGTTATATATGCCTTGATTATGTGATTATGACTTACATCTGGTACAGTGCAGAAATACAGTAAATTATAAATTATTGATTTTTGCCCGTTTATACAGAAACTTCAAATGTATATAGTTAATATTTTGTACAAGCGTTCATTATGCTTGCTCAATTCCAAAGTTCGATTGAGTAAGCGACAAAAGAATAATATATACTACATGAAATGTCTTTATTAAAGAATAATTAATTCAGGGATCGCGCTATAGAGCGTATTTTATCAATTTTCTCCAATATACAGGATATCCCGAAAACACTGAAATGCGCTTTAATGCATCATTTGTTAAAGATTAATCTTGAATTGTTTAAAATAACGTAGGAAATACGACTACGTTCATGAAATATTCATTATAAAAATGTCTTTCTCATTTGTGTATTTAGTTATTTTAAAGTATATTAAATATCTACTTGTGAAACTAAAATAAGCAATTCGCGATCTCAGGACTTGAATACGCCCTCTAGCGATTTAAATGGTAACTACTGTCTCAAGGTTGTTCGAATTTACTTTCGTTATTCCCCGTTACAACGTGTAGTGAAGTATTACACTTTTAGAAGTGCTTCTTTATTATTATTCTGAAATTTTTAACACCATGGGTGATGATAAAGTTATTTGATGTGTTCCTCGATATAATTCCAAGCTAAGCGATATTCTTTGGACTAGTTTTCATTTATTTCTATTAGTTTGAAAAAGTGTAAACAAGTCATCTCAAGCAACCACGCGAAAACATGCGATGTGGTGGATTAATATGCTGAACGGTGCATTCGATTGAGCTTGAGATCAAACTGGGTATATTTGTTATAAACCATCGTCACAAGATCGGTATTGATTTTGGTGTGTATAGGACTTATAGTTTTTTTACAGGGCTACGAAAAAGATTTCTTTTACATTATGGCCTATGGAACCCACTGTACGGAAGTAAAAGTAAACATTTATCACAAAATATGCAGTATTAAAGTGAGCTAATGATTAAAATATTTATACAGCTAAAAGGAAATTTCTCATAGAAATCCAACAAGTTAATAACATACTAGAAAAAAAAAGTGTGAATATACATTTATAATTAATTTTCATACTACACTTGCATACTAACAACAAGCTATACACACTTAAAAAGTGCAGAATATATATTTAACAGTATACATAGATTTATGTTTGTACATCTGCTCATTCACACCAAAAACAATTTCTTATTTCAATTTTCAACTACGAGAACAATTAAAATAATTGAATCAAACCAATATAACTGTTTTATTTTAAATATACACTACAAAATTAAAACTATATATATATATATATATATATATATATATATATATATATATATATATATATATATTTAATATGAAATACTTACATTCTAGACGATCATTCATTTAAGTAAGTGGAGAGTGTAGTTTAGTGTCCAACAGATCTATCAAAAAAGACTGATTTATAAAAATTAATTCATGCCTTTTTCAATAGGTCTGTTAGCTTAATACTCTTCACATTATACGGCAGAAATTCGTGTAAGCACTGATTGATTCGTGTAAGCACTGATTTAAGAATTATATATATAAATAGTGGAACAATATATTTATCTCAACACATATCCAATAATTTCTTCCCTTAAACAAGTGCACATGAAACAATAAAAATATACTATTTTTATCTCTGAAAAACCAGATGAAACAGCTTGTATATTTGGCACAAAAGGCAAGTTATAATTCTTTTACGAACTACTTATGATGGACAAGCATTTCCCATTAGTGTAATTCACCATATATACTTATGTAATAATGCTTTACGTCATAATGAGAGTTAATCATTTGAGTCACATGCTCTTTTTCTTTAAATAATACGATTAAAATAAACCACGTTAAAATATAAACATTTATAAAATAGTCTAAATGAAGTATATGATAAGCCACTAAATGAACTTTTAAAGAGAAAAAAAAATGATACGTACAAATATATAACTCACTTGTAACAGCAACGTGATGATTACAAATGCCGGCTCAGGCCTTGCAGGTACAGCAACTTTCTTTAATCGTCAAACAACTTGCTAATCTTGTTATTACAGTCTGCATAATTGAAGATATTAGTTAAATCTAATTCAAATCTATCACAATTAGGCAAAAAATCGACGTCAAATAGAGAAATTAATCAGAAAAACAACACTCAGTCAAGCGGCCAATACTATTGCTAATGAGATAATGTAAGCACGTACAATTCTACCCGTTCTACAGCAAATTTGTTGACGTTTTACAGCGCCACCTCTAGGTCGTTGAGATCGCGAATCGTGAATCATGAGAGTAAGCGCTACTTTGTTTTTCCTTCAAATTATATGCATCTATTTTCTTAATGTAAATATATATCATAGCAAACAAATTAATCATGAGTTCGTACTTGAATTAGTAACACAATTACTACTTAAAACTACATTAAATAACGTTTGAAAGCACTGGGAGCGTTGATAACGTTTGAAGCTTAAGAAATGCCTGATGTATACGTGAAGATTCGAGCATCCGTAGGCCTCTTTGGATGGCTCATCAAAATACACGCGCAGGCCCGTTACTAATTGCGAAGGCCCCGGGTCACCTTAAGCGGGGCCATCGCTAAGCAACGGGCCTGCTTATGAGTTGCCATCCCTAAAAATGAGTTTATCATTGAGGTCTGTTTTCCCCAGTCACAGTATTCTATTTTATTATTCTAAGTATTATAAATGCTATATTATTTTATTATTTTAAAACAATTTTTTTATACTTTTGTCGTACTAAAGAACTTTAGATGTAGGTAATCGTTTTGTGAATCTTGCGCCATTTTCTTTAATGAAAATTTATCCTAAAATTCGAACATTTTGCTCTGAATGTAAAGGTAAATAAACGCTTATAATGTATTTAGAAATTCTAAAAATATGTATGTAAATCATGTTTAGTGAATAATTACTCATGTGTTATTTATAAATAAGTTATTTTAATCAGAAATCGTATTACTTGAGTAGTTTTTATTCTTGTAAATAAGCATGACGTTGTGATACTATTTAGACAATTTAATTTTGCCAGTTGAAAATGTTATTTATCAGTTATATATGCCTTGATTATGTGATTAAGACTTACATCTGGTACAGTGCAGAAATACAGTAAATTATAAATTATTGATTTTTGCCCGTTTATACAGAAACTTCAAATGTATATAGTTAATATTTTGTACAAGCGTTCATTATGCTTGCTCAATTCCAAAGTTCGATTGAGTAAGCGACAAAAGAATAATATATACTACATGAAATGTCTTTATTAAAGAATAATTAATTCAGGGATCGCGCTATAGAGCGTATTTTATCAATTTTCTCCAATATACAGGATATCCCGAAAACACTGAAATGCGCTTTAATACATCATTTGTTAAAGATTAATCTTGAATTGTTTAAAATAACGTAGGAAATACGACTACGTTCATGAAATCTCTAATATATAGAATTCTCCTGTCACAGTGTTAACTCCTCAGAAACCACTCGACCAATTTTAATGAAATTTTCTATGTATATTCGTTAGGTCATAGAATAGGTTTTTAACTATGTCTCATACACCTAAGTCATAAGGGCGGTCCACCCCAAAATGTTTAGCCTCCGAGTGCTATTAATTTCAATCAGGATTTCTGTGTAGACATTAGCGTGTCGAATCACTTTTCAAATGTGTTTGCCAGATAATGTGGAGAGGGGGGGGGGGAGTTAATAAAATGTTGAAAGTCGCACAAGGTTTGCAATTTTTGATAATTGATCGCTAAATGTGGTGCCAAAACGCGACAATTTATTATAAATATATTTCGCGTATAGTTAGAAAACGCCTGGCGTATATTGTAAAAGAGTTTTATTAGGCGATTTTAATATAGATTTCTATTCCGAAGAAGTGCTCTGTGGAACAAGAAAGGAAAACACGGTACACTCATGGATTATGATGTCCATTCCAAACAGTATTTAAAATGTCTTTGCGGTATAGTTGGAATATGCCTACAGGAAGAACATGCCTGGAGGAAATTCTAAACAGTTTCAGGTGGCGATTTTAAGATAGATTTCGATTCCAAAGATGCGTTTTATGGTACAAGAAAGAGTTGATTCCTATTTTATCGCCCCCACTCTCGCCAACCTAAAAAATTCCCGTACTTTGGCGAGCTTTGCAGTCATGGGTCTCTGGGAGTTATGCACAAGTTTCAACGGTACATACGTATTTTCCAGGCGGTCCGCCAAGACAAGCAATTTTTTCACCAAGATAAATGCCCGGCACATGAAATTTTTGATGGTTTGGAATACGATTGGCAATGTATTTAAAATCTATCAAAAAGTAGTTTGGCGGAAGTGACCGCCGAGTTAATACGTAAGTACCGTTTCAACGCGCCCAAAAGAACTAGATGACAACTAAAGTAAACAAACTAGCGATAAACGCACCAGTTAAGGAATCTGAAGACGCTTAATTATTAAAACTACATTAATTGGCAATCCAAAATAAATAAAAATGTGACGGCACAGGTTGTTCCAAATCGCCATTTTAATTGTAAATGACGATTGCCACATAAATGCGAAAAATCGTCATGGTTACTGCATATGTTTAATGATCGCCACTTTGGCGAGAGTCGAGGCGTTAAAGTAGGAAAAACCAAGAAAGACAAACCAGTACACTCATGGATTACATTTGAAACAATATATAAAACGATGAAATATATTTGTAATATACTTGGTGAAGATTGTAAAATAATTTTAGTAGGCGATTTTAAGATAGATTTCTATTCCAAAGATGCGTTTTATGGTACAAGAAAGATTTGATTCCTATTTTAACACCCCCACTCTCGCCAACCTAAAAAATTTCCATACTTTGGTGAGCTTGGCAGTCATGGGTCTCTGGGTGTTATGCACAAGTTTCAATTGTACTTACGTATTATCCCGGCGGTCCGCCAAGACAAGCAATTTTTCACCAAGATAAATGCCGGGCACATGAAATTTTTGATGGTTTGGAATACGATCGGCAACAGTTTGCCAGCAAATTTGACGAAAAAGTAGTTTGGCGGAAGTGACCGCCAGGATAATACGTAAGTACCCTTTCAACTCTCCCAAAAGAACTAGATGAAAACTAAAGTAAATAAATTAGCGATAAACGCACCAGTTAAGGAATTTGAAGACACTTAATTATTAAAATTACATTAATTGGCAATCCAAAATAAATACAAATGTAACGGTATGCTGCAGTGGCGGCTCGTGGGATACAGCAAGTACAGCCGGGCTGCACTTGAAATTGTCAGCACATACTTTAAAATAATTTATTCTACTAATTTTCCTAAATTCAGATTAGAATTGTGGAATTCCTACGGTAAATTAAAAAAATCTCCGAAAAAAAACCAAACACACAAAAACGTATTGTGGCCGGATCGCTCATTCAGAAAAAAAGCACTTTAATCTTCCCGCAATTCAATTGGGAAAATCTTTGGTTCAGCCCAGAGCGCTGAAAAGAAAATTGGCAGCACCGTTGCCATGACAACGACTACGTACGCAGCCTCTCCGGCATAGGGAGTATGCAGCTGATACAGCCGATGAAAGATTTTTTAACGGCGGCTGAAGAGAACTCGACTAACTGATTGGCTCGGACGAGAAGGAGGGAGGGGGTAAGGAGAATATATGTTTATAAAACTCTCGACTTTATATTGCTGAATTTATCAAGAAGGTAAGCCTGAATAGACGCTTATGAATGGACAATTACCCATCAAAGTAGTATTGTTTTTAAGTAAGCAAGAACTGGCATTTAGAGGACATGGCGAGCGAGAAAATTCTTTAAACATGGGAAATTTTAAAGAGCTTTTAAAATTATTGATATCTGAATTAAAACAACGCCTTTTTATGGGGACATCACTGACGAATTCGCATGTTTAAAAGAAAGGACAATTGATTTGACTTATAAAAAATAAGTAAGTTTTCTTTTTTTTTTCTTTTCTTCTCAAGTTATCGTTGCAAAAGAAAATTCTAAGGAAACTTCGAATCAGACACGGATTAATGCAATTTTGAGGATAAGAGCGTCTGGTTGAAATTTATGTCCATTTTATGGAAGTAAAATAGGAATTCTTACATTTTTTATGTAATTTCTTTTTTTTTTTTTTTTTCCTCGGTGAGGGCTTAATCCGCCAGCTTTCGAATTCAGTAACAAAAGATTTTCCAATCCAGTCCGGAGGAAAGGGGGGGGGGGGTCATATGCTTCCGGCTGCACTAACAGTTTTGACCACGGGCCGCCACTGGTATGCTGTACTTAAATGTTGTTCCAAATCGCCATTTTAATTCTAAATTACGATTGCCACATAAATGTAAAAAAATCGTCATGGTAACTGTTTCGTCACGATCCAAACTGCACGAGAGGTAAGTTTCTCTGTTCGGGAGTGGCAACAGCGGTAGGAGGAAAAAAGAATCTGAACGGTAGTATTCTGAAAATATGGTGAAGGAAAAGAGTTTAATATGTTTGTGCAACGCTGCTTTGAATAAAATATATGTTATTGATGTTTTCTTTAACGTTGGCATCTAAGGAACAAAACTCCCTACATTCATTAATACAAGCAATCCTAATAGAAACTACAGTAACTGCATATGTTTAATGATCGCCACCTTGGCGAAAGTCAAGGCGTTAAAGTTGGAATCAACCCAAGAAAGACAAACACGGTACACTCATGGATTATGATGCACATTCGAAACAATATATAAAACGGTGAATTATATTTGTAATATACTTGGTAAAGATTGTAAAATAGTTTTAGTAGGCGATTTTAAGATAGAATTCGATTACAAAGATCGGTTTTACAAAACAAGAAAGAGAAATACAGCACAGTCATGAATAAAGATACACTTTCCAACTTAATGGAATAAGGAAGAAAAATAGAGACGACGTGTAAATTATGATACGATTTTAATGTATAGCACTATAGTGCGTATTTAAAATCTGAAAGTGTTTCAGATTTTCATCCTTTTTTTTTTTTTTTTTTTTGGACAAAATTTTTTATGGAATCACTATCAATAAGTCTCAAGGCCAAACTATGTCTGTTTGTGGCTTAGATTTGAGCACACCATGTTTTTCACACGGACATGTCATTCATTACGTTGTGCCATGCCACGTACGCTCATGCCACGTATTTTCATACGTGGCATGCTCTCGAGTGGGCAAACCATCCAGTTTGTTTGTGTTAGCTAAAGATGGGATAACAAAAAATGCGAATAATACCGTAAGCGGGTATCGGTTGAGTTGGCAATTTTTTTTTCGCGCCAATCAAAACATAAACATATGTTGCCACATAAGTAACAAAATGAACCCAAAAATACAATATACTTATCTAAACACATAAAAACATTTTTAGACATATTTCAAATACAATTATTAACAGAATTTACATAAACAAAGCGCTAGCTCTGGAATATGGGTATACGTTTAAAAAATAAATAAGCCATAACCTTCAAAATCAAAATGCCAAAATATGTTTCTGCACATAATTATACAGCAAATATATTTTATTCCTAGAGAATTCCAAAACAATCGCTATGTTTACCTTCCTGTTTGTTTACTAAGTCCAAACTTGGCGACGTATCTTGCTTGGCGATGGACACCCGCTTACGGTATTATCCCCCAAAAAATATTGTACATTCTATTGCGTTAAGGGATTGGTATTATTTTTTAGTAAAATTATTGTAATTAGCGATATATATAAATTTAAAGAATAAATTACAATGAATTAAAAATATAAATGTTTGGTATTGTGTTATTTTTATATTCCAGCATCGTTCACAGCGCTTCATGCTTCTTCCACTCATATACCACATCCTCACACACTTACAATAAGTTAGTCATTTCTTTCTACTAAAATAATTCTAGGAATAATTTATATGGCAAAACAACGTTTGCCGGGTCAGCTAGTATTCATTATAAAAATGTCTTTCTCATTTGTGTATTTATTTATTTTAAAGTATATTAAATATACACTTGTGAAACTAAAATAAGCAATCGTGAATCATGAGAGTAAGTGCTACTTTGTTTTTCCTTCAAATTATATGCATCTATTTTCTTTATGTAAATATGTATCATAGCAAACAAATTAATCATGAATTCGTACTTGAATTAGTAACACAATTACTACTTAAAACTACATTAAATAACGTTTGAAAGCACTGGGAAGCTTAACCCATTTATGCCTGGATATTTTTGCGACTTTCTTCGATTTTTATTGATAGCAGAAATAATAGATATATTTCTGATGTCAACTTCTTGAACAAGGGTTGATTTCTTTTAAAATCATTATGCATAAAAATCGAATTATCAACATCCTACTTGGTCATGCTAAAACATTTTTTTGAGTTGAGGCTCAATACTGATGAATAAAGGCTAGGAAAAATAAATAACGTTTTCGACTAATAGCGAAAATACCGTCCCAAAAAAGGGACACTAGGCATAAACGGGTTAAGAAATGCCTGATGTATACGTGAAGACTCAAGCATCCGTAGGCCTCTTTGGATGGCTCATCAAAATACACGCGCAGGCCCATTACTAATAGAGCATTTCGACAAACCCCTCCTCTCTGCGATCGGTCGCCGTCTTGCGTGACAGCTTGGGGTTCTCGTAATGTATTTCAATGGGAAAAACCCGATTTTCAACATTCAAAAAAAGTATTAAATTTAATTTTTTGGATGATTGTAATGGATGGAATTTGTTAATCAGACCTTCGACTTTTGTGTCCCAGGTGGCGTTTAATATTTTAAAAAGCTTAACATATAATATTTTAATGATATTTCAAGCGACTTTTTCCGCTGGTACTGCGTTCGGAAAGACAACATTATGTACGGGAATAAACACAATGTTTATTTTAAGATTCGGCAGGTCATTCGGATTACTGTTTGTTTACAAATATCATTGTTGTGCATGCGAAATTTTCTTACGTTGTGAGATTTATGCAATAATAAAGTTTTGTTTTTGAATTATAATTCATCGGATATTCTGTATGCCCTAGAAAACATCAAATTCCATTAATATTTATATTAAAAAAGTGTTTATTTAAATTTCTATTACGATATATTCAGATTGTTTTTTTTCTTTTATAAAAAATAAATGTACTGCTTGTTATTATTTATCATAGTGTTCTTTTAAATATGTAAATGCCTGTAAAATAAGACCAGTTATCCCATTAATAAAGAAGTGTAACATATGCATCGCATAACATATTTGTACATGTAATTAATCTAATACGTATGAATATGAATTAAAAAAATAATCCAATAAATCAACTAAATTAAAGACGTAGACCAATTAATGTGTTCTTTACTTAGTTGCATAATTATTTAAATTGACAGTAAACATGAGTGCAAAATGTAAATTTATAATTCCATAAAGCTTCTGCCTTTTTATTATAAGATGGAAAACATGTTTCGCAATGTTAGCTCATAAAACTGTACTAAACAATTCTACAATTACATTTTTGAATTTTGTTTCAAGTTAGAATCAGAACAGAAATCAAAAGCTGGAACTCTGACCCTGTATTTCTTTTTTCTGGGTGAATTTTTACATATTAGGCAAAGCTCATGAATACTTTGCTCCGAAGCCCAACACTAGTATACATTAATTCATAAATTTTCCCCTTTTCAAGCACAAACTGATTTTAGCAGACACGACAAATCATATTCGCTTCACCTCGACCAGATTTGAGAGTCCTGAGACCACCAGAATTTGGGTGTTTTCTGTATAATGTTTATATTTCTTCCTGCTAATTTCCGACTATTTAATTTTATATCACTGTTCTGTGAAATAATTATTATATGGGAAAATCTTTAAATTATTGTTATTTTAATTAAATGTGCTACCAACCCCATATTACAGGGGTTTGCAGTTCGCTACTGAGTATTAACATAAGAATATTAAGGCTCCGGCACCTTTTTTTGCCAGAAATTGCTGCTAGCCCTGGAGCAATTAAATGTTTTCTCATTGAAAAATTTCTTTCATTAATTTCCAAAAAGATACACTTTTTGTATATAACCCGCATACAAAAATATCTCCAATCTGTAAAATGTGCTCCATATTCTGATGAGGTGATGGACAAAATTTGATAATTATATCCTGAAAAGTGTCAAAGGTATGAAGATAATAAGTACTGACTTAAACTAATTTTCAGTAGCTCTTGAAAGGAAAAAAATCACAATCACATTTTAAGGGTCATACAGATATTATGAAAGAATATTTTACATTCAAATTCAAGTATAGACCCCAGTCACCTTTGTTTATAGATATCCCTTAAGACGTTATATGATGAAAGGCTGAAATTTTGTACATCACCTCATTTGTGCATGGGGTACATTTTATTTTCTAGGAATTTTTTTGTAAGGTAGTTCTAAGAAATTTTAAAAAGTGTAACTCTGTGAAAATTAACAAGAGGCATTTTCTCTTAACATAGTCTTTTTTTTTAACCTTATTTTAAACATTTATTCAATTCACACTGCCTAATTATCTTTAATAGATAAAGAATTAAAGCATGTTATCACTTTCTAGGGGCACTGTACGTGTGTGTGTGTCTATACAATTTATAAACACTAATATTTTTACTTCCTTGTATGACGTACAAAGAAATAATGTGATCGCAAAAAGAATTCGGTATCCAGATTTTGACTACCTCTAAATTTACTGAGTTTTTGCTTGACATCTCATTGTACACATGTATGTATGTTCATATAAATTCATGTACAAGCATTCTGACTGACAGCTAGACCATTTTGATCAGTGTTTCCTGGCGCCTGTACGCAGTAGCGGATTCAGGGGAGGGACTTGGGGGCTTCACCCCCCCCCCCAAAAGAGATTGCTAGAGAGTAACATTCTGCTTCATTATGCACTTTGAATATGTAAAGTGATCTTTTTTAATCACTTAGCCCCTCCCAAACAAATGTAAAAATCCTTTTTACATTTGTTTAGACTAAAATTTTGCTTTATTGTATATTTTCTTTGGGTGAAATAAGCTTTTATCAAAATTTAGCCCCTCCCAAAAGAGAATTTCTGGATCCGCCACTGCCTGTACGTACGTGTGTATGTAGGTAACTCACATATCTTAAAAAGTACGAGTCGTACAATGTTGAAATTTTATATTTAGGATTGTTGTAACATCTACATCCATACATTATATTTTATGGGCAGAAATTCATTAAAGTGTAATTTAGAGATATTAAGTTATTTCAAATAAATCAAAAATGATATATGTTGTTAAGGATTACAAAATGAATCTTGCCATCAAAAATGGTATCTTTATCATTTACAGTTCTACAGGAGCACTCAGAAAAATTTCAACAAATTACAGCCAATGGCAATTTTAGAAACATTCATTCATTTCAAGCAGAATAACATCTTACCATATGGTTGGATAATGGTCCGGTGACGTTCAGCCACCTCCCTCAAAAACTGCGTTAAAAGTCACCAAACTTGGCAACTTTTGGTATATATATGTATATATTTAATTTGCATATCTCAAAAACTATTAGTCGTAGATTGCTGAGATTTTATATATAAGATCGTTGTAACATCTAGTTGTACACCTAGATTTTTTATTCCAATCTACTGGAGAGTTTATTTACAGGACCACCCAAAAGAATTTTGGTACTTGCATGTATCCTTGCAGTCTGCCAAGATGAGCGATTTTTCGCTTTGATAAATCCAGGTTGCAGGAAATCATGATGGTTCCGAATACAATTGGCCAGGGGCGTAGCCAAGGGGGGGGGGGTTATGGGGGTCATAACCCCCCCATGGGGAATTTTTTGCCATACAAAATGTATATTCTTCACTACATTATCACACACGCGTATACATATATATGAGTTTTAGTAGTCGTAACTCCCCACCCCCCCCAATCAAAAATTTCTGGCTATGCCCCTGCAATTGGCTACAGTTTGCCAGCACATTTTCCGAAAAAATAATTTTGGCACGAATGTCTATCAGGATAATATGCAACTACCAGAATTCCAATACATTAATGTCTATAGACATCTTCAAATAGTGACGTAGCCAGAAATTTTTCATGGGAGGGGTTACTATTGTAACTCACATATATGTATACATGTGTGTGGTGAGGGAGTGAAGAATATACATTTTGTATTGCAAAAATTTCAGGGTGTGTGTGTTGTGATCCCTTATTACCCCCCCCCCCTCCCCTGGCTACGCCACTGTCTTCAATATATTATGTCTGTAGTCGTTCATTGTTTGGTCCATGCACAGAATCTCGTTATTTGTCATCCACCGTGTTGAGTTTTGCCAAAATATCGCTAATTTAACACCAAAAAAAAACTATGCATTTTGCATGACTCTAAAACTTTTAGCCGTAGAATGTTGAAATTTTGTATTTAGAACTATTGTAACATCTAACTGTGCTTTTGATTGCTGTGGACTGAGTAATTTATTTACAGGGTCACCCAAAAGACTTAAAATATATTAAGGGTCTATAGATACCTTCATTTCATTAAAAATCTGTGATGAATAACTGTTACAGCTGTGACTGAAATCTCGCTATCGCAAGCTTATTGGCTTTTGTCAAAATATTGCCCAATTAAGTGAAACAAATCTTTAAAATTGAACTCAGTTTGGCGGTAAACTTTAGAATTGCAGTATTTTGTCTCTTTCAAATGAAATAAGTTTAGATGATAGTGTTGACTCTAGATTAATTTGGCAGGGCGCAGCGCCCGGCGGCCTTTTTGTTATCTTTTTAGCGCCCGGCGGCCTTTTTGTTACCTTTTTAGCGCCCGGCGGCCCTTTTGTCGTCTTTTTAGCACCGGGCAGCCCTATTTCTCTTCTTTCTGTGCCCTCCTGCTTTTACATTTTTATTATTATTAGTCAACAACCAGCACTTTTTATTTCCTACATACCATTTGCGGCCCATCACGATAATACGTTAATTAAAACGGTTACGATTGAGTACAATAATCCCATCATAAAAATAGGTTCGATTGAAAACGGCCCTTTCACAAAAACCGTCAATGAAATCCGATCTTTCCCACAAATGTAATTTATTAAAATGCTTTTTTCAAATATTCTACTCTTTCAGATCGAAATACTGCTACTGCCCTTTTCTTTGTTTTCATTTACGCGAGCGAAACAGCCGAGCAACCCGAAAAGGCCCCTCTTGTATGTTTTGTTTTTGCTGACTCAAGCAAGAAGAAGCCCGATCGGCTTTTCACTTGGGAGTTGGGGGAAGAAAACACGGTTGGGAATTTCAAAATTTTCTCAAGTTATCTAAAAATTTCTGATTCCATCTGTCAATCCTCAAATATCGGTGGCTACGTTTGATAAATATGTAGTTGCGAATTATCAAACAATCATTATACCAGAGTTCGTCGCCAGCTGTATATAATTATTGCTCTTCTCGATGTCTTTAATAGTTTTGCAACACTAGCAAGTCCCCCCCCCTAAACGCTTTGCTCTTTTTAATTGGCTTTCCTAGTACATATTATTCGTAATGTATAACAGTTATTTACTAATCATATATAATTACAGATGATACAGAAAGAGAATGCATTAGCAAAACGACGTTTTGCGATTCGAAAATTCCGCGGGATTTGCTTGTTTTTTATGGCAAGCCTAGACAAGGGATATCTTCTAAGGGGGGTGCCTTGGTTGGGTGACTTTTTAAGGAGTTCTAATGTGTATTGACACGTACATCTGGATGAAACCGACCAAAACTCCAGACCGACAGTCGCGCGGGCGGGGCCCGCCGAACGTGGGAACTTCAACACTTCAGCCGTGTACCATGTTCAGTGGCTTTATCTACTCAAATCCATCTGAAAATCGGGGGATTTGCGACGTTTCGCGAATACAGCAATTGAAACACATTATGCTTTTGCCAAAATCAGAGCATAATAATGATCTTTTGCTTTAGCAATGTAGCGCTAGGGTTATTGGCGCCCGGTGCGGTCCTTCAGTTTGCCGTCCCATTCTTTCTAAGTTTCGGCATTCTGCCCCCATTTCGGTCCTTTAGTTTTCCACTTTATTATTTCTAAGTGTCCTGACGGCCACCATGTTTTTTTTTTTTCCGCCGGGGCGGATCCCCCCCCCCTCTCTTATTATGCCACAGTTTTAATTACATAAAAGTGGAGTAAATGCAGAATTTAGTAAATCAGACTATTGACAAGATTTGGTATTCTAAATATTCATATTATACATCTTCTGATTTTAAAATTCTCAACATTTTAATGAATGAAGAAAGGAAAAAAAATAATAAAAGCAAAATAAAGCTAGTTCTGGTAAAGGATGTCTTCAGGAAACAAATTGTGTCATAAGTTAACAGCTAGGTTATTCATAAAACAAACTGTCATCAATTTAAGCTTATTTTCAGTTGAAAAAAAAAAGAAAGAAAAGGAATTCTGGAAGGTTTATTAATAGATAATTTGTTTAAGTACTTTTGGCACCAGGATACTAATTATTTTAATTATATTAAGCGGATTAAAAACATTTGATAGTTAAAATAAATATTGATTAGTACTTTTATTTTAAAAAGATTAAGGCAAGGTTTAAGAAAGAAAATTTAGTGTTTTTAAAGAGACCTTTTTAAGTATGTTACAAGAAATTAAAAAAGCTATATGAAAAATAAATTATTGAAAATATTTTAAACTTTATTTCATACCTTTGGACAATTCTGTGAGTTAAAAAATATATTAATTTTATACCTGCTAAAAACTTACATGTAGTAATTATTTTTATTTATTTTAAAGAAATAGTACTTTTTAAAAAACTTATATTAACTTTTCATGAATGAGCAAGCATTAAATTAGAAGTGAAAGAGGAATAACAAATATATTTCAGTGATTTGATTTGATATGGTGTTGTACATTCCAACCATAGGATGTATTGCAAAATGTGCAATTTGCAGGTCATTTTTTCCAGCAATCCTCTGTATTCTGAATTAAATTTCCCCAATTTCTGTAGTTATCAATTGATGGATGAGTTAAATTGTTTGATGCAATTTTAATAATGTCTAATAGTAATAAGGGTAACTTTGAAAATCTTTACTTGGTACTCATTCTATAATTATTGCAAACAAAAGAATTTAAATAAAATTCTGATTTATATAATTAAATTTTATACATCCTGCATTGCAGAAATTTTATTATTTTTATTACATGCTAAACGCATCTACCATAATCCACTTACACTGACAGTCTTTTTCTGTTTAAAATTTTGTACCAATATAGGTGAAATATCATATATGAATGAGATCCAGTAATTGTGGTCCAGTAGTGATAGTGTGATAAAATGGAGGAACAAAAACTAACAGTCCCTCTGCCTTCCCCTACTGCCTAACAAATCATGTCTGGCTAAAAATTTCTGAAATCTTCTTCAATAAATGTACTATTCTTATAAATAATAAACATGTATGTCACGCAATTTTGAGAAAAAAAAAATTAAGAAGAAAATTCAACATTACTTATATTAAAACTTCTTTATGCTAGAAGTTTTTTTTAAATCAAAACTTCTAGTTATGTAGATTTAATTCACATATTTATGTCATGTTTAGACAAAAATATTATCAACAAATTATTTTTCTTATTTCACTTACACTTACTTCTACTGGATATTTTCTCCAAAAGAAGGGGGGGGGGGAACTAAGACAAATTGGAAAAAAATCTTACTATGCATTGTAAGTCAGAACACATATTACAACTCTATATGTTATCTACCTGTACACTCTCGTGGAACCCCAAAGTGCCCTTTTTGAGAACAGGGTGCCCCTTTTGAAAATTTCCCCCCCGGCGGCCCTTTTTTTCTAGAGTCAACACTAGATGAAGTGCCCCGAAAATATTTCAGGTTTAATAGAGGTACAAGGAAGTCATGTGGTGTCCATATCAGATTTATTAGTTCAATGATTTGATTAAAAAAAACAATCATAATAAAAGGAGTAGTATATAGAGTTTTACAGTTATATTCTTCCATGATGATTGTATGTAAAAGATTTTTTTTTCAACATCGTAAATTACAGTGTTACTTGAAAATATGTTTTCACATAATTTACACAGGAACCAGACTACATGCAAGCGATAGATATTAAAAAAATCAGATGTCAGTCAGCCAATTTAAATTACTTTAGAAGTTATTTACAAAAAAATTGAAAGAAAAACAAAACATCATATTTGACTGCATAAAATGATTTAGGTTCTTGAATCTGAACAGCAGGTAAGAACAGTATTCATAGAAAAATTGCTACTGGCGTATTATCCCGGCACTCAAACAAGACAGGCGATTTCGATTTCTCGCCAAGATAAATGCCAATCACATGAAATTATTAATGGTTTCAAATACGATTGGCAACAGTTTCCAGCACATTTGATGAAAAAATACTTTGTTGGAAATGACCACTGCAATAATACGTAAGTATCAAAAAATCTAAAAATCTTCATAATAATTTCTAATCCTAATATCAGCTCCACGCAGAACAGAGTAGAAATAGTTTTAGGTTAAAGAATAAGGATTTATTTTAACGAAGTACAGTTTAACCATTTAATCATCTGTCCATGGACACGAGAACAACAACAGTATAACCTTGATTTCACGAAGTCAAAGAAACAACAGAAAGAATTGAGATAAGAAGGTGAAATGAAAGAGGGTGTCAGTTTAATAGAAAAAACACATTTATTCAAGATATTTAAGTTCCACTCCATACCTAATTTAGAATACTGCAAAAGAATAAAAAGGCTGGTAGCCAAGTTTAGTGATTTTAAAAAAGTAGATTCTATAGTTTTTTAGCATAAGCAACAATAAGTAATCATACATTAACACATCACAAACTTCCTGTTTTATTTATTTATTATTATTATTTTAATAAACCGACCACTCGTACAAAACTAGTTCTGTAAACAATGTATAAATTGACTTTTTAATCAAAATATGTTTTTAAAAAATAATTAACAAACCAATTCTTTCATGTTTTCTATTGATTTATTCTTATGCATTTTATATGCACATTTAATAACAGAATCCACACCAGAAAGTGCTATCCATAGAAAGCATGCACTAAAATTCATGTCAATCTAAGGATAAACCTATCTAGTCATAGCTTCAAACTACATTGGAGACAAATTATCCATATAGTTAAAAATCATGAAAAAATATCACAATCCTAAACTAGAAACAATATCTAATTTTGCAATTAGAGTTTAATTATTTGAGGACAGCTTTAAAATTTCTTCCATATTTCTAAATAAATAATTTACATTCTTTCGTGCACAGTCGTGGATTGCTGTCTAAACTGAAACGCCTGTTGCTTGCAATTCTGCAGTTTGTTTACATTCTTCACAGTGGGGCTGCGTTCGTAATCCAAAAACCCAATGAACCTCCTCAGATTACACGTAGTTTATACGGATTACTGAGATTGCTAAATTATACATTTAGGTAAAGAAATAGCATGCGCAGAACGATGCGCGAAGCTGTCACTCAGCTGACGTCAGAGATACGTCACGTCGAAATGCTCTATTGCGAAGGCCCCGCCTTAAGCTAGAGTTTTTCCCAACTCCCCAAGGATTTTCCTTGGGAAGTCGAGAAGCGAAAGTGGCAGTCTGAACACGCCCGAACCACCCGAACGTGGCAGAATAGCCCCTTGTTCTACAGCCTGGAAAATTTTCGTCAATTTCCACCAACCAACCAACCAAGGAACACAATGTTTACAAACAAATTAGCCTGAATCCTCATGCTTTGTCGGCAGATCTGCGGTCTTTCAAATCTATACATTCGTTCAGCGTGATCTTGTTCCCATACAATATACTAAAATTTATAAATGAAGATAAATTCTAGCATTAAAATTCTTGGATCTAAAATTATTTTAGTTCCGTATAAAGCAAAGCATGTGGAGAAGTATGTCAAAAATTATTGTCATCACTGCCTATTTATAAAATAACTGTCAGTAAACGTGTTACAGCTTCGATATTACCGCATTTGGTAAAATCATACAAGCCGGTGCCCACCCCATGTAAACATGGCGACAGTCGCTGGAGCTTGGCGACCGCCAAGCTCCAGCGACTGTCGCCATGTTTACTAGTCATTCTAGGCAACCAGTGGTCCGTTTTTAACTAAAAAAACCCCAGTGGATTCAGCAACCTAGTTGTACAGCTATCTAAACTAGGCAACCAGTGGTCTGTTTTTAACTAAAAAAACCTCAGTGGATTCAGCAACCTAGTTGTACAGCTATCTAAACTAGGCAACCAGTGGTCCGTTTTTAACTAAAAAAACCTCAGTGGATTCAGCAACCTAGTTGTACAGCTATCTAAACTAGGCAACCAGTGGCCCGTTTTTAACTAAAAAAACCTCAGTGGATTCAGCAACCTAGCTGTACAGCTATCTAAACTAGGCAACCAGTGGCCCGTTTTTAACTAAAAAAACCTCAGTGGATTCAGCAACCTAGTTGTACAGCTATGTAAACTACGCAACCAGTGGACCGTTTTTAACTAAAAAAAAACAACAACAGTGAACTAAGCAACCTAGTTGTACAGCTAATGTAAACTGGGCAAACACTGGCCCGTTTTCAACTCAAAAAAACATCGGTGGATTAAACAACCTAGTTGTACACCTCTTATAAAGTCAGTATGATTAGAATAGCACGTAAATAGCACTTACGAAAACATAAACACTTCAAATATCAATTTAAAATTCACATTAAAAACCTTAAACATCGAAAGATTCGTTAAAAAAGAACACTTACCTCTATTTTTTTGGTAAATAACCGCTCAGAAATGTCCCCAACACCCACCGGCTTATAACGTACTATATTTCTAACAAACACCCACAAATTCTTTTCTTATATTAACATAACACATTTCATTCCCTTCCATCAATAACGCAAACAATTTCAAATTCCCAAACCTGACGAAACACGTATTCTTTATGGTTGCCAGTCACAACTACCACCGGCAGTTGGCGGTGCATCGCTCACTCTCGCGTCAGATTGTTCGCCAATGATTTGTAAACAAACCATTGACATGTAAACAAGGCACCGTATACGGAATATAGTCCCCGCATTTTTCTTTGGAAACATTTTTTGACACGATAAATGGCATGACATGTTGTTTACTGCCATTGTTTACCTGCTGTTTAGACATTATGTTTTCTTATCTTAGCGTTATTGTATTCAGTGTAATGTAATTTAGGTTTATTATCATATTTAATACTTGCGAATATGTTAATATTATTGTGTTTACTAAAAAGTAAACAAACGGGGGACCAGTAGCCCCACCTAAGGTAAATATCAAGTAAAAGTCTAGTGAATCGAAATGTGATAATATATAACACAAAATTATGTATCCCTTTTTACATAATGCGTACATAATATATTTTTTTAAATGGCGACATTATTTTGTCACCAAGCCAGAAACTGTTATCTTAAAAAAAAATTGTTTCAAAAATCACATGCAATCTTAGTAAATGTTTCTTGAAATATATATTCCTAGAATAGAAAAACTATAAATTACGTCTATATTTTAAGCAATAGTAATCATGGAAAGAACCTATCTTTTATGATTTTATTTTAAAATAAAAGAACTCCCCCATTATATTAATGCAAAGAGAACAAAAAGTTTTGTTGAAACTATCAAAGCATATGTTATTTATTTTACATTACATTACATAAATTTGAAAATTACAATCGTTCACCAAATTTTCTAAATAGCTATGTTTCATTTTTTTATTTTCAGTCTATATTTATAAAAAAATATACTGCAGATTTTACTGTGATTTATTTACTTTTGTGTATTACAAAAAAATATTGTATAATAATCTTATTGTTATAAAGTACTTATAACCAATTATTTTTTATTGAATATCCTTAAGTTAATATGTTTTTGTACTAAAATAATTTAGTAAATGTGTTTAGTTGTTGAGTTAGCCCTATTTGATCTGACTAACAAATCTTAAACAAATAAATCAATAAAAATCATAAACTATTACCGCATTTATGCGTGTATAATGTGCATGTGAGTATAACAACGTAAGCATGTATAACCATACTTCACAAGAAAAATAGGTGAAATTTTGAATATAACATGCACCATAAATTTGATGAGTAAGTGATTCTAAAAGTGACTGAAATTTTCAGTTAAGTGGATAGAGTTGAGGGCGATATTATGTAAGAGGTTGTGGCAGTGATGACTAGGGATGGACGCGAGATGAAATATAAGAGTCTCGCGTCTCGCAAAATAGCCTAAAAGCTTGTCTCGTCTCGCAAAAATCCCTATATCGTAATGTTAAAAATGTGTGTCTCGTCTCGCAAAAAAGCTGTAAATCTCTGTCTCCTCTCGCAAAAAAGTCGTCTCGCGTCCATCCCTAGTGATGACAAGCACTGTGATGATAACACTGGTATCTGCAATCAGAACTGCTAATTAGTGTTAATAATAATGTTACTAGCGATTTCATAAAAAATAACATGTAACCAGTGAAATAAAGATGTTACAAGTTCTTTTATTGAGAAAGATTTTTCCAGTTTTATTTACTCTGAATAAATTTCTTGATGAACACGTATATTGTGGATTACATATGCAGAAGTAAAAAATTATTCCGTGTATAATGCACTCAGTTTTTTTGCCTTAAATTTTTGAAAAAAAAAAAAGTGTGCTTTATACACGATTAAATAGGATAAATGCAATATTATTTAACTTACAGGCCTTTGAAAGCAAGTAGTAAAATCAATACAAATTAAAACATAGCAATGTAACAATCATTTTTTTTTTTTTTTTTTCATAAGATCAATATTATCAAACCTGCAAAATTTCTTCAGTCTCTGTGTGACCATTCTGAGTTTAGCTCTGGTCAAAGTATTTCAATAGTAATGATATACACAACTGTAGTTTAGACACTCTAACAATATTTATTTTAGCAAAAATCTGGCTTTTGATATGAAATTATAGCAGTGGCGGCTTGTGGGATACAGCAAGTACAGCCGGGCTGCACTCAAAATTATCAGCACATACTTTAAAATAATTTATTCTACTAATTTTCCTAAATTCAGGTTAGAATTGTGGAATTCCTACGGTAAATTAAAAAAATCTCCGAAAAAAAACAAACAAAAAAAACGTATTGTGGCCGGATCGCTCATTCAGAAAAAAAGCACTTTAATCTTCCCGCAATACAATTGGGAAAATCTTTGGTTCAGCCCAGAGCGCTGAAAAGAAAATTGGCAGCACTGTTGCCATGACAACGACTACGTCAGCAGCCTCTCCGGCATAGGGAGTATGCAGCTGATACAGCCGATGGAAGATTTTCTAACGGCGGCTGAACTTGAGAACTCGACTAACTGATTCGCTCGGACGAGAAGTGAGGAAGGGGGTAAGGAGAATATATGTTTGGAAAACTCTGGACTTTATATTGCTGAATTTATCAAGAAGGTAAGCCTGAATAGACGCTTATGAATGGAGAATTACCCATCAAAGCAGTATTGTTTTTAAGTAAGCAAGAACTGGCATTTAGAGGACATGGCAAGCGAGAAAATTCTTTAAACATGGGAAGTTTTAAAGAGCTTTTAAAATTATTGATATCTGAATTAAAACAATGCCTTTTATGGGGACATCACTGACCGATTCGCATGTTTAAAAGAAAGGAGGATTGATTTGACTTATAAAAAATAAGTAAGTTTTCTTCTTTTTTTTTTTTTTTTCTTCTCAAGTTATCGTTACAAAAGAAAATTCTAAGGAAACTTCGAATTAGACACGGATTAATGCAATTTTGAGGATAAGAGCGGCTGGTTGAAATTTATGTCCATTTTATGGAAGTAAAATAGGATCTCTGACATTTTTTATGTAATTTCTTTTTTTCTTTTTTTTTTTTCCTCGGTGAGGGCTTAATCCGCCAGCTTTCGAATTCAGTAACAAAGATTTTCCAATCTTCTCCAGAGGAAAGGGGGGGGGGGGCTCATATGCTTCCGGCTGCACTAACATTTTTGACCACGGGCCACCACTGAATTATAGGACAACATCCCTTAAACTCTAGAGCATATATGGGCATCTTCCAGATGTGGCCCACCAGGGCTTTTGATCCAGCCTGCGGAACATATCAAAACCCCTTATAAAACCCATACAAACCATTCAAAATCCCATACAAATCACAGTTATATGGTCCACGACTCTGATAACATCCTAAAGTTTGGCCCGCAACTTTGCTAATATCCTAATGTTTGGCCCGAAACTTTTCAAAGGTTGCCCATACCTGCTCTAGAGAATGACTGCAAAGAAATAGAATTGTCCAGTGGTGTAGGATGTTGTATGGTTATAAATTAGGTTATAATTACACCATTTTTGATGGTATTATTGGCCAATTTTAATAGACAAATGACCATTTTAAAATATTCGGAACACGACTTAACCCTGCAAGGAACCTGGTACCATGTGGTACAACCACTTTAATTAACAAAAACACACTCAAGAAACTGGTGTTAAAAGATGATATAAATAAAAACTTTGTATAATAACAAACATAAAAAGGTATTTATCAATTGATACAATCGGAGATCGTGTGGTATGCTGACAGCAGGAGAAGGCTGAAGATTTTTTCGGTCGAAATGATCGTACCAATTTATAAGTACCTTCCTTTGTGTGTTAGAGTTATTATACAAAGTTTTTATTTCTATCAACTACTTTAACTATTCCTCTACATTTATCTGGGAATTGGAAGGGAGAGAATTAAAAACAGTGAGAAAAAGGGTAAGACACAACCAAGTATGCTCATCACCCCCTCCCTCTCCTCTCTTTTTGTTTACTGAGTGAATTTCCTAGCAAAAGTAGACTTCTATGGAGACCGAGATAAGACTACATTTTTGAAATAAGGTTTGAGGTAAACAATATCCATAAACAGATGTGGTGCAAGAATTTCTCCAGGGGAGCTAAGCCCATCTGAAATATTTCAGGTGGTGCCACCGCTCCCCCAGTTCCTAAAGCCCCCAGAATTGTCCAGTTCTGATGATGGACAGAACTCATTTCCCAGTTCTAGCCGGACAGTACTTAGGCAAGCTATAAAAATTTATTTTAAAAAGAGCCTAAAATAATTTAGAGTGTACACAGGTGCAATTCTGTAATTAATTAATTTGCTGTCACCAGTTACAATAAAAATCAGTTTAGTTCAGCACAATAGTAGATTCAGAATTTTTTGGGGGGTGGGGCTAGTTTTTGAGTAAAGCATATTTGCCCAAAACAAAATATTACTGTAATGAATTTAAAATTTTTTCAGAAGAACTAATATTTTAAAAAGTTCATTTTATCCATCCAAAGTTTTTAAAAATGCAGAATGTTATCCTTTAGAATTTTTTTTTCTTTTTTGGAGGGGAGGGGCAGGCGACTGAAGCCCCATAGCCCCTCACCCCTCCCCGTGTTCAGTATGTGATTTAGCTGTTATGAATTTTTCTTTATAGGTATCATATATGGATGAAAAATGAAGAATTGTTAGAGCTTACTGCTTCTGAACCATTAACATTGACTGAAGAATATGAAATGCAAAAATCGTGGTATGAAGATGATGACAGTTAGTATTTTATTAAGAAAAGAATAGTTTTCTTTATTTTAAATACATATAATGGTTATTAAAAAAAACTATCCTGATATATGGGCCTCTAGCCCCCCATTGCATTTAACCGACCAATATAAGATTTCAGACATAGTTTTTCAGAGGTTTGAGCTTGAAACTGAGATTGTTAAAACAATAGAAATCTCGCAAATTTGGTTATAGTGAAAAAATTTTGAAATTTTTCAATAGTAACATCCACTTTTTTCCTGCAATAATGCATCAGTGCATTGAAAAGCCATAAATAGTTTTGGTATGATACACACATGGAAAAACATTTGCAAAAAAGCATTGTAATGAACCAAAGTCATTACAATGACTTTGGTTCATTACAATGCTTTTTAAGACGCAGGTTCAAATGCATAAAATTACTGGAATGGACAGTAGAAATGTTAAACTAACAGCAGGACACTTGAAAACTTAAATTGATTATAAAACAAGCAATTTTCCTCTCCTATCTTCAGGTATGATAGGATTATTACAATGCTCTCTTTTGTAAATGTTTTATGCAGCCAATTTTCATCATATATGTATCATTCCAATGCCATTAACAGTTTTTCAATACGCAAATCAACTTCCACTGGAAAAAAGTGGGTATTGCCATTTAAAATTTTCAACATTTTCTCATTGTAACTGCAACTTGGAAAGTTCTGTTGTTTTAAACAAAGTTCATATACAACAACTATAATCTGAACATAAAGGGTGGCTAGAGGCTCATATATTAAGATAATTTTTCATATTATATCTAGCTGCATTTATGTGAAGAAAAAAAAGAAAGAAATTATTTATTTATTTATTTTTACAGAATAAAAAGTTAGTTTATAGGTTGTTTAAGTAGTAGTAATTTATTATTGAGGATTTTTGCCGGAAGGGAAAAAATTGAAATTTACCAAAATGTTCAGAATACATGTTGATTTTGGTAAATTTTAACACACTGAAATTATTTATACTATAGAGAAGATAATTAGGAAATATATGTAGCACTCGCATGCTAGACCACTAATGTACAAAGAGGAAATTTTTTTTTGTTTGCCTAAAAATTACTTTTCTTTAAATACATTATGAGAAGTTTTGTAGGTAAGTTTTTTTTTTTTACATATTTTGTTTATTTATGCAATGTTTTATTTCTGAAATAGCTTCCTTTCCATTGAACTCCCATAGTGGAACCCCCCACTGGAACCACCTATATTTTTTAGGTCATAAAAAACCAAGGGCAGATCCAGGGGAAGAAGGGGTGTGCACCCCCTCGGAGAAAAATATAATATACTTATAATGATGATAATTAATGGTATGTTTCATGCCATTCTGAATCAATATATTCTTGCCCCTTCTGGAAAAATTTCAGGATCCACTCTTGTAAAAGACCCACTAGAAGCTGTGTGTCTAGTTGCATATTTTTAAGAGAACCCTCCCCCTCCCCCTCCCCCCAAAATGATAGACAAACTCTTTTTTTTTCTTTTTGCATAAGACCATTGTTTGTATTAATTAAAGTGTGTTGATAAATTAAGCAATAGAATTTGCCTTTTTTATGTATGTAATCTGTTGTGCCCTGTATTTTCCTTTGAAAAATGTTAGTTTTAAATTAGGCTATTTCTTACATCAATA
Source organism: Cheiracanthium punctorium (assembly GCA_038373885.1). Taxonomy (NCBI): domain Eukaryota; kingdom Metazoa; phylum Arthropoda; class Arachnida; order Araneae; family Cheiracanthiidae; genus Cheiracanthium; species Cheiracanthium punctorium. The sequence continues at coordinate 101,467 of JAWZYV010001696.1, read as the reverse complement.
CTTTTATATTAAAAAAGAACTAGAAGTAACCCATATTTTTTGTTATTGATCAATAATTTTTTTAATAAAACAATACCATGTACACATAAAAAATATATATATACAAACAAAAATCAAGTTTTAATGTGATATTTATTTATATGCATGTGTTTTATGTTAAAAAGTTTACTTTTTTTCTGAATAAGGGTTTTTATATTTCTTGTTGAAATTCTAGAATGCACCTTCATAATTTTAGATAAAGAAACTATGGATAAGACAAACAATGAAATAGGTATGCAATTTTTATTCATAAGCATTACATAAAAACATAAATAAAACTATTTCAATGAGTAAACATTTTATTATCATTATTAAAAAATGCTTATAAAATTTATTTTTGCAGATGCCATGATTGGAGATGTTAATCTATATTTAAATGATCAAGATAATCCAAATGCAGCAGAAATTGAAGTCATGATAGCTGGTAATTGACTCTTCTAAGACATTTTCTGATCCTTAATTATATGTTTATTATTTATTTATTTTTAACCAAAGTTCAATGTAAAATTCTACTCTTATTTATTTTTACACTAATAACATGTATAAAATTGGCTAACTTTTAATTTGCAGTTATGTTTTCCGTCTTTTCAATTTGAAGATTAAGTGGAGGGTGTGATTGGCAAAATAAAATAATAGCTGAAATTATTTTTATCACTTTGTATAGCATAAACATATAGTGGCAATGACAAGATAAATTCAGGCAACTGCATTGTAATAAGCAAGGATGAGATTGGCAAAAAAGCTGAAATCATACAAGAGCAAAAAATTTGTACATATAATACTTGTATAATAATATATGTGATAAGAACCTTTCAGAAGTAAAATTCCAGAACATGTTGTAAGATAAATATATTACACACTTAATTTATTACTACTATCAGGAATCCACAGAAAAAAAAGCAGAATTTTCAGAGAAAAAAGACAGAAAGTAAATTCCTCTTAGTTCACAAAAAACTGAAATCAGCTAAAAAACTGAAGAATCTCATCCCTGAATAGGGGAACCAGAAAGTAATGTTGTTTTTCCACAAGTCAATATTTCACCTAGCTAAAACTGATGAAGCTAATATTTAACCTAAGGTTTGTGATGAAGGTGCTTGATAAAAGATTTTCCAAAAATCATAACCCTGGAGGGTGGAAGAACAAAATGCTCTTTTCAGATATCAATCTCTATCTTGAAAGGGAAAAAAGATAACTATAAAATTCTTATTGTGAAAAATAACACACAAAAAACTAATTTCAGGACATTTTCAAATTCACACTCCAAGGTGAGTGAGTCGTTTGCATATCTTTCATAAAAAGAAAAACAGTTATTTATAAGTTCTTGTTATAAAATGTAACAAATATGAATTCATTGTTTAGACTCAATTACTTTGTCACTGAAAACTAGCTTAAAAAATTTTTGTTTGAATTTAATGTAAACAAGTCTCATGTGGATACTGCATGGTTCACTTTTGCGACTATTAAATTATTTTTAAGCACTTCAATTACACTTGTTCAGTTTAAAACTGAGGTACAATATTTCAATAACATTAATTTGGTGATTTGGTAGATTTTGAATGTGGCCCAAACAATGATTGCTGATAGATCTTAATGTATTGAAATTCTTTTGGGTGACCCAATTCCAATTAAATAGGGAGATGCATAACTAAATACTACAATACTCTTTAATACAAAAATTTTAACAATCTACATTGAATCATTTTTGAGTTAACTGAGAAAACATGTATGTGCTCATACAGGCTCAAAGTCAAAATTAGTCATTCACAATTGGTCAAAATGGATCATACATATATATAGATAGGTAGGTGAAATCATAACAGCGGAAATGGTTTGGCCTGAAATCACTAGCCAAGATTGGGTTGTCTACTCAAACCAATTTCGAGACAATTTGTGTGCAAAATGGGTATGAATATGGCTGAAATAATTCACATGAACAAGAGTAGACTGTGGAAGCTTCAGTATTTAGAAAATGGTAGATAGTGCTTTCCAAGAACAAAATAGTTCTTGTTTTCTTCAATACAGTAATATCCCGAACTTAGTGGTAATTGCTTGGTCCCACCTATCATGTACATTGGTATATACTTTCGCATATAAATATGTACATACAAATTATCTTTAATCAGAGCCAGAGACTAAAGAAAACAGTAATTTAGAAGAAAATGTTAGATAATATATATGTATAACAAATTATATTATTAAAATCGTAAACCGAAGTTATTTTAGAATTGCACAAAAGAAGAATCAACAAGATTTGTGAATCTCATAACTTTGAGTTTACATAAGTCAATTTATCACTGTATTCCATTCATAAAAATAAGAAAATTTGAATTTTTATTCAATTAAATGATATTTCATTAATAATAAATTCTCATAAAAAATTGTAGTTTCATCATTGGTTCGCATTTATTAATTAGATTACTGGAAACAATTTTCACATCATAGTTTTCAGTTTTAAAACAAGAAAAAAAATCTCTGTAAAAGAAAATCATATATTTCTTCAACAAGTCAGATTTCAGAAAATTATAATTTATAGTAACTGTTTTCAAAGTTACTTAAAAAACTATTGTGACAATATTTGAATTGCATGACTTCTCAGCTTTATAAAAGAATTTCATTAAAATTAATAGCTATTAGACATTTTAAAAGATAACTGAAATAGTGAGATTATAAAAATCATAGAGTTCCCATGTTACAAAGCTGCACAGAGCTACTGAAGAATACTGAAGATGTTGCTTTCCAATCCCATTGTGCTATTTGGGATAACAAGATGGTAAATTTTTGGCAAATAAGGGTGCAGCTATTCATGAAAAGTCTCATCGTAATCTGCCTTTCAGACAATCACTTTGTTGTATGGTTTCTCAGACTTCTGAGGATAAATCCTGGGGTGTGCTTTGTGAATCTCCCAGTGTCCTGGATTCACCACGTTTTGCTGCTGTGTTTTATTTAGGGTTTTGACTGGACATGATTGTCTTAATGCCTGTTCGTTCTGTTTTAATTTGACTAATTCACATGACTATATTATATGTGATTTTGGACAAGCCATGACTGCTGCTCGTTTGGTTGAGTGTTTCGCATGAAAAGATTTTAATTGCATTGCAAAGAAATGCTGATGAGATTGGCAAAAAAACTGAAATCATAGGAGAGCAAATATTTTGAAAACATGATATTTGTATATAATACATGTAAAAAAAAGTTTTAAGAAGCAAAACATCAGAACATGATACAAAATTTTAAAAATTTTACACAGTTAATTAATAATTACTATCAGGAATTCACAGAAAAAAGACAAAAAATGAATTCTATTAATTCACAAAAAGCTGAAATCAGCTAAAAAGCTGAAGAATCTCATCCCTGTCAGTGGCCTGGCACTTGTACAATAAAAATAAATAAAAATCACAATATTGTATTTTTTTAATGTGTTACATTGTGTATATTCTTACAACTATCAATGTTAAAGAAAAAAATACTGAAAATGTTCATAACTGGATATTTATGCTTATTTGTAGAGCAAGGACATCGCTCAAAAGGGAAGGGTACAGAAGCCTTACTTTGTATGATGCGATACGGTGAGTAAATTTAAAATAAATATTTATTTAATATATACAAGTAGTAAATCACATTGAACAACTTTAATTTCATTTATAGGCATAGAAAATCTTCATTTGGAAAAATTTGTAGCAAAAATAAAAATGAAGAATGACAAGAGTATACAGTTATTTAAGAAAATTGGTTTCAAAGAGGTAGAAAATGATTTTTTACAAGGACTTAAAATTATACAAAATGCTTGTTATATCTTGGATTCTAATGACCTAAAAAATGGAAATATGCCCTAATAACTAAACAAATATTTCATTCCCAAATAATAATTCCTTATTAAATATACATTTTGTTGCATTAAATAAAGCATATTTATCTAAAAGAAACTGAGATGTAACATATTAATACTTAAAATAAATATGATAAAAAAATGAAGAAAATATATACAGGGTGTCCCAAAAAAGTAGTAACGGGCTTTAGGGTACAGAGTCCATTAATTTCATAAAAAAAATCACTATGAACATTGAAATATAAAAATAGGGTGTTGTAAAAACATGCTTAATACATGTTTTGAAGATAACAAAAATCATTGACAGAAGTGCATTGAAGTGGGAGAGGATTACTCTATAGGGGACGCAATAAATTTTTACCCATAAATTAATGCTTTTTGTTGTATGCCAACATTCTAACTTTTTGATCGCAGTAGTGTATATATATTTAAGCATTGCAGAAGACACATATATAAGATCCTATTTAGCATGTAATTTTTTATAGAAACTTTGTCTTTTCATGGATGCTTTGAAGAAAACAAAATGATTTATATGCATAATCATTAAGATAGGTCCATTTCTTCATTTTTTCAATTCTTACTATTAGTTCACACTCTCCCTGTATATATCTTGTTCAAATTTTCAATCGTTAATAAAATACTTTTTTATTCGTGCACTCAAGTTCAAATACATTTTTTTAAACTTTTAGTGGATGACACTTGATTATTAATTAATAAAGTTTTGTCCCAATCGACTGGATAATTTATCTACAGGACTGCCCAAAAGATTCTAAATACATTACGTTCTATGGGCCAAAATTCATTAAACTCGTATATCTCAAAAACTATTAGACGTAGATTGTTGAAGCTTGATATTCAGGATTGTTGTAACATCTAGTTGTGCAAACCCTCCTTTCGGTTCCATTCAACTGGTTTATCTACAGAGCGGCCCAAAAGATTCTAAATACATTACATTCTATGGGCCAAAATTCATTAAAGCGAATTTTAGAGGTATTAGGCTATTTCAAATGACTCAGAAGTGATATATATTCTGTTAAGGGTTACAAAATGAATTTCTCCGTCAAAAAAAGTGTCTTTATCATTGATAGTTCTGCTACAGGAACACTCAAAAGATTTCCAACACATTACGGTCAATGGCAGTTTTAGGGACATTCATCCATTTCAAGTACAATCGGTACACCAAAAGTCGCCAAGCTTGCTGTCAAACACAATTCAAAATTATACATAACATCGATATGACTTTCAGCTAACTAAACGGGCTTGCATTTCGCCTGAGACGAAAAGCAACACTAGTCAGGCATGTGTGCCTCTCAGCTTTCTCTCCTCTTTCAGTTCCAGCAACTCCTTTTCCACTTTATTCATCAAAATGGCATTTACATAAGCAGCAGTCTTGTTGTGGTTGTTGCCTGGCTGAAAAACCATGGAGGAAGGAAGTAGACTCCGTAACTGATCGCCTTTAATTTCAACAATATTTTCAAGGAAACAATATATTTCAGCATGAATATAGTGATAAATATCTCGATAGATTACTTTTCTCTTCAACGGTAATCTTCCCAGCCACCCCCTCAAAGAGATTTTGCTATTAACAATTGTATTTATTAAAGTATCAATTTTAAATGAAAAAGTTAGTTATAGAATTATTTTAGTATGTTGCAAATTTCGGTCGCGAAGAGGCCTGTATGCCATAGGTTGCTCAAGCCAGCAGCAAAGCGGCACTTGATCTCTAGGATGCACATATTGGCCGCAAAGCGGCCAAAACTGGTCGCCAACGGCAGCTAGTTTCATATGTAAGATTGTTGTAACATCTAGCTGTGCATCTCGATTTATGGTTCCAATCTATTCCAGAGTTTATTTACAGGACCACTCAAAGGAATTTCAATACATTAATGTCTATGGGCATCTTCAATATTTTACATTCTCGCCATTCGTCATCGACCTTGGCAAGTTTTGCCAAAATATTGCCAAACTCTTGTGATAGTCAGTCATTTGGTCCATGCTCTAAATATCGCCATTTGTCTTCATCCTTGGCGAGTTTTGGCGATAGTCAGTCATTGTTTGGTCCACGCCCAAAATCTCGCTATTTTTCGTAGACCTTGTCGAAATATCGCCAAATTTGGCACCAAAAATAATTTTGCATTTCCCACAACTCTAAAACTTTTAACCGATGAATGCTGAAATTTTGTATTTAGAACTATTGTAGCATCTAAACTTGCAGTGGATGACACTTGATGTTAATACATTTTTGAAATATTAATTCATTAATTAAATTTAAATTAATTTAATAAAAACTAAACTACAAATTTTTCTTTGTTGACCTAAGTAGGAATTGACTTAAATTTATATATATATAACTAATAAGTAAAACACAAAACATACTACAAATAAGACATACCTTGCATAAAAATATAATAGCTATTAGCAAGAATTAGAAACCACATTTTGAATAGATAATAAATAAAGTATAAAAATAAAATAAAAGCTAAGCCAAATAAAGTGCAAGAATTATTGTGAAAATAGAATGGAACGGAAATTATAACCACTGTCACTATCTTTATATATATATATATATATATATATATAGCTTGTTTAAGGGTGTAGTTCGAAGAAATAAAATCTCCCTCAAGGTCTAGGTACACAAATGGAAATTAACTAATTGTCTCAGAGACTCTGAAAAAATTCAGGATCACTCTTTATAAGCTGCATTACCCTCCGTAATAAATGAAACAGTGGTTCCTTTTATAAAACTTTAACAGAAAAAAATATGTAACATGAAATTGCACAGCAAAAGATTTTTGAAAAGTGACACATCCTACTAAATTGTCAATTTGTAAGAATTTTTTCTGAAAGTCTTGCAACTGATGCGGGTTTATCGCTTATTGCAGTGTATAGTACAGCTTGTAAAGAGGCATTCTAAAGATTTTAAAGTGCATGACATAATTAGTTTATTTGTATTTATTTAAGTGCATGACATAATTAGTTTATTTGTATTTATGTACCAAAATCACGAGATTTTTTTCGAATTACACCATTAATTTTGATGCTTTTCTAAATTGGCTAAGAAATCGGACCTACCAATCAAATTGTATTTGGTTAGAACACTACCATTTTTGATAAATCTCAGTTGCAACATCAATAAACCACTAGTCCTGGTAGAACCTATAGTGGAAGACCTTGCCTTTAGTTTCTTGTTGAAATTGTCAACCTTAATATTAGTGTTCACTTTTATACAGTTACTTTTAAAATTGTCCCTGGTCTTTTAATTGCCCCAAATAAAAACTTTCATGCCATACAAATATAATTTATTTTATTGAACAGCACGTAAATTTTATGCATAAGTTTGGTCTAAAACCAACCTTGCTTGAAACATCTACTTAGTTGTCGTAAACATCACATTCACCTGATGTCATGGAGTTTTTTCACAGCAATTTGAATTGTGTTATTGTCACTGAATATTACAGTACACAAGCAAAAAATGTGAAGTTTATGGTATTTCTTCTACTTTTCAGGTGCCCCCCCCCCCTTTACTGTTCGTTTCCTACTTTGTGAATATGTTACTAGATAACAAGGTTTCAATTCTAAAGACCAGATTAGTTAAAATTTTAATTGATACTTTCTTAACAAGCAATTAAAATGCAGAAAAAAAAATGTTCCTTTCAATTTTTCAGGTCTAGCATCCTACTAATAGTATAAATCTTATTTCAGGGTTCCTACTCATTTTTCAAAATGAAATTCCCCGAGTTTTCCAGGTGATTTTTCAAGAATTTTATGGTAATCAAAAAAATAAACATAAGTACCGAGTGACTACTTTTTATATACATGCCTCTTTCTAAGGTAATCAAATTATGATAATAGAAATCAAAATTATGCCCCTTCCTCAATTGTACCATAAACAATGATTACGTCATCAATATGGTTTCATATTCAATTTGACCTACAAAAACCAGGAATTATATAAAAGCTTTAGAGGAGTGGAAAGAGTTTTCAGCACTTTACTGATTGAGAGATCCACAATAAATTGTTTATACTACACTCAGTACACAAGGTTATTGGTAAACATTTCCATATTCTTTAGTACCAAAGGCATATTTAAGAGGGGGCAGACCCTTCTGAAATAAGGGTGTCTTCAGGCTGAAATTTTAAAGGGAACCATTGGACTTTTTAGATAGGTCTATAAATTCTTCAAAATGCAAATTGGATGTCACTGTAAAGTATACGAATCAAAAATTCTAAATATCGTCATGTTTCCCTCATTGGAGCTGCCCTTATTCTGAAAATGTTAACAATAATTTTAAAAACAAACAGCTTTTTAAACAATAGCATAGCTACCAACCTTGGAGAATGAAAATTAGGGAGATTTTCGAAAAAATTAGGGAGATTTTTTAAAAATTAGGGAGACTTTAAAAAACCCTTGTTAGCGATGAAAAAACTCCATGTACACATGCGTAATATATCAGTAACCAAGAAAATTACATATACAAGAAAAATGTATAGCTTAAAGCATTTATTAAAACAGCCAATTTTAAAATGCGATACTTTTTTAAAGATATAAACAATTTTTTAAACAGTAAATACTTTTGAACTATTTGCATTCATGGGCGCCGGCAGCATAGGCAGGGGGGGCACTTGCCCCTCCCCCTGAATTTTTGCAGGCATGAAAACAGCTGAAGAGCAAAAAAGAGGAAATACATGTGGACATATTTTCCAGCAAAAAATTGAAAAATTTACGTGCATGTATTTTCAGGCATATATAACAAGGTTGATAATGCAAAAACATGGAACTGGGGAATAATGTGTGAGCTTAAATTCAACCACTGTTAAACTAAATGGCGTACTAAACAATTTCTACCATTCAAATTTCAATCACAAACAAATTGACTGTGATCCTGAAGAAAATAACTATGCACTGTAAATGTTTAACAATCAGTTTTAGATATACAATATTTATTAAAAGAAAACAGGCTATAATTATTTAAAATAATTATCTTAAGTAAAATCCTAGATCAAAACAAATCATAAGTCTCACATCCAAATTTCAGACTATTCTTTTGATATGAAAATAAAATAAAAAATTGATTCTCAAAAAATATATATATATATATATATATATATATATTTGAAGACCTGTCTTTTTTTTTTTTTTTTTTTTTTTTTTTGATCAGAAATGGAATGAAAAATTATATATAAGGCATTGGCATTTTCTAAAATAAGCATTCAAATGATAGAATAAAATTGAAGTTTTCTTGTTTTATTGGAAAAAGAATAATTCTTTAATAAATTTCTAAATATTTTCTCAGGTAAAATTTTAGAATCTTAGCAGTCTTGCACACACAGAAGTGCAACTTACGACAGGGACATATGTTCTATATTAGCTGCAAAATACCAACTCACAAGATTATGCTTTTTAAAATTAACTGTAAAAATAATTACCAAAGAAAAACCTGCACATGAGAATAAAACGAAATAGCGATTTTCCTGATTTTAAAATTGAAAGGAAAATGATTCAGAAATCAATAAACATACTATGGGGAAAATAATACTTTTCTGTTGAGTTACTAAAATGTCTTAAATTTTAATTTAACAATAGAGCATTAAAAACTCTGTTTTACATCTTGTTTTTAAAATTATTCATTTACCAAAAGGCTGCAAAAAGACTGAAGTTCAGTTGGCAAATATGGAACCCGAAGATCGGGGATAGTTAGTTACCATAATTTAGCTAGTATAGTCCGAGGACTATGCATGTCAATAAGGGATTTTTTTCCAGGACGCGGACTATCTGGCTGAAATAAATTTCTTATGCAAAAAAATTTAGTATATTGATCTTGCTTTTTGATCTGTAGTTAGCGCGCAAGCTCTGGTGAATCCGATGGTAACAAATTTATTTCTGTAGAAAATAAAGCACATACATGCATTTCAAGTGACGGCACGTCGGCATGCAGGGAGCATTTGAATTTTTATTTTTTTCCCCATTATGTCATTTAATGCATCGACGTAGTTACAGGTGCGGACAAGCTTTGTGAAACCATTTTAGAAATATTTCAGTCCGATAGTGCTTTTTTTTTTTTTTTTTTAATAATTTATGTAATACGGGGGAAAACGGGCCTTCACAAACCGAGATACTGACGCCGCGTAGTCATCGCGAAGGTTGTTATTGTTTTGTCTTCACTGGGCGAGCTGGCTAATAAAGCAAGAGAGCAAATTCTGCCGAGACGTTAAAACATGACTTGTGTCGCCTCAATTCCTTTCTTTTTTTTCAATTGCGAGTGCAAATTTTTAATAAAGAGCATTTTTAAATTATATATTTCATTACTTTTAACCCAGAGAGAGTATCAATTGAATGTTGTTTAAAATTAAGTATTATGTGACTTGACCCATGAGAATTAGTAATGATCTTTTCTTCTTTTTTTTTTGCTTGGTTATGTACATTTTCATAAATGATTAATAAAAGTAATCTTTTTATTTGTTTAAGGGGGCGATACGTCTTGCCTAAGGACGAATTAATGCAATTTTATGAGCGGTTAGTTGAAATTTGTCTATTTTATGGAAGTAAAATAGAATTTCTTTTTCCTGTAGCGGAGGAGTAATCGCTCCCCCCCAACCCCTTTAATCCGTCCGTGGTCTTACCATTAGTTAACTTTTTACGAAGTTACGGTATATATTTTTAGTAAAATCCGCGTAACTGTTTAAAAAAAAAAAAAAAAAAAAACTCGGAAAATTTTGGGGTTTTTTTTTCTTACGGATTTCTTATCTTTAACTCACATTTTAAAAAAGCATTATTCTTTTATTCAGCATAAAATTAAGATGTGTACGTTTTTAATAGCTATAAATATCGAAGTATTTATTTATTGGAATTATTATTAATAATTTATTTATTTAAGAAATAAAGTATATTTAAACTACCATAAATTATTTTACTTCCTTTGCGTGTTGAAGACCTAAAGGAATACGACAAGATTTATATTTTAAATACCATTACTAAAAGCTGCACTTTTATACGTTTCAAGTTTTATTTGTCGTGCAGACCGTCAGTTTGCTTTATTTAAACAAAAATTCCAGTTTAGCATTCGTAAAATGTGTGGAAGTTCTCGTTCGGCCGACGATTTTTCCAAAACCAAGCAAATTTTTGGATCCGAAAATGACCACAAACATTTCGTTTTCAATCCACGTTCTCAAATATATTCGCTAACATCTGCCATTTTCTCAATAATCCACAATAGAAAGTGTCAGTTAAGCTGGTACGTGTCCGTGGAAAAAATTTATAGATTCATCAAGTGCGCAAAACAGCAATAAAAACACGTCGCGAGTAACAATAGCTCACCGACAACGGTTTTCCAGTGGCGAAAGGTCTCGATAGATAATTATTGTTGTGTAGTAGTTCGCCAAGTACATAATTATGTATCAGATGCCTTTCGAAACATCGAGGATCTAAAATAAGAATTTCCCCTTCAGGCCCGGACTGGCCTGGTCGGCGATTGCCGAGGGCCCCAAGCCCAAGGGGGCCCCGGTGAGGCATTCAAAAGGGGATATAAAACTTTATAATAAGAGTAATTTGATTAGTTACTTTCCAGCAATCTTACGCAGTGACGCAGCGGAGGATCCCAGAAACCCTGCGACGCAAGGGGGCCCCCGAAAAGTCAGGGACCCCTAAATCTCTAAAATAGTTAAATGTTATTTTTAGGCGCGTAAGCCTAATTTTCAAATATTACATACTCTAATATTCTATTTCCTCTAAATTTCTCAGTAAGAGGCAAGGCCTGATTTCCGGGAGGGCATTCGGGGCAAGCGCCCGGGCCCCCAAACTGTTCTTTAAAAATTTGTAAATTTTCAAAAAGTTTTCGAAAGAGGGGGGCCTCCAATGAAGCTTTTGCCCAGGGCTCCCAAATCGGCTCCTGAAGAGGCCCCTTTTAAATCTGTAGCCGAGGGCCCCCAAGAGAGCCAGTCCGGGCCTGTTCCCCTTCTGAACTAAGTTTTGAATTTACGAACTCAGAAATCAGTAACATTGCACTCTAGCAGACTTTAGTTTTAGGCGCAGTGCGAGGTGCAGTGAAAACGTACATCCCAGGTGCACATTATCGTCCTCTTGTTACTCTGCTATGTCCGCTAAGAACGTCGTAGATTTAAAACATGTTTTGCTTTTTAGGTTCGGTAATCACTGTTGTTTTCCCTTGCTTTTTTGTTCTTTTATGGTAACCATACTGTTAAGTAATCTTTGCGCTCTGGAGTAGTCTTAGCGAAGTTTCTTCAGTTTCTGTCGTTAGCATTTAACAAGTTCTGTAAATTTGTTTTCAAAAATTGATAAGTACATAAAACATGGGAATAATTTGGAAAAATTCGGGAGATTTATAAACTTTTCGGGAGATCGTTCCGAAATTCAGAAGTCTCCCGGAAAAATCGGGAGGTATGGCAGCTATGCAATAGTAACAATAAGGTATAAAATAGATGATTCATCTCGTATATGTCCATTTCCGATAGTGTGCATGCATCATTAGGGAAGTAGTTGGCCACTAGATGGAGTTAAGAAGGCCATAAAAAGAAAGAAAGAAGAAAAAAAAAAAAAAAGAGGGGTAAAATTTTTTTAATTCCAGGGTTGGAGCTGGATTTTCCAGGTTTTTACAGAAAAATTAAATTTTCCCATGAGATTTCCCCGGGTTTTAAGAGCGAATTTTCATGTTTTCCAGGTTTCCCTGAGGACGTATGAACCCTGTATTTGTACTACTATTTGGATTATATTATCTCAATTGAGCAGCATTTATCAGATGTGCCAAGTTTTCAAAATCAAAAAGCTTGAGATTAGTTCTGTGTACATTTTAAGCATAAAATGCAGACATAATCAATGCTTTTCCTTAATATCATGAATGTCCATATAAGCTTAGCAGTATTCCATTACTTGAGTTGTATAATGAAAACAAATTCAATTTCAAAAATTTGCCAAAGAAATATTAGAAAATATTAAATCATCAGTCAAACAGATACAAAATTATACTAAAATATGAAATATCTAATTTCATAACAAGATATTTTTTTCTATTTTAATCTTCTATAGCAGGGATGCACTATAGTCCATGGGCCAAAATTGGCCTGTAACGATAGTTTCGTTGGCCTGCAATTCCCATAAAAAAATAATTTGCATAGATTGTATTTGTTCATTTTTTGAGCAGACATTTTCATTTCCCAATAAAGCATTTTTATGTGAATGTGAAGTTTTTGTAAAACCTAAACTTAACCTCCCAATAAAGCATTTTTATGTGAACTAAAAATGCTTTATTGGGGGTTTAGCTAAAGTTTCAGGAAAAAAGAAAAATGTAACTGCTTCTTTTAATACAACAAAAGTACCAGCAAAGCATGAACAAAGTTGTGAAAATATTGTTACTTCCTTGTATGGAGTATAAGGAAGTAATGTGATCCCGAAAAATTTTGGGGGCCAAGTTTTGATGAAAAAACCAACTTTGACTATCTCTAAATTTACTTTTAAGAATTTTCTTCGATGCATTTCATCGTAAGCTAGCATGCATGATCCTATAAACACATCTGCAACTCATTTTGACCAGCAAAGAGTTTATTTTGGCCAGTTTTTCCAAGCCATCTGTACGTACGTACGTATGTAACTCGCATATCTCAAAAACTATTCGTCGTAAAATGTTGAAACTTTATATTTAGGATTGTTGTAACATCTAGTTGTGCATCCCCCTTTCGGTTCCATTCAACTGGATAGTTTATCTACAAGGTCACCCAAGAGATTCTAAATACATTACGCTGTATGGGCCGAAATTCATTAAAGCGTATTTTAGAGGTTTTTTGCTATTTCAAACGACTCAGAAGTGATATATGCTATAAAGAGTTACAACTACTATTAGGTCACACTTTCACTATATATATCTTGTACAAATTTTCAAAAGTTAATAAAATACTCTTTTATTCATTCATTCAAGTTCAGATACATTTTTTTAAGCTTGTACTGGATGATACTGGATGTTAATACAGTTTTGGTCAAAATTAACTGGATAATTTATCTACAGGACTGCCCAAAAGCTTCTGATGGGCCATTACGCTCTATAGGCCGAAATTCATTAAACTCGCATATCTCAAAAACTATTGGTCGTAGAATGTTGAAATTTTATATTTAGGATTGCTCTAACATCTAGTTGTGCACCACCCCTTTTGGTCCCAATCGAATGGATAGTTTATGTACAGGACCACCCAAAAGATTCGAAATACATTACGCTCTATGGGTTGAAATTCATTAAACTCTCATATCTCATAAAGTTTCGACATTCTACACCTAATAGTTTAGAATTGTTGTAACATCTAGTTGTGCACCTCCCCTTTCGGTTCTATTTAACTGGAGTTTACGTACAGGACTGCCCAAAAGATTCAAAATACATTACGTTCTATGGGCCGAAATTCATTAAACTCTCATATCTCAAAAACTATTAGACGTAGAATATTGAAACTTTATATTTAGGATTGTTGTAACATCTACTTGTGCAGCTCCCCTTTCAGTTCCAGGCACCAAAAATTATTTCGTATTTTGTATAACTAAAACTTTAACCCGTAGAATTTTGAACTTTCGTATTTAGAACTATTGTACTATCTAACTGTTTTCAATATCTGTTTTGACTGCAATCGACTGGGAATTTATTTACAGGGTCAGCCAAATGACTTTAAATACATTAAGGTGTATGGGTGAATTCAATTCATTGAAAATCTGTGGTCAATGACTACTTTGGCTATCCCCAAAATCTCGCAGGCTATCTCAAGCTTATCGGCTTTTGGTGAAATTGCCAAATAAAGTGTCAGATGGAAATCTTTCAAACTGCACTCAGCTTGGCGATATCGAAATATTTGGCTAGAAATCGCTAAACCTTACTATTACTGATATTCTATCTATTTAAAACAAAATAAGTTTAGATGAAGTGTGCAGAAAGTATTTTTCATTTAATAGACGTGCAAAGAAGTCATGTGTTGTCCACATCAGATTTTTTACATACAGTTTTAAATTCATAAAAAAAATTCTAATTATGTTTTCTATTAAACAGTGTAGTGTTTAGTAATAAGACTATTATGTTTACAAATTGTGATCAGTTTTAAGGTATGAAAATCCTTCAATGATAACTTTTTAATTCAGAAAATCGTCATTGATATCAACATGTGTCTGAAATATTGGGTCAGTATTTGCATAGGTATTTATGTTTGTTTTCTTCACAAATAAGCCATATGTGCACTGCATCCTAAAATTCATGTGAAATGCCCTGTATATTGTATGGTTCAAAGATGAAAAATAATGTTCTCATGGAATAAAGCAAAAAGTATGAAAAATGCTGCTTCAGTGCTGTTTAACACAGGCATTCCCCCATATTGTCGATTCTGTACTTTCAAAATTGTGAGTGTGTACATCAGTGGTCCATTACCTTTTTTCTTTAGATTGCACAGCCTTCACAGATGTTATGCAGACTTGCAATGTCATCTAACATGATTAAAGCATATATATTTTTTTGGAAGCTATTTAATTCTTATACAGTCTCATATTTACACATTTGCAGAGTTTTAGACTGTGGAAAGATTTTACTGTATGAGAAATACACCAAATGAAAAAAACTTCCATGATAAGCTGACTGTTATGATGTAATTGCTCATTTTCCATGTGTGCAATTAAAGTACTGAACAGATCCTTAATTTATATATTTTGTAATTAGTATGCATATAAAAATATATAGTAATATCAGTATGTATTTTCAGACTAACAGAACTGAAGTATTTCAAGAAATTGTGATGACTTGTGAAGCACATAATGTAACAAACTTACTAAATGAAATGCTATCATATGAAATAAAAGACTACTGAAGAACTTTTTGTAATCACAATTTTTTTTTCTCCAGACATCTTATCTACAGTTAATGATGAGCTATAATACAATGCATGTGGGTTTGCAGTAATCAACATCCATTTGATTACTTTCAGGTGAATGATGTTTCTTAATGCAAACACAAGCAAACAGTCAATATATATATATAGCCAGCTATTGAAAAGTCAGTTCAACATTTTAAAAAATTTGTTGACTAAATTGCATAGTCTTTTTAATTTTTATCTTCTTTCTTCTCTTTCTCAGCATCTTCAGTGCTACTACTAGTGCTGTCGCTACTTTCACCTGTAGACCCTTGTCTTTCATTTGCCATCTGCAGAAAAGAAAAGAATCATTGTAGTTAAAACTGATTCCTATTTTCCTAGGTGAAAACACACAAACACTTTATTTTTAAAACACATGGGGCCAAAGCCCCCAGACTCGCTACGCTCGCTTTTCATATGAGGCATTCGGCCCCTAATAAGGCTTATTCGTAAAAAAGACATAATTTCAACAGACAAAACCCGAAGATTGGATCTGATAGAATGTTACTGAGCTACACATTGCTTGGTTCTTGCATGTTCATTGGTACATAAAAATTTAAACTTCGCTCTACACTAGACCTCTTCCCCCTCATAACACGGAAGATATTTTGTTATGGGAATGCGTGTTGTACGGGTCCTGAGCTATACTCCACCTGGAGTGCGGACTCCGCTTATAATCACTGGAAAAATTATTTGCACTCCTCAGAAACACAATGATATTTAATGTTGCCATTCAAAAGTTATATTAATTAGGAGATAAAGCGTAATAAAATCAGAACATCTGTTTCAGCTGTATTTTTTATAATGTAAAACCTATTGGACACCTTGCGAATTTGCCACCCATGGCGACTTTTCATTATTTGGCAATTGACACATGCCTATTCTACAGCTTACGAAATATTGTAACAATAGATTAAAGCTGTTGTGAACTAATAGTATCTATATAAATAAAATTAGACTTTTGTCTGTACATTTCTTGGAATTCAAAAATTTTGCGATTTCTATCTGTTTCAAGCACCCAGGATTCCGAAGCGACCCTCAAAAAAAAAGTTTGTCTGTCTGTCATTCTGTCCGTGATGCTTTTTTTGTTTAAGCATCACGTAAAAACAGCTGAAGCGAATGATATGAAATTGGGTGTCATGATAGGTGGTCACTCAATTTAAAACATAGGTGTCAAATTTTTAGAAAATCTTGATTAGATTTTCAGATTTTGCGAAAATCGTTTCAAACTGCGTAAATTTGTGTTCAAGCATCACGCAAAAACGACTGAAGCGAATAATATGAAATTGGGTGTCATGATAGGTGGTCACTCAACTTAAAACATAGGCGTTCCATTTTTAAAAAAATTTGATTGGATTTTGAGATTTTGCGAAAATCCTTTCAGACTGCGTAAATTTGTGTTCAAGCATCACGTAAAAATGACTGAAGCGAATGATATGAAATTGGATGTCATGATAGGTAGTCACTCAACTTAAAACATAGGCGTCGAATTTTTAAAAAATCTTGATTAGATTTTGAAATTTTGCAAAAATCATTTCAAACTGCGTAAATTTGTGTTCGCACATCACGTAATAACTGCAAAGATGAAAAAATGATATTTGGTGAAATGATAGGTGGTCACTCACCTTAAACTATAAGCATCTAATTAAAAAAAATCGATCAGATTTCGAGATTTTGTGAAAATCGTTTAAAACTGAGTGAATCTTTGTTCCCGCATTACATAATAGCGACTAAAGCGAACGATATGAAATTTGGTCACACGATAGATGGTTGCTCAACATAAACTATAGGAGTCCAATTTTTTAAACATTTTTATTAGATTTTGAGATTTTGTGAAAATTCTCTCAAAATACGTTCAATGATGATTTCTTCAAACTTCACGTAATAACAACTAATATGAATGATACGAAATTTAGTGATATGATAGGTAGTTGCTAATCTTAATTTATAGGCGTTGAATTTTAAAAATATTTTGATTACATTTTGAGATTTTGCAAAAATCGTTTTAAAATGCTGAAAATTGTTCCAGCATCACGAAATAAAGACTGCAGGGAATGAAACGAATTTGGGTGACATGATAGGTTGTCACTCAACTTAAATTCTGGTCTTCCAATTTTTCAAAATGTTGATTAAATTTTGAGATTTTGCGAAAATTATTTCAGTATGTGTAAATATTCATTCGCGCATCACATAATTACGTCTAAAGCGAATCAAATGGTATTACTTAGTTACTCTCTAACCTGTAATATTTTAACAATACATAAAAATTATAACTTCGCTTTCTTTACTTTGGCAACATACTACATTCATTCTGTGTACTCCTACAATGCTGACGAAAGTTCTTGCTTTTTGAAAATTTGTATTCACTAACCCGTCGAGGACGGGTACTTCAGCTAGTTTAAATATATGTAAAGCATATTCTATAGCTTACGAAATATTGTAACAATAGATTAAAGCTGTTGCGAACTAATAGTATTTAAATATATGTAAAATTATGTGGCATACTTTTATGTCGCATTTTTGGGACGCGTTTTTCATACAATTTTCAATAAAAGGGGTGAGAGATAAAATGACATAGTCATTAATAGGTGGAGAAAAGCTGCACAGAAAAATGCACAATTCCAACTGAATGAAAATTTCAAAAACTTATTCTCAGGTGTATTCAGCAGACGATAAATTGCGCCAAGCATTAGAATCATCTCCTCAAAATCACACAAAACCGTTTAGTTTTTCGCCAAATTAAAAATTTGTTTAGTCTCAGAATTTCTTTTTCTTTGTTTCTTTTGAGTATAAAACAGTTCATTCCTGCTCTGATTTCCCATGCACACAATATTTTAATTTAAAAACAGCCTTACAAATAATATAGACAAAAAAAAAAAAAATCGTTACTTTTATTTTTACTTCAAGAGTCTGAATTATTAATAAACTTGACGAATGTGGCAACCTAGATAAGCTTAAACGTCGCTTTTCCACTGTGGGGTTACAATTACGAAATGGCGGAAAGCAAAAATTAGCCTTTTGTGATACGTTTTTTTATCGATATCTCCTAAAATAATTCGAATTTTGAAAAAAATCGCTTCGATGTGTGTCGGGAACTGTCATGGAAAATTTCCGTACAAAATTTGGTAGGTCTACGATCGCCCGTCTGCAAGCTATGCGAGACACATTCAAACAAACTAACTAACAGTTTACACATTGTTTTATTAATATAGAAGAAAGATAGAATTACGCCCATTTTACGCCAAAATAAAAACTAACTCATGTTTGTAAGTTTCACACGATTCTAGATACTTGGAAACGCTTTGTTGCAAAAGAATGAATGATTTTATGCCAAATCTGACAACCATTATGCTTATTTTTTTCAGTTTTTTATTAATATCTTCTAAAATAATTTGATTTTTGAAATTTAAGTCAGCTTAACAGGTTCCTCGGAATTTTTCTGAATCTGTGGGCATCTTAGTCGAAACTCAAATCCCCACAGTTTAGGAGGAGATAGGCCAACAAGCTTTGACAGTGCCATCGGCCTTTACTTTTTTTTTAGAATAGAGAGAAACCTGTAATTAAGCTTTTAATAATATGAAAGATAATACAAAGTATCAAAATAAAAAATCACACAAAGGAAAGTATTTAAACTATCCTATGGCCAAAAAAAAAAAAAAAAAAAAAAAAAAGTACCAAACCTCACCTTTTTGTATGCAGCTTCAAATAATTTTAGAGATGCCTGTTGTAATTCTTGTGTTGCTTTGCGCATTGTTTCAGGTGATTCTTGGTCCTTATTTGCAATGAGCTGTCTGACTTCATTAATTTTATTTTTAATATTAGTAACCTGTTTAAAGAAGTTATTCAAAATAAATACACTTTTTAAGTCAATGGCATCTATGAAAGAGACACTACATTAATGTCTAATTATTTTAATCAAAGCATTATATAAATGAGCACTGATCTGAAAAACAGAGGGAGGAACACTTATTTTTTGCATTAAAGTAATTCAAAGCTTTCTGAAGTTTTTAGCAAAATGCAACAGTGAAAATTTTTGGAGCATTCGAATTAAGACTGATTATTGGATCTTATTTAAAGGGGCGGGGACAACTTTCCTATTAAAACTAAGAGACAAAATATTACTTTTCCTGCACTAAATCATGCTAATTGCATAATAAATTATATTAATAACTATTTAGGATACAATCACAATATGTTAAAACATTTAAGCAAATTTTTTTTAAGTAGGTTAGACTACCAGTAAGTTAACAAACCAATTAAATTTTTAAAAAATTACTCTTTCTTTGTTTAAAAATTAGTTTGGAAGAGTTTTCTTGTTGACAGATTGGCAATGGTTTCTTTCCATGCAATCCGAAGCTATTTCATGCTTAATTAGTTTCCCTGGTCACATGTCCTTCTCTTGAAAAAATTATCTTTTGTTGGTATTAAGTGTTCCAATACTGGGAATATTATGATGAACAATACAATGCCTCTTCATTTACTGGGCTATTGTGACACTTCATACTTGAATGCTCCCTCCCCCCCACCTAAAAGAACCCCAATTTTAATAACTTATAAGCTTCCCTAGACTTTTACATAAATTACACAATAAAAATGTGCTCGAACAGATAAATATTAATGCCTACTACAAAAGAATTGTGATTTTTTTAATTAATTGTGCCCAAGTGTTCATTAACTGGTCAGTTTCTTTACAAAATCGTGTGCAATTTTCAACAGTAAATTGGGTGAAGTTTCTTTCCAAAATGCTAGAATAAAAGGTGTGAAAAACAACCCAAAAAGTCTTACCTCTTCTTCTGGTAACTGGCTTTTGAATTCTTCCATCTTAGATTCTGTATCATGTATTATACCTTCAGCTTGATTTACAACTTCAACAATTTCCTGAAATAATTCAAGAGCAATTTTATTGCAACTACACATACTTACAATTTAAAAAATCATTAAAATTATATATTTGAAAATTGAAATTTTATCAACAATTACATTTGTCAGAAACATACCCACATATACAAATAAAGTTACAGAAATCGTTTAACTGATAGTTTAATAATAATATTGACAACAATTAATTGGAATTATTAAAATTGAAGCCCGGTGGCGCAACAGTTAGTGCACATTTCACTAACTGGGAATATTTTTTTACGGGGTCAGCATAAAAATGAATTTTTTTTTTTTATGTTCTGAAAATGTTAATAAACACTATAAAATTCTGCCCGTTATATTACTTTGTGATTTATTGTACATGTGCATGATCAATATTTAAGGAATAAAAGCCTAGGTCGGTGTTTTGGGGACACTCTTGTATATACTGACATGTAACTTTTTTAATTAGCAGATTTACAATTATATTTTAAGAAATCTTTCCTTATTACTTATATAAGCTGTGCATGTTCATTAAACTTGTATGTAAGTTATGCAATATTTAAAAAAAAAATGAGAGTGGCCACTTAAAATTTCAAGCTCAGTGGCCACTGGCTACCTGCAAATTTTCTGAATTTTGACTTCTACGGGCTGAGCAAGGTTCTCTCAGCTTTTCATCACTTGAGTGGGTCTTTAAAATAAGTACCAAGTTGCTTCGGTGCTAAACACTGGGGGGCTTTGTGTCTAGCTGACCACCTGGCCGAGGCATATGCTTTCATACCCCAGAGTAAATGGTCACAAAAGCGCAGTTGGGCAGCGCAGGCCTAGGCCCACAAGTGGGCTGTTGTGCAAATGTTTAACATAATTAATATTAAAATTGTTAGGTATAATTATAAATATGTATAGCTCAAAATCGTGGATTGAAATTATGCAATGATTACAGATTTAAATCTCTCTTATTGTGGTTATAATCTGTGATGATTTCTTTCCTATTCATGAGCCTTTTAATTTTCATATAATAAATTGGCAACTAACATTTTGACTTCTTTAGAAACTGTTTTAGGGTTCCCCTGTATGAATATTAGTCAACTAATGACTTACCTTCTTGACTTTATCTTGTTCTGCATATTTTTCAGCATTCTTAATCATATTTTCAATTTCATCTTTACTTAATCCACCAGATGACTGAATAACAACTGCAAAAGAATTATTTCAGCTTTTTCTTTCTTTTTTTTTTTTTTTAAATACATGAGGTAGTTGTATGTATTTCACATATTGTACTTCTATACATACTATTTTGCTCTTTGCCAGTTGCTCTATCTCTAGCAGATACATGTACAATTCCATTTGCATCAATATCAAATGTGACTTCAATCTGTGGAACACCTCTGGGAGCAGGTGGAATGCCAACCTATAATTAAAATTCCGGTCAAATTTTAAATTTTTTTTTATCAATAAATAATATATATGAACAACTTTCATACTGAGGCTAACTGATGCAACTTTTTAACATTCAAAAAAGACCCCTTCTAATAACCCTTGGATTTTCAATTTTTAAATTCTCCAAAATAGTTGTGCTATTCTTATATCATAAGTTGTCTTTCCTTTTATGCTTTAGACTTAAAGCTTGTATTAATATAAAGAACTTGATATATTAATGACAAAGCAGTTGGGGTTTGTTGTTTTTGTGGTTACTTAATGTGCATGCAAAGTTTTTATTTCAACTAAAAAATTAATATAATAAGCATAAAATACCTTTTTAATCCATTTAAAATAGGGATGCACTGAATATTCGGTTGGTATTCAGTATACTGCCTATTTGGCTGACAAACCGAATATTCAATTCTGCCGAATAATAGTATTCAGCAACCGAATAGTAAGCAAATTTGAATATTCAACAACTGGGGTAAAAAAATAAAACTATACGATGAAAGTTATATTATAGTGCAACATTAATTCAAATTGTTTCATTTTAATATCACATTCAAAGTAATTTTAATGTTCAGATGTTAAATTTAAATTTTGGAGCTTTTTAATTTTTCTTAAATTTTATGACACATTACATCAGGGTGTCTACCACAAAAATACATCATGCCAGGGTTGCAGAATATGTGCGATCCGGCACTCTAGGATCGGGGGAAATTTTGTAGAAAATTATACAACTGATTTAGATTTTAACAATAAATTACAAAATTCTTTGAGTTTTTCTTTCCCCTTTCCATTTTTAAAGCGATTTTTTTTTTCCAACTTTTTCACCAATCAGCCATTTGCTTTCTGTTAACTTGTACCAATTGCTATTAAGTAAACATGCATGTAGCTTGTACATTGCAAATCTTTTTACATTTATGGTAATACAGAACTTATGCACGTCTATAACATATAAAATTTTGGGGAAATTTTCAAATGGATTGAGGAAAATGTTGAGAGTAAAAACATTTTCTGTACCCCAGCATTACATAATAGAATGAAGGAAAATTATACTTTTAAATTTAACACTATTAATATATATTATTAAATATTTTTGTATATGTAGTTCTGTAAAACAATATAAAGTATTACCTAAAGATTATGATAATATATAATACTTTAAAAAGTAATTAATCGCCAACAAAATTTAAAAATATTTAAACATTTTATTTCTTTAAGTTTTATATAAAAAGCATCTTGATTTAAATTTATTTCAAATTACTTAAATTGCAATGTACACACTGTAATAGCACTTTGAGTACTCGAGCTTTTCAGTTGAATTACCAAAAATGTCTTATTTTAATTTACAGTCAAACATTAAAAACTGTACTTAAAAAAAAAAAAAAAAATTAAAGTAAAATCAGCCATTTTCTTCCCCCCCCCCATTTAGCCATATAAAATCAGTCTTATCCAAATCTGTATCCTTTGCATTAGCTATGAAACATGGAGATCAGCGATAATTATAATTTTTAAGTTGAATCCAAGTAATTGTTTTTAAAAAGAAAATGTGGAAAAAATAAACAAAACACTGAATTTAAAAGGAAACTAAGGAAGAAAAAAAAGTTACTCTAGTATCCAACAACTTTTTTTTTTTTTTTTTTTTTTTTTTGAGGAGGAGGAGGAGGGAAGGCAGGTAACTGATATACTTTTCTCAAGTTTTGAAGATACATATTTGCCAACTTTTAAAATTCCTAAGGTGTAAAACAACACGCAACTGACAAATTGAACTATTGTCAGTTCAATATACAACTATTTGGCAGACATTTTTTAAGATGTCTGCTAAATAACATGAAAATGCATTTTAAATGAATTTTATAAAAAGCATACAAACAGTATTTTAATGTTTACCCATGAAATAAACCACGAAAGTTTTGTCTACTTGCATAGTTTAAATAGTATAAAATATTAAAATTTACATGTCACACACTTAATATATATCTCTCAAACAAAAAAGAAAAACAATTCACACTGGACACAAAATTTATATGATTTTAAACCCTTTAGGGAAGGAGAAAAAATCAATTATTTAATACATAACCACGATAATTGGCTTTCAGAAATATTTAATTTTTCCTAATCAAAACAGTCTTTTGCATAATTTTTGTTCATATTTGAGCCTGGGATCTTCAGTGAAATTTTTTTTTTACATTTTAAAAAGTGGTCAAAAACTAACTTAGATTTGAAATAAGGATCAATTTTATTCTAATTTCAAATAAGAGATGCCGGTGGCAATTCGGTAATCTTAAAATAAACAAAACTGCGGGATTCCACCGAAAAATCTCATTAATAATAAATTTTAAGAAATTTTAATTTTAAAACGAAATATGGGGCATACTTTATTAAATTAAAAAACTTCAAAAATGATAAAAAAAACGTCAACTTGATGACAAAAGCATAAAGTTAGTAAAGTATGGACAAGTATATTCAAGTTGTCTAAATAATTTCACTTCTTTCCTCATACGTGGAAAACAGTGTGGTGGGGGATTTGTATCTTAAGCCAAATTTTTTTCACTTCATACAATTTGCACTTTTAAAAAATTGCATAGCTGCCAACCTTTGAGAATGAAAATTAAAATTAGGGAGACTTTAACAAGAAAAATTTATAGCTTAAAACATTTATTAAAACGGCTAATTTTAAAATGTGATACTTTTGAACTATTTGCATTCATGGGCGCCGGCAACATAGGGCAAAGGGGGGGGGCACTTGCCCCCCCCGGGAAATATTCTGGCAGCGCCCATCTTTGCATTACAAATGAATTAAAATACCGAGAACGTTTTGAACGTTTCGAGCCGTATTTTTTGGCTATATCGAAATCCGGGAACATCTTTTTGAATAATGCTCCTGCGTGATCTGAGCAACTTAGTGGCAAGTTATGCTCAATGATGAACTTAGTAAATAAGCACTCTGCTTTTATCACGCTTAGATCCTGGGATGTAGCAAATGAGAAGTCAATCTTAAACTGTTTGCACACGCTTTAGTGTTGGTTTGATGCTTTCTCAATTTAGCGTGAGTCACAATGTCATTTCTTCCCCCGTGCACGATAGCAATATCGCATGTACTATATGTGCAAAATGCGTTTGCACCTTTATTTGACGGTTTGATAAATTTAAAGTCCTTGGAATAATCAGATTTAAATTGCATTAAATACTTTTTTCCAGACATAATTTTACCGCTCACTCAACTACGAACACCACAATCTAGCATGCTGGATCACAAAATACATAAACATACACGTGCAGAGTGGAGTGGAGTGGAGGGGGGCAGCTCTGTAATTTGATTCTGCAGAGTGTTATCGATAATCCCAACAGTCGTCTTTCAGAAATTCATGGGGGAATCGGCAAGAAAGGTCTACGGTCTACGTGCTATGACGTCATTACGAAATATCAGATTCGGCCAATAGCGAAGTTTCTACAGTTTTTGTCGTTAGCATTTAACAAGTTCTGTAAAATTTTTTCAAAAAATGATAAGTACATAAAACATGGGAATAATTTGGAAAAATTCGGGAGCTTTATAAACTTTTCGGGAGTTCGGGAGATCATTCTGAAATTCGGGAGTCTCCTGGAAAAATCGGGAGGTATGGCAGCTATGAAATTGTGCAAGACCGTCATTATGCTTTATTTCAACAAAACATAAGAAATTCAAGTTTTGTAATCGCAAAATAACGGAACTAGTACAGTAATGAAAATGAAGGAGTGGATGTTTTGATTAGGGGGGGGGAACATTTGTAAAAGCAACTTGGCTTTTTTCGTGCAATTTTATGGTTCTTTCTTCTACAGTAAATTTTAAGCAATTATTCTTTAAGCAAAATAAGGGTCGTAATTTTATTTAAAAAACTTCAAAATATATTAATCCAAAAGAGTGGCGAGATTTTTATTTTAAACTACCAAATTTTTTCACTTAATAAATCTACACTTTTACAAAAGTTGTGTATGGCCACCATTATGCTTTATTTCAACAAAAGAAAAAAAAATTTTTTTTTTTAAATTAAAGTATGTAATCTTAAAATAATGCGAATTCAGTTTGCCGACAAATTTTTCATAATCAAGCAAATTTTCAGACCCGAAAAATGACCGAAAACATTCGGTTTTAGATTCTAATTTTATTGTATTTGGCATCATCTGCAATTTTTATCTCTATATATGCTAGTCTATGTTAGGAAAACTGACTGTAAACCTTACCTTAATGGTTCCATGACATGTGGCTGTTGTCTCATTATTATAAAAGGATGCTGGATAATTTAACTATCTGCCTTAATCTAAAGGCATTTCTGGCTTTTTATTTTTCTTCATTAAACCTTGTGCTTAACATTGTTATAAGTTCTTTTAATATTAAAGCTTCCAACAAGCACGTATTTGCTAGCAAAACATTTTGAGTCGTACATGTGTACTATGTGTTTTCATGTTTGGACGCTTCACAAATATTTAAAAAGATCATTACTAATAATATATAAAGGAAACATTACATTTTACAGTATTTTAATTCCTTAAGTTTTACACCATGTGAAATATTAAGTATTGTTTAAAAACAAATTAAAATCATTAGTAACAATGATCAATTAAGTTTAATAAATTTTTACTAAATACTCAGTATGAGGCCGAATACTCGGCAAGAACTTTAACTGAATATTTGATATTCGGCAAAATATGGTATTCAGTGCATCCTTAACTTGAAAAGTTTGAGCTATTAGTTTCACATTACTTTGAACCCTAACATACCAAAGGAGTAATTGGATGACCCCAGAGATGAAAGCAATGCTTGGTTAGGAGTGTTGGTGACGTACACTTGGAATGTTAAAGGTATTAATAAATTTAAAATTCCATCTTTCAGAATTAGTGCAAAAAATTTACCAATGAAAACTGTCCTAAAAGCTTGTTATCTCCAGCCATTTCTCTTTCTCCTTGAAAAACTTTAATTTCTACTTGTGTTTGACCATCAGCAGCTGTTGAAAATATCTGAAATGATAAGAAGTCTTAAAATGTTGAATATGGAAAACATACAATATAAAGTGCAAATTACAAAGAACAGCACACATGCATATACAACAAATATATTTTTTTTCCTTTCTTCTTTCTTACCAACCTGCATAGATAACTTAAAACAACACTTACCTGGCTCTTTTTTGTGGGAATGGTTGTATTTTTCGTGATGAGTTTAGTGAAAACACCTCCAAGAGTTTCAATACCTAAAGATAATGGCGTCACATCTAACAGCAGTACATCTGTTACATCACCAGCAAGTACACCACCCTGTATACAAAAATAGTTTATATTGTTTTAGAATTATTTTATAAACTTAATTCATTTTCTAAGAAAAAAAATCTGATGTGTCCAACACATGACTTCCTTGCACGTCCATTAGATCAAAAATATTTTCGACGCACTTCCTCTAAATTTGTTTGAAAGAGATAAAATATCAATAATAGTAAGGTTCAGCGATTTCTAGCCAAATATTTCGATATCGCCAAGCTGAGTTCAATTTGAAAGATTTCCTTCTGACACTTTATTTGGCGATATTTCACCAAAAGCCGACAAACTTGAGATAGTCAGCGAGATTTTGGGGATAGCCAAAGTAGTCATTGACCACAGACTTTCAATGAATTGAATGCATCCATACACCTCAATGTATTCAAAGTCATTTGGCTCACCATGTAAATAAATTCTCAGTCGATTGCTGTCAAAAAAGATATTGAAAACAGTTAGATATTACAATAGTTCTAAATACAAAGTTAAAAAATCTACGGGTTAAAGTTTTAGAGTTATACAAAATAGGAAATAATTTCTGGCGCCAAATTTGGCGATATTTCGGCGAAACTCGTCAATGTCGACGACATTTGGCGAGATTTTAAGCATAAACCAAACAATGACAGATTATTGCCAAATTTGGCGATATTTCGCCAAAACTCGCCAAGAACGATGACAAATGGCGATACTTTGGGCATGGACCAAATGACTATCGCCAAATTTGGCGATATTTCGCCAAAACTCGCCAAGGTCGAGGACAGACGGCGAGATTTTGGGCATGTACCAAACAATGATTGTCTACAGTTGTATTATAATGAAGATGTCCATAGACATTAAGGTACTGAAATTCTTTTCGGTGGTCCTGTAAATAAACTCTCCAGTAGATTGGAACCAAAAATCGAGATGCACAACTAGATGTTACAACATTCTTACATATGAAATTTCATAATAGTTTTTGAGATTTGAGAGTTAAATATGCACACACGTACACCAAAAGTCGCCAAGCTTGGCGACTTTTGGCATAGTTCTTGAGGGAGGCACGTGACCGTGGTCGGACCATTACCTAACTTATGTGGTAGGACGGTATTGTGCTTGAAATGGATGAATGCCCCTAAAATTGCTATTGACCGTAATGTATTGGAAATCTTTTGAGTGTTCCTGTAGCAGAACTATAAATGATAAAGACACTTTTTTTAATGGAGAAATTCATTTTCTAACTCTTTACAGCATATATCACTTCTGAGTTGTTTGAAATAGCCCAATACCTCTAAAAAACGCTTTGATGAATTTCGGCCCATACAGCGTAATGTATTTCAAATCTTTTGGGCGGTCCTGTAGATAAACTATTCAGTCGAATGGAACCGAAAGGGGAGGTGCACAACTAGATGTTACAACAATCCTAAATATAAAGTTTCAACATTCAACGCCTAACAGTTTTTGAGATATGCGAGTTTAATGAATTTCGGCCCATTGAGTGTAATGTATTTCGAATGTTTTGGGCAGTCCTGTAGATAAACTATCCAGTCGAATGGAACCAAAAGGGGAGGTGCACAACTAGATGTTACAACTATCCAAAATATGAAGTTTTGACATTCTACGCCTAATAGCTTTTGAGTTAGGCGAGTTTAATGAATTTCGGCCCATAGAGCGTAATGTATTTCGAATCTTTTGGGCGGTCCTGTACATAAACTATCCATTCGATTGCCACCAAAAGGGGAGGTGCACAACTAGATCATAGAACAATCCTAAATATCAAATCTCAACATTCTACGACCAATAGTTTTTGAGATATGCGAGTTACATACATACGTACGTACGTACGTACAGACGGCATGGAAAAACTGGCCACAGTAGACTCGCCACTGGTCAAAATGAGTTGCAGACGCGTTAATATGATCGTGCACGCTAGCCTACGATGAGATGCATCGAAAAAAATTTTTAAATTAAATTTAGAGGTAGTCAAAATCGGTTTTTATGTCGAAATTTGGCCCCCAAAATTTTTCGGGATCACATTACTTCCTTATAGTACGTACAAGGAAGTAAAAAAAAAAAAAAATCAAGGAAAAAATTTGCAACTGCAATGCATTTCAATTATTTGGGATACATCAGGGCTAAAGAAAATTGCCACAACTAAGAAGCTGGCCTAATTAGAAGTTCATCAAATTGCAATTAACCTCTCAATTTTCGAATTAATATTCTACGATTATTTAAATTTTCTTGCTATTTATTTATTTATTTTCGTAAAATTTGAGACTGCAGTTATTGCGTGCATTCAGATAGGAGATATAAAATTTCCTTTTTGGTACAACCAATCATCAAATAATGCATTGTACAGAAGAACTGCAGTCAAACCTGTCAATCTCGAGTACATAAATCTGCAATCATACCACTGTATTTTTCTACATCAAATGGAAACAAAAGGTTTTTAATTGACAGCCTTTAAAACCTCTGTAACTCGAAGCTTCTTTATCTCTAATTTTTTTCCTTTCCCCATGAGATACGAGATAGACTTTTTGATCACAGTCAAACCTGTCTTTTAAAAAAAAAAAAAAAAAAAAAAAAAAAAATTGTTGCTTTTAGGCCTTTTATAAAGAAAATAGTTGCCATAGTCGCCTTTTGCTGAAAATAGTAAGTAGCAAATAGTTGCCAGTGGCGGCCCTGTACTGGTATAAAAAATCTCTCAATATCAAGATAAAAATATTTTAAGAAATGTTACCTGAATAGCAGCTCCAACAGCAACGGCTTCATCAGGATTTACGGACTTACTTGGAGTTCTACCAAAGATTTCTTGAACAACTTCTTGCACCTATGGAGGAAAAAACAAACAATGTTTCATATTTTTGAGAATTTTCCCTCTACATAAATTATTTAAAAATGCCCAGTTTAAAATTGAATCTCCATAAAATATTAATTCCTGTATCATATTCCTGCAGAAATTTTCCTGCTTGTTTTAAGGGGGATGAGGCAATAAAACTTCAATGACAGATAAATAAAGCTAAAGACACTGAAATATTTCATCAAACTTACCTTAGGCATCCTGGTCATTCCACCAACTAAAATGACTTCTTGTATGTCTGATTTTTTAACATCAGCATCATTTATAGCTTTTTTGCATGGTTCTACAGTTCTTTTGATAAGATCAGATACCAGGCTTTCAAACTTAGCTCTAGATAACTTCATGTTTAAATGTTTTGGCCCACTAGCATCAACAGTCAGATATGGCAAGTTAATGTCAGTCTGAAACATTACAATACAGTTTAGAAATCAGAATAAAACAAATATAAGAAATATTTATTAGAGGTTTAGATGAATTTCATATAATGAAATTCATTTAAACTCACTTTTATTTAATTTCCATTAAATAAAATGTAAATATAATAATAGTTTCGCATTATTTGTAGATTAGTATTATGCTCAAAGATCAGAATTCATTATCTTATAATTACAGTTAGACAATATTAACCCACAACAAACAGCATAAGAGTAATTGAGTCTTGATTATAATTACTCTTAGTGGATAGTTAAAATGGAAATTAACATTTTGTCAGGTCATCAGTTAATTTTTACATCCAGTTTTTAAGTGTACTTAAAATATATAAGCTTTCAAAGTAAAGGTATTTTATTTTTCTTTCAATACAGACAAAAATCACACAGAAAATTCATATCTGAATCTATTTTACTTACAGCTCAATTTTCATAAATATTTTAGCTTTATGTTTATTTAACCCATTGCTTAGAAGTCATGAATTTTAATTAACAAAAGTTAAAGACGTGAAAGTATGGACTGAGTGTGTTAATACTTAACACTTCAATAAACATTCAGAGGGCATGAAGTTCAAAGAATTCTTTTTGTAATTGGATTACTGCTTTCAGGTAGGTGATATAAGAGCATTACAGTATGGAACCTCTTATTTGGAAACCAGTTATCTAGAATAATTTTTCAATTGATTAAGTTTCTACTTTTTCTGAGGAAAAAACGGGTAATAAGTTTGTTTCATTTCTTGTGTGTTTGTTTTTTCATTTTGAGTATTTCAACTAAAATTTAAAATGTAAGCAATCAGATATGGTGTTTTATTTATTTATTTTAGTATGTATGACTAAGTTTACAATAAGATATCATACCTCTACTACTTCCTTCTAAATAAGATCAAGATTAATAATAATCATAAGAGTTTTCTTATATCATTTTTGTAGTATATAAACACTTAATGGTTAATCACAATCAAAAGTAAAATAACATATGCTACCAATCAAATCAGTGGATGTTGTGTTAATTCCCAACCAGTTATGCTGAAAATTTACTTATTGAGAATACATCTGGTCCCAACCATTCAGAATAACAGATTTCATACTGTAATTAAAACAAGTAATTCTAATATCTAGATATTAATGTATACGCAAATCATGTAAAGGGGGGGGGGAGCTAATGAAGAGACTACATTTAAAACAAAAAATTATGTAAGACAGAAAACAATACATTGTAATTTATTGAAGAAATGCCGTACCCACAAAAAATGAGCGCGCAGTCAGAAGTCAAAGCTAGATTCAAATCCAATACTTTCTAAACTAATTTCTTAATCAACAAAAAATAAATAAATCATATTTTGCATTACTAACACCTAATTTATTAAACAAGCTCTTAAGCTGATTAGATATATTTTGGGAGAAGGTAGATAAATAGTAAAAAATACCTCCTTTTCTTCCCCCTTCCCATAGAATGTTTTAAGTATTTACCACTGTTTTATGAAGCTTACAATTTCTATTCTCAAATAATCAGTGTCCGATTCCTATAAAATATATCAATGTTTATATTCACAAAGGCAAATTTATAGAAATAAAAAAAAATAACTTCTAAAAATCTTCTTACATTTGCGGAAAGTTCGAATAGACTACCATGCACCATTAAAACAAAAGAGCAAAGTGTGAGGAGGGGGGAGAAAGTAAAAGAGCTCCAGTTAAAAGTAAACACTTTTTTTTATTTTGGATGGCCAGCAGTTGATTACATAAGGAGCGTGCTTCAGCAAACTGTTTGTTTTAAATTTTAAGTGGGAACATGATTTGCTTGAAGTTCATTAAAACTTTTGATATTTTAAAATATATTAAGATTTAAAATAAATTGAATTAAAATTAAAAACATCTTGCCAAGTTCCAAAAGTTTAAACTTCCCGGTTTTTCTCTCTCTCCCAAAGAATCTTTTCAATTTTGACGTTCGTAACAAACACTGACTCTGTGTAAAACAAACATTACGCACATCTGCCAAAAGTAGACAACTAAGTTTAGTTGTCTCCTCCTTCAGCAAAGGAGTTGTTCTGTTTTTTGGAACATATTTTCTGCATATATTAATGTTAGTTTCAATATACAAATATCTTTTTTTTACTCTGTTTAGTTACCATGTCAATAAACAAATTTTTCGCCAGTGGGCGTGGCCTTTGAATCTGTTGATGATGGCCTTCTAGTCATAGCCAATGGGATTCCAGGTGCTTTTTTTGATATGCTAATTTGCGTCAGTTTGGCACGTATATAAGCTGAACACCTGGCGCCAAGGTCAGTAAGAATGCAAGTAAGGTATGCCTCATGAAATGCGATGGCTTGAATTTTCTAAATTTGTTTTAAAGCTAGTATTTTTTCCTTGTATGAGGCTCACTATTAATTGATTTAAACATTTAATCTTTAAATATTTTTCTTCCTGCTAAATTTAAAATCTAACTTTAATTATAGGTTGCATCAATGCTGTTCGCTTTTTTTTTTTTTTTTTTTTTCTCCTTTAGCTTAATATTCTATACTATTAAGGACATCTAAATTGTCAAAGGAATTTTCAACTTCAAATCTTTGATGTCTGTTCAGCAGATACAATAATCACTTTCGTATTTTTCAGGATCTAATGATCCATGTATCTAATTGTTTCATTTAAATGTTTTTAAGAAAAATAAAAGCTGTAGTTTGGCAGCAGCGAACTTTCATTTCTTTATCTTTTCCACAGCAGGATTTTCTATTTCAACATAAAGCTTTTGAAAATACAATTTGGTAAAGAAGCAGTCCCATATTGGACATTAGGTAGCAGATCCGCCCTCTGAAATTCCTACAAATGTTATGTGATAACAATTGATGGTTCTATTTATTTATTACTTTTGATATTCATACCGTTCGGATTTATTTTAAAAGCATGCAGCATCTCATGAGCATGCTAATTAGTTGGCAGTGTTTATTCGGTAGAATGCTCCTGCACAGGGCACGAAGCCGCATGGCAAAGAAAAACAAAGAACTTACAGATTAACTTTTTTCTGAAAGGGGCAGAGCCTGTCTAAGGCAGGGCAGCTGCCCCGGGCCCCCGACCTAAGGGGGCCCCCAAATCAAGAAATGACACTAATATCTATTGTAGAAATGTGCAATTTTTTTAAAGAAAATTTTTCTGCTAAAAACGTTAACCATTGTTTTTTTAAAGCTACTGCACTACAAGGACTATTTTTTTAAAGACCACTTTTGAGTTATTTTGGGATTATATGAGAATACAGAGGGTAGTACGATGTAAAACATATATAGGTTTCCTACATTTTGATGTGACATCACTTAACGGCCAAACGTTACTATGTGATGTCACTTAAAGGACAGTATCAGTATATTTGTATGAATTTATGTCATGTCTCGGTTAATTTCTATCTTATTTAGACTTAACATTAACATTAAAAATGAGCAATGATAAAAAGAAATCTGATATGTAATTCAGACGTTTATTTGCCAATATTTAAATCGATGTGGCTAATTATGGGTAAGGCGACCATACTTTTGAACGTAGAATTGAGGACATGTCCCCAATTCTGTCTCAGAGTCTCCCCAATGTCAATGTCTCCCCAATTCTCTCTCTGAGCATGAGGACATTTTATAATTAATGAAATAATTAACAGTAATCTAATTAAAAAACAATGTAATAATTAAAAATTGTCCTCAAATGCTTATTTACAATTTGGGGACACGTCGCAAAAAAGCACAAAAATTGGGGACTGTCCTCGAAAATCGAGGATGTGTGGTCACCTTAATTATGGGGCATTTCGACCAACGAAGCATAAGCATAACATAACCAGTAAAACATTAAATAATACCGCTGGAAGATAAATGGTTTGCATAATGATTTCAAATTATTAGAATCATTCATTGATCGTTTAGTCACCCAAAAACTAATATCGGTTTTTGGTGTTGAAAACCGTTTCTCCCATGAAATTATATTACAGGAACTCATTGCTTGTCACACAGAAGGCGAAGGGGGTTACCCCTGGTTACTAGGCACGTCAACTGCCACTTGCACTATCCACAACTTTCCTTGTGTTTGAAAAACTCCATGATCAACTAACCGATTTTCTTATTTTTGTGGCAACAAAACAACTACAGCGTGCTGCTCTGTTCACATGTTTTTTAGTGCTTCGAAGTGATGATTGCTGATGCTAAGGTTTTCATCGTGTTTTTTACTTTTTTGAAAGGAATTTTTTTTATATTTTTAATGTGATTTATATTCAGATTCGTCATGAATCGAAAGTATATGTCTGGAGCTGAGAAAAGAAAACTGAGAAAAACTAAGAATATTGAGTCAAAAAAGTCGAAAGACAGTATTCTAAAATATACGGTAAAGCCAGACGTATTATCAGTTTTGGGGTGTTCTGAAGAGGCAGATTGTAATGATACTGATGCTAACATCGGTTTTAGTAATTGTCAGGAGGTGAAAGACTCTATAAAAGATTCGAACGCTACAGAAAATGTGACTGAAGTTGAATCTTGTTCCAGTAGCAGTATTTTCAATTGTGAAGTGGTGAAAGACTTTGTAAAAGATTCGAACGCTACAGAAAATGTGACTGAAATTGAACCATGTTCCAGTAGCAGTATTTTCAATTGTGAGGAGGTGAAAGACTCAAATACAGAAGTGGCAGAAATCGAACCATGCTGTAGCGGCAGTTTTTTTAATTGTGACCCAGCCACATGGAATACGGTCACAGATGCTATGATTGAACATTTTGTGTGGAATCCACCGCCACAAAATATTGATAAATTGGCTGAAACCGGAAAAATAATAGGTGGATGCAAACGTGTTTTAAACGAAAGTCATTTTTATAGAGTGAAACAAAATGATGAAAAAGTGTTGAGAGAGTGGCTTGTTTTGTCCCAGTCAGAAAAGAAACTCTTTTGCTGGGTATGTAAGTTATTTGGAAATAAAACAACCAGCATTGCGACTTCAGGCTTTGATGACTGGAAGCATGTTTCTGTATAAGACTCAAAGAGCATGAAAATTCTTTCATGCATCGAGAAAATGTTGTCAGTTTTTCTCGAAGATTAAATTGTGCTCAAAGAATAGACTCTGCAATGGTTGTTCAGCAGCGTACTGAAGTGGATTATTGGCGTTCAGTTTTACACCGAGTTGTTGCTACTGTTAAATTTTTGTCTTCGAGGGGAATGGCATTCTATGGTGAAAACGAAACCATTGGCTCAACGCACAACGGAAACTTCCTGGGCTGTCTTTAACTGATTGCACAGTTCGATCCTTTTTTAGCTCAACATCTTAAAAAGTCTGCTAATAAAGGAACAGGAAATGTGAACTATTTATCATCAACTATAGTTGATGAATTTGTAGAATTAATGGCGAAGGAAGTCTTAAACGTAATTGTAAAAGAAATCATGGCTGCTAAATACTTTTCTATAGTTGTAGATTCAACACCAGATATAACACATATTGATCAACTTTGTTTCATATTAAGATATCTTGGTCCAGATTATGATCCAGTTGAAAGATTTTTAAAATTTATACCAATTTTCTGCCATGATGCTGAATATTTAACCAACACCGTTCTCTCGACAATAGAGGATATTGGACTTGATATACAAAACTGCAGAGGCCAGAGCTATGATAACGCATCAAATTTAGCAGGGAAATATAGTGGGCTTCAGGCCAGAATACGTAGCTCGAATCCTCAAGCAATATATGTTCCATGCTCAGCTCATACACTGAACTTAGTTGGTGTAAGTGCTGCAGAGTCTTGCACTTCTGCATTAACTTATTTTTCTTTATTGCAAGAATTATATAATTTTTTTTCAGCATCAACACACCGCTGGCAAGCACTAAACGACAAACTGCAAAACGATAAACACAAACTGACACTGAAAAATCAATCGTGTACACGATAGTGTGCTGATGCAAAGGCAACAAAAGCTCTGAGAAAAAATTATCTTGAAATCATTAATACTCTGCAAGGCTTGACATCTGATGCAAACCAAACACCATCGACCCGAAATGAAGCAAAAGTTCTTCATAAAAAAAACTACTAAAGTTTGAAAATGCATTGAATACCGTTATTTGGGACTCGAT
Source organism: Cheiracanthium punctorium (assembly GCA_038373885.1). NCBI lineage: Eukaryota > Metazoa > Arthropoda > Arachnida > Araneae > Cheiracanthiidae > Cheiracanthium > Cheiracanthium punctorium. The sequence goes on along the minus strand of JAWZYV010001696.1, from coordinate 64,811 downwards.
CTTGCAAAGATTAAATCAAACAAGTACAGTTCTCCAAAGTTCCTCAGCAAAATTGGAATTAGTTTCACCTATGTTTGATACATTAATAGACTACATACAATCTGCCAGAGATAATTTTGATAATTATGAGAGGGAAACTTTGACAATCTTGCCAGACACGTCATATGAAACAAAAAGAAAAAGAATTGCACCTCGAAGTAAGTGTTTAGACGACAGTCAGACACTTGAAGTAATCTTTGACCCTCGTACCAATTATATTAATACATGTCACTATGTACTTTGTGATTCGTTAATATTCAATTTAAGTAGACGTAAAGTGCCATATGAAGACTTGTCCAAAAAATTTGCTTTTTTGAATATGAATGGCACCTCTGTCCAAGAAGATGGAAAAGAGTTGTTAAAATTTTATCCATCAGATTTAGATGAAGAATTTCCACATGAATTGCTGCAATTTAGGTCTATAGTAACTGAAAATTCATCTGCATTAGACATGTTGAAAATGATAAAGACCTTAAATTTATCCTCTGCATTTGCCAATGTAGAAACTGCCCATAGGATTTTTTTGACTATTCCAGTTTCAAACTGTAGCGAAGAAAGGTCTTTGTTAAAAAGATTGAAATCACCACTTCGGTCCTATCTCCTTCAACGAAAGTTGTCGCTTCTTTCTGTGCTCTGTATGAATTCTGATCTTACTCAGAACATTAATTATGATGAGATGATAAATACCTTCGCAGAACACAAAATTCGTAAGAAACCATTAAGAAGTTTATAACTTCTTTATTGCTATTAAAATTATCTGCTTTGTATACATTTCTCCTGATTTTTGGTCATTTGTTTATCAATCATTGTAGGGGAGAGTGGTAATGAATGGGCCACTAACAATAAATAAAAAAGTATTTGCATGAAATGATTTTAAATGCCACCAAAATAGATAGAGCTACCTGTTCTATCAAATTCATCAAATTTTCCACTGTTTGTGAGAAGCCATTTTCCCTCTAGGGTAAGATGGTCAAGAACATGGTTGAAAAGTAAATTTTTCCTTTTTTAGTAAAATTAGAACTAGATGAAAGGTTTCTATTATTTCATGAAAACTGTGTCCATTAGCAAGCCTTTGTATATCTGTTTACTAATTTTAGGATGCATTTAGATATTATTTAAAATCAATGTACAAAAAAAAATTTGAATGTATTCCAGAAGTATAGGTGGGGATAAATGGGCCACTGCATCATGGTCATGAATGGTCCACCTTTGACTTGACCTGAAGATGTTTTCTGATTTTCTCTTTAATGTATAGAATCTTATAGAATATCAAATTTTTTGCTTGCGTATGATTTCAGTCTTTTTGCTTTTTTGTCAATCTCATCCCTGAGAGCCAAAACTACATTATATTGTGCTTGGTGCGAGTTTAATCATTTTACACCCTCCCCTACAAAACAGAACTTTCGTGTGGGGGTTTCACCAATGGCACCATCCTAGTTACAGCCCTGATATATGCGTATGTGATCAATATATACAAAAAACAAGTATATGGTAATACATATAATATACATTATCAGGCACGTAGCAGGGGGGGAGGAGGTGCCCAGGCACCCCACTGCATAGATCAAATGACACACATTTGATATTACACAATTTTAGTAATAATTTGTATTAGACGATTCGTAGAGTATTTTGACACCTGGGCACCCCCCCTCCCCTCACACCCCCAGTCTTGGCTACGCCTATGATTATGAATGAAGGGGGGGCCCCCATCAGAAATGTCTGCCTAGGGCCCCATGTTGGCTTAGTCGGGCTCTGGGAAGGGGAAGAATTAAACTAGCACCAGGCACTACATAGACTAGTTTTGGCTTAAAATCAGTGTTTTAAGAGCAATGGAAGTTCATGTGAAAAACGGGTGTGTTTAATTGAGGGAAGTGTGCTTTTGAGGCATTTTACAGAACTTTAACCCATCAAAATATATAAGGGTTGCCCAAATGAAAAGTGGACACGTGCAATTACGTCAGAATGAATGCGTCGATAGCAGCGCCACTGCACAAGTATATAAAGGGCGGTATGATGTATGCATCTCAGACGGCGTTTAACCGTGAAACCTGTTTATGAATGATTAAATTGTGTGAAAGGAAAGTCGTGCTATCCATGGATAACTAAATAATTGTTACGATTTTTCATTGAAGATCGGCTTTAAAAAAAAATTTAAATATCGTAAATGCCACACATATTATTTTTTTACTTTTATACTCATAAACACTGCAGCATTTCTTCCATAAATTGTGGCAGTTTAATTATATAATTAGAACAAAATTATATTAGTAAAAAAGATTGAAAAAAAATAAAAAACCTTACCTGTACAGATGAAGAAAGTTCAATCTTTGCCTTTTCAGCAGCTTCTTTTAATCGCTGCATTGCCATAGCATCTTTAGACAAATCTACTCCTTGCTAAAAATAAAAGTAAAACTTAATGGTGGAAAAAATTAAAATACATAAAATATTTCAATTTTTGATTTTATAAACTTACATCTTTTTTGAATTCCTTGGCTAAATAATTGACAAGAGTATTATCAAAATCTTCACCTCCTAAGAATGTATCACCATTAGTAGATTTAACTTCAAATACACCTTTCTGGATTTCGAGTACAGATATATCAAAAGTTCCACCACCTAAATCATAAACTGCAATTCTGAAAATAATGAAACAAAAAATATCAATAAATATTTACATCAATTAAGGTCTTAAATTATCAGCATAATATTTGGTGCCCTCCCCGGCTCGAAAAAAAAAGTGGAAGTGTACTACTAGCATTACGAGTCCCACAGTTTTCATTAAAATTTGACTTTCTTGTTAGCAATATAGAATCATACCTACAAACATCTAGTGAAGAAAATCCAGTAAAGTTACAATCTCCTGGATCAATCAATAAATATTTACATCAATTCAGGTCCATTAATCAGCATAATATATGGCACCCTCCCCTGCTCGGAAAAAATAAGTGGAACTGTACAACTAGCTTTACAAAAGTCCCACACAGTTTTCATTAAAATTCTGACTTTCTTATTGGTTAGCAATATATAATCATACCTACAAACATATAGTGAAGAAAATCCGATAATTTACAATCTAATAAAATATTACACAAAACACACTTTGAATTTTTTTTCAGGCATTAAATTTTGCCATCTATTCTATAGGGATGTAACAGATATTGATTTTGCAGGATACCGGATCTCCTTTGGTTGCTGGATACGGATATCCGGCACTAAACATGTATTTAGTTATTAAGTGTGTTTTTTCCATTTTTTTTAATATAATGACATCAGAACAAATAAATTGCAAACATGTTTCACTCACCATTAAGGTATTTTTTTAATTGACTTATAATTTGCAAAAACTAAATATCTTTACATATATGTACAACATAAAAAATGTTACTTAAAATATGAAAAGTTAAAATATTCTTTTTATGTATACACTACTGGCAGAAGCAAATAAATTTTAATCATGACTTTTGATAAATACCTATGATAGATTAGTTATTTTTTTTCCAAACACATGTTTAATGCCTTTTTTTCTGTTTTAATCATTTAATATTAGTTTACAGCAAGTCATTTTTAGTTTTATTTTAACTTAAATTACTTTTAGAGATTGATAAATAAAACGTAAATCCCTTTTAAATATTTAGTATAATGAAATTACAATTCTGTCTTTAGTAGTTTTTTACAGGTATGGAACAGAATTTTTAAGGTTATGCATTAAATTTCTTTAATCAAAAATATTTTTTAACTATAATTTAAAAAATAAAAAAATATCTGTTTAGCTTCTAAAATACACGAGCATTCTTATATGGTACCATAAAGGGAAAACGGGGGGAGGGGGGGGGGATTAATTTCAAAAAATCATTTCAAATATTAATTTCCAAATTTTAGGAAATTTTCACTTTTTTACTCTTGATTTCGACATGCAACACACACACATTCACAAAAAAACAACAACAACAAAGATTAGTCAAAGTACTTTATGTATGGAGAGATAATCATACACTTCAATAGTAACTAGAATGATAATCATACACAATACTGTACTAAAACCCATTTTAAACTAGTAAAATACCAAGCTACAACATGGCTGCCTGCACAAGCAGCCATGTTATAATTTTCATTAATAAATATTTCACAAATACATTTTAAATGTACATCTTTTAAGTAGACAACTTTACAAATCAATTGAAACTTACAGAAAATCATAACTGAATTTAAGTAACTAAATTCAATTAAAAATAAATATGTAAAATAAGGGTTAATTTTTAATCATTAGTTGGAGACTTCAATAAAGGAATGCTCAGTAAAAGTGTGTCATTTACAAAAAAAAAAAAAAAATTAAAACTGAAAATTTCTCCCTGCCTCTATAAATAAATTTTTAAGACAGAATAATCAGATTTTTTTTATAATTATCAGATTCCCGAAGCAAATTTAAAATATATGAGAAAATCCATGGGGAGAGTGTAAAATTACATTATTTGTATGATTACCATGAGGGAAACTGCATATACTGATTGCACTTATTTTTCAAATGATACTCTTCCCCTATAAACAGCAGTCTACAGCTGAAAAGATGAGAAGATCGCCTCCCAATTTGCACATGGACACTAGATAAGATGTACTCATAGAGGAGGAATAGGTGGAGGAAGCTATTTTAACCTAAACAAGCATATAAGTCATGTGACTTGTGAAAATAGTACTGTAAAAACTATTTCATTACTTCCCTCGTCTCACGTTTTACTTTCTAGCATAGCAAAATGTTTTATTTTCAATAATTCTTTACAAACAATACACTGAACATTAGCCTGAATATAAAAAAGTAATATTTCCATACTTTTAAAAAAAAAATTAATTGTAAATGTCATTACAAAGTGTTGTCCCAAACTTCAAACTTTATTATTTGAACCTTTTTTTTTTCTTCTTTCTTTCTTTTTTAAGCACTTGGGTGCTATTTCTTTCAAGCACGGGATTTTTGTCTATGCAGCGTGCCATGGTCACTTTTCCGTTTGATTCGTGTTTCCTGCAGAGTGATTTGATATTGCTAACGGAAACATGGACTGTCCCCTTCAGATGATTTTCAAATACCAGGATTCACTTTGGTCGAACAGATAGACGGTGCTTTCCAAAACAGAAAGCCATCTGGAGTTACGATTTTTATAGAGGAAAACTTTATAAAAATCACTTTATAAAAAGAATACGAAACACTTTACCCGTACCTACAAGAGCCAGATCAATGGGGTTCAAATGGTCATTGCATATATTCAAGATAAAGAGAGATTTGCAGTTACATACGCTAGTCCTCGAATTTCTTATGAAGATAAATTAGACGCTATATTCGAAAGGTAGAAGGTTTTAACATAGAATTAAATTCTGATCAAGGATCTGATTTCATAACTGAAATGTTTACTTTAGATTTTCTAAAACGCACTAATCCAAAACATTTCACCGCTAGGGGTGAAGCAACAATTGATGCAATTTTCAGCAACAAAATTAAGCGAACAGGAGTCTATATGAGCACTTACTGTTATCCTTTTCCTCTATATGGCAGAATTGACTGAATAGATTTTAAAAAACTGAAATTCTTCCAGCCGAGTGCGTAAATAAACTCTGGAAGAATTTCAAATTTATTTTTTTTTTCTTCATGCTTTATTTTTTTTATGGCAAGTACATAGGACAACAGATATCTTTACGGAAAAGGAAAGGAACAACGGTCCACATTGGTTAATCCGTCAACTTAAGTCTGGCAATCCAATACTGCTGCCATAAGGACACAAGAGGTAGAATAAGACAGGAAGCAAGGTGGGAAATGTCAAAATCCTCTTCCAAGTTGCACAAGTGACAAGCAGGATCTGAAGCCAAGTTAAATCTATGTAGGTGTTTTCGAAGACAATCGTGGCCAGAAAATAGCCGTAACAGTGCCACAGATTTATCACAAGGCCACTTAAGAATATATTGGATAAGATTGAACCAGGGATTTTGACCACTTCTAGCAGCAATGTTCTGAGACTGAACTCATTACTGTCATTTTAATTATTGTCTTAATAGATTGCTAGGGCAGTTTCTGGTCATTTAACTGCAAAACAAAAGCCCCTTTTTTTGCCAGAAAATCAGAGGTCTCATTCCCTTCGATTCCACAATAGGCCAGGATGCACTGCAAGACAAGTGATTTCTTACAATCAGATAAACATGCCAAAAGATTGATACAGTCGTCAATATCTTTCATATGGGATGGACCAGCATAGTCTATGGTCTGAAGAACTGCTCGAGTACGAGAGAATCATCACTTTACAAAAACATACTAATCGGTTTTGCAGCTGAAGAAGGTCCAATTGGATAGCAAAACACACAGGGCTTGCAGCAATGTTGTAGAAATGCATATTTTAGATGTTTCACTAAAAATTTCTACGACTTCCTGAATAATTAGTACGATTGTACAAACAATATAAAATTCGCACACTGTACAAAAAAAATCATTCAAGTTGGAAGCTATGTAGTAGAAATGCATATTTTAGATGTTTCACTAAAAATTTCTACGACTTCCTGAATAATTAGTACGATTGTACAAACAATATAAAATTCGCACACTGTACAAAAAAAATCATTCAAGTTGGAAGCTATGTATTAACCAAGGGCAATTAAGAAAAATTCTGTCAAACAATTACTTTGGGGCACAAAAGAAAAGCTATAAAAGTAGATGAACTTACATTTTATCCGTTTTATCAATACCATAGGCTAATGCAGCAGCAGTTGGTTCATTGATAACACGAAGTACATTCAGTCCAGCAATTTGACCAGCATCTTTAGTTGCCTATAAATTAAAAGTGAAATCAGTCAATTCAAACTGTCAGAGAAACACACAAAAAAAAAGGTGTGGGTGGAATAAACTACTTTTAAAAATCTAATTATCACCTGTCTTTGAGAGTCGTTGAAGTATGCAGGCACTGTAATCACAGCATTTTTAACTGACTGACCCAAGCAACTTTCTGAAAGAAGAATTAATTGTATTTTGAGGACAGCACAATTGCTTTTGTTTTCAGATAAAATATTTAACATACAGCAAAAACAAGGTTAAATTCACTTCACTTGTTGAATTATAGAAGATCATGCAAGACAAGTGCACAATTTTGGCAGAATGAGCTTATTTTAAAGCAAAATGCTTCAAATACAAAACAGACTTATTATAATAAATAAAATGTCATTATAATATAACAAGTTTGTTATAATAATTATAATAGATTTTCTAGTGACATGTTTTAACAAAAAGCTTCTATACTTTTGAAAACCTACATTTTGGAATGGTATGTACTGGAATTTTCAGATTTGAAAGAAAACCGATCTTGCATTTAATTTGACAGCCAAAAGAGAGTTTATCTATTACTTGAACTACGGATATTCAATCTAAAATAAATCTTTAAAAATTGCCTTCTTTCAGCTATCAAATCTTTGCAAAAGCAATTTGCAAAGAATTTTAACCACATGCTTCCATATTTTGAATTTCAAATGAAGACATCAATTTCCATGCGAATAACTACACCATGTATAATTTCCTGTTTTTATCTTTGTTCCACAATGAAATGCAACCTAAATTCAGTCAAAAAAGGCCTTTTAAATGCTTTTTCCAGTAATTTCATGATATGACTTATTTATAATAAATATTTCTTTTGGAAGGTTAAATTTACTGGCACAATAGGATACATAAAAAGATATTTACACAAAAGGCTATTAAAATTAAGATAAAATTAAGCAAAATTTTTAATTTATCGTGAAAGAATTTTTCTTGTGAAAAACTAAGCTTGAGTTTTTCTTTGACTCAGACATTTTTTTCATCATTTAAGATAAGAGACGAAAAATTAGTCATCACAGACAGAAACTAGATTATTATCAAAATAACTGAATATATTACCAATTAAAAGTATTTCTATGTTTTTATTAAAAAAAGAAAGATATTAATCTTAGTCTGCACTATGACAAAAAATAACTATACTACAAAAACATACTACAAGCAAACCATGTATGCAAAGTGAGAATTAATTTCAAGATTTGAAAACAAAAAAAAAAATCTCTTTGCAAGATACTATAGGAGGTTTTCAAGACAAATGGAATACAAATTTCCAGTGTTCTGCAACACTCCAACTTCATTTACTGAAATATTTCTAACACTTCTAGTAGTTTCAGAATAATTTTTTTAAAATTTTCTTTTTAACAGTTTAATACTTATTTTTTAAAGGCACACTGAAATATGACAATTTCAAATTTGCTTCCATATTTTGAATTTCAAATGAAGACATCAATTTCCATTAGAATAACTACACCATGTATAATTTCCTGTTTTTATCTTTGTTTCACAATGAAATGCAACCTAAATTCAGCCAAAAAAGGCATTTTAAATGCTTTTTCTAGAAGCTTCATGATATGACTTATTTATAATAAATATTTCTTTTGGAAGGTTAAATTTACTGGCACAATAGGATACAGAAAAAGATATTTACACAAAAGGCTATTAAAATTAAGATAAAATTAAGCAAAATTTTTAATTTATCGTGAAAGAATTTTTCTTGGGAAAAACTAAGCTTGAGTTTTTCTTTGACTCAGACATTTTTTTCATCATTTAAGATAAGAGACGAAAAATTAGTCATCACAGACAGAAACTAGATTATTATCAAAATAACTGAATATATTACCAATTAAAAGTATTTCTATGTTTTTATTAAAAAAAGAAAGATATTAACCCTCCAAGCGGCTGAGATGTAAAATCCCGTTCACTTCATTCCAGTTTTCACTGCAATGTCTCTATAATTTAAATTATTTATAACACCAGGGTATCATAAAATAAATTTCGATATTAAAGATTATAGGTATCTTCGGAGTTAACTTTTTAATAATTACAAATCTTCCTATCGAAATTTTATGTTTTAAATAATTTTAAAGCTGCATGAATTTTTTACCGTGAAAACAACTTTACATTATTTGCCCATTTCCAAGACGCTCAGAGGGTTAATCTTAGTCTGCACTATGACAAAAAATAACTACACTATACTACAAAAACATACTACAAGCAAACCATGTATGCAGAGTGAGAATTAATTTCAAGATTGGAAAAAAAAAAAAAAAAAAAAAAATCTCTTTGCAAGATACTATAGGAGGTTTTCAAGACAAATGGAATACAAATTTCCAGTGTTCTGCAACACTCCAAATTCATTTACTGAAATATTTCTAACACTTCAAGTAGTTTCAGAATAAATTTTTTTAAATTTTCTTTTTAACAGTTTAATACTTATTTTTTAAAGGCACACTGAAATATGACAATTTCAAATTTGCTTCCATATTTTGAATTTCAAATGAAGACATCAATTTCCATGAGAATAACTACACCATGTATAATTTCCTGTTTTTATCTTTGTTTCACAATGAAATGCAACCTAAATACAGTCAAAAAAGGCATTTTAAATGCTTTTTCTAGAAGCTTCATGATATGTCATATTTATAATAAATATTTCTTTTGGAAGGTTAAATTTACTAGCACAATAGGATACACAAAAAGATATTTACACAAAAGCATAGCTGCCAACCTTGGAGAATGAAAATTAGGGTGATTTTCGAAAAAATTAGGGAGATTTTTAAAAAATTAGGGAGACTTTAAAAACCCCTTGTTATCGATGAAAAAACTCCATGTACACATGCGTAATATATCAGTAACCAAGAAAATTACATATACAAGAAAAATGTATAGTTTAAAACATTTATTAAAACAGCCAATTTTAAAATGCAATACTTTTTAAAGAAATAATTTTTTAAACAGTAAATACTTTTCAACTATTTGCATTCATGGGCGCCGGCAGCATTGGGCAAGGGGGGCACTCCCCCCTGGATTTTTGCAGGCATGAAAACAGCTGAAGAGCAAGAAAGAGGAAATACACGTGGACATATTTTCCAGCAAAAAATTGAAAAATTTACGTGCACGTATTTTCAGGCATATATAACAAGGTTGATAATGCAAAAAAATGGAACTGGGGAATAATGTGTGAGCTTAAATTCAACCACTGTTAAACTAAATGGTGTACTAAACAATTTCTACCATTTAAATTTCAACCACAAACAAATTGACTGTGATCCTGAAGAAAATAACTATGCACTGTAAATGTTTAATAATCAGTTTTGGATATACAATATTTATTAAAAGAAAACAGGCTAAAATTATTTAAAATAATTATCTTAAGTAATATCGTAAAATCCTAGATCAAAACAAATCATAAGTCTCACATCCAAATTTCAGACTATTCTTTTGATATGAAAATAAAATTAAAAATTGATTCTCAAAAATTTTAAGACCTATCTTTTTTTTTTTTTTTAATTTTGATCAGAAATGGAATGAAAAATTATATATATGGCATTGGCATTTTCTAAAATAAGCATTCAAATAATAGAATAAAAGTGAAGTTTTCTTGTTTTATTGGAAAAAGAATAATTATTTAATAAATGTCTAAATATTTTCTCAGGTAAAATTTTAGAATCTTAGCAGTCTTGCAGCACATCAGCACACAGAAGTGGAACTTATGACAGGGACATATGTTCTGCTCCTTCCTATATTAGCTGCAAAATACCAACTCACAAGATTATGCTTTTTAAAATTAACTGTAAAAATAATTACCAAAGAAAAACCTGCACATGAGAATAAAACGAAATTGCGATTTTCCTGATTTTAAAATTGAAGGGAAAATGATTCAGAAATCAATAAACGTATTATGGAGAAAATAATACTTTTCTGTTGAGTTGAGTTACTAAAATGCCTTAAATTTTAATTTAACAATAGAGTTAAAAACTCTGTTTTACATCTTGTTTTTAAAATTATTCATTTACCAAAAGGCTGCAAAAAGATTGAAGTTCAGTTGGCAAATATGGAACCCGGAGATCAGGGATAGTTACCATAATTTAGCTAGTATAGTCCGCGGACTATGCATGTCAAAAAGGGATTTTTTTCCAGGACACGGACTATCTGGCTGAAATAAATTTCTTATGCAAAAAAATTTAGTATATTGATCTTGCTTTTTGATCTGTAGTTAGCACGCAAGCTCCGGTGAAGCCGATGCTAACAAATTTATTTCTGCAGAAAATAAAGCACACAGATGCACTTCAAGTGACAGCACGTCGGCATGCAGGGAGCATTTGAATTTTTTTTTTTTCCCAATTATGTCATTTAAAGCATCGACGTAGTTACAGGTGCGGACAAGCTTCGTGAAACCATTTTAGAAATATAATTCAGTCCGATATACAGAAGAACCAAATTTTTAATGTGCTTTTTCAAAAAAATAATTTATGCAATACGGGGGAAAATGGGCCTTGACAAACCGAGATACCGACGCCGCGTCGTCATCGCGAAGGTTGTTATTGTTTTGTCTTCACTCAGCGAGCTGGCTAATAAAGCAAGAGAGCGAATTCTGCTGAGACATTAAAACATGACTTGTGTCGCCTCAATTTCTTTCTTTTTTTTTCAATTGCGAGCGCGAATTTTTAATAAAGAGCATTTTTTAATTTTATATTTCGTTACTTTTAACCCAGAGAGAGTATCAATTGAATGTTGTTTAAAATTAAGTATTATGTGGCTTGACCAATGAGAATTAGTAATGATCTTTTCTTTTTTTTTTTTTTTTTTTTTTTTTTTTTTTTTTGCTTGGTTATGAACATTTTCCTAAATGATTAATAAAAGTAATCTTTTTATTTGTTTAAGGGGGCGATACGTCTTGCCTAAGGACAGATTAATGCAATTTTATGGGCGGTTAGTTGAAATTTGTCTATTTTACAGAAGTAAAATAGAATTTCTTTTTCCTGTAGCGGAGGAGTAATCGCTCCCCCCCAACCCCTTTAATCCGCCCGTGGTCTTACCATTAGTTAACTTTTCACGAAGTTACGGTACATATTTTTAGTAAAATCCACGTAACTGTTTAAAAAGAAAATGCCAAAAAACCAAAACTCGGAAAATTTTGGTTTTCTTTTTCTTACGGATTTCTTAACATTAACTCACATTTTAAAAAAGCATTATTCTTTTATTCAGCATTAAAATTAAGATGTGTACGTTTCAATAGCTATAAATATCGAAGTATTTATTTATTGGAATTATTATTAATAATTTATTTATTTAAGAAATAAAGTATATTTAAACTACCATAAATTATTACTTCCTTTGCATGTTGAAGACCTAAAGGAATACGACAAGATTTATATTTTAAATACCATTACTAAAAGCTGCACTTTTATATAAGTTTTATTTGCCGTGCAGACTGTCAGTTTGCTTTATTTAAACAAAAATTCCAGTTTAGCATTCATAAAATGTCTGGAATTTCTCGTTCGGCTGACTATTTTTCCAAAACCAAGCAAATTTTTGGATCCGAAAATGACCACAAACATTTCATTTTCAATCCACGTTTTCTAATATATTCGCTAACACCTGCCATTTTCTCAATAATCCACAATAGAAGTGTCAGTTAAGCTGGTACGTGTCCGTGGAAAAAATTTATAGATTCATCAAGTGTGCAAAACAGCAATAAAAACATGTCGCGAGTAACAATAGCTCATCGACAACGGTTTTCCAGTGGCGAAAGGTCTCTATAGATAATTATTGCTGTGTAGTAGTTCGCCAAGTACATAATTATGTATCAGATGCCTTTCGAAACATCGACGATCTAAAATAAGAATTTGCCCCTCTGAACTAAGTTTTGAATTTACGAACTCGGAAATCAGTAACATTGCACTCTAGCTGACTTTAGTCTAGGCGCAGTGTGAGATGCAGTAAAAACGTACATCCCAGGCGCGCATTATCGTCCTCTTGTTACTCTGCTATGTCCGCTAAAACATCGTAGATTTAGGACATGTTTTGCTTTACATTCGGTAATCACTATTGTTTTCCCTTGCTTTTTTGTTCTTTTATGGTAACCATACTTTTAAGTAATCTTTGCCCTCTGGAGTAGTCTTAGCGTTCAGTTTCTGTCGTTAGCATTTAACAAGTTCTGTAAATTTTTTTCAAAAATTGAAAAGTACATAAAACATGGGAATAATTTGGAAAAATTCAGGAGATTTGTAAACTTTTCAATAGTTCTTTCTGAAATTCGGGAGTCTCCCGGAAAAATCGGGAGGTATGGCAGCTATGCAATAGGCTATTAAAATTAAGATAAAATTAAGCAAAATTTTTAATTTATTGTGAAAGAATTTTTTTGGGAAAAACTAAGCTTGAGTTTTTCTTTGACTCAGACATTTTTTTCATCATTTAAGATAAGAGACGAAAAATTAGTCATCACAGAAACTAGATTATTATCAAAATAACTGAATATATTACCAATTAAAAGTATTTCTATGTTTTTATTAAAAAAAGAAAGATATTAATCTTTCAAAAAATAACTACACTATACTACAAAAACATACTACAAGCAAACCATGTATGCAAAGTGAGAATTAATTTCAAGATTTGAAAAAAAAAAAAAATTCTCTTTGCAAGATACTATAGGAGGTTTTCAAAACAAATGGAATACAAATTTCCAGTGTTCTGCAACACTCCAAATTCATTTACTGAAATATTTCTAACACTTCTAGTAGTTTCAGAATAAATTTTTTTAAATTTTCTTTTTAACAGTTTAATACTTATTTTTTAAAGGCACACTGAAATATGACAATTTCAAATTTGCTTCCATATTTTGAATTTCAAATGAAGACATCAATTTCCATGAGAATAACTACACCATGTATAATTTCCTGTTTTTATCTTTGTTTCACAATGAAATGCAACCTAAATTCAGTCAAAAAAGGCATTTTAAATGCTTTTTCTAGAAGCTTCATGATAAGACATATTTATAATAAATATTTCTTTTGGAAGGTTAAATTTACTAGCAAAATAGGATACACAAAAAGATATTTTATTTACACAAAAGGCTATTAAAATTAAGATAAAATTAAGAAAAATTTTCAATTTATCGTGAAAGAATTTTTCTTGGGAAAAACTAAGCTTGAGTTTTTCTTTGCCTCAGACATTTTTTTCATCATTCAAGATAAGAGACGAAAAATTAGTCATCACAGACAGAAACTAGATTATTATCAAAATAACTGAATATATTACTAATGAAAAATATTTCTATATAGTCTGCACTATGACAAAAAATAACTACACTATACTACAAAAATATACTACAAGCAAACCATGTATGCAATCGAGAATTAATTTCAAGATTTGAAAAAAAAAAAATCTCTTTGCAAGATACTATAGGAGGTTTTCAAGACAAATGGAATACAAATTTCCAGTGTTCTGCAACACTCCAAGTTCATTTACTGAAGTATTTCTAACACTTCTAGTAGTTTCAGAATACAATTTTTTCAATTTTCTTTTTAACAGTTTAATACTTATTTTTTTAAATGCATACTGAAATATGACCATTTCAAATTTGCATATTTTAGAAATTTAATATACAACATGTACCTATGGTGCAGATTAGTAAAGAATTGTGTACCAAGATAATCAATTTCAATATTCCTTGAAAAGAAAAACCTGTACAAGTTACTGTAGGAGGTTTTCAAGACAAATGGATTATAAATTTTCACCACTCTGCAACACTCCAAATGAATACAAAATGAATAAGAACATTGTAGAATATATCCATAACACACCATCTTTAAAATGATTCAGAAACATACAAGGTTATGCATACAATTCATACAGAATAATTATTTAAAAAATTACAAAATAATCATTGAATAGTTACAGAAAATGGCATGTGTGTGTAACATCCTACAGTAATGCAGTGGCTCTTTAATCAACAAAGACATAAAAATAGTAAAATATTACTGCCATTTTGTGGCTTGTTCCTCCTGCAATTCTTTATAACATTGTTTTAAAAAAAGAATTATTATTATTAACTGCAATAGAAATATAAATAACTGAAATTTCACAAAAAAAGAAGAAACGAAGAAAGAAAGGAAAAAGAAAGGACGGGGGAAAAAAAAAACTGAAAGACACCATTTTATGAAATAAATATTAAGTGTTATTTAGATAAATGAGAGAGTTTATCATACAAACTTAAGTTCTACCAAAGGTAAATACAAAACATACTATATCTTTGAATAGACAACTAGTAAGTCATGTATGTAAATCGAACATACATTTCAATATAGCTTGGAAATAGAAATTCAACTTACAAAATTACTTTAGGAGGTTTTCAAGACTAATGAAATACAAGTTTCCATTGTTCTGCAACACTCCAAACTTATTTAAAAATTGTAATTTCAAAAATACTGGATTCACCCATTATTTTATAGATTATAAAAATAATCTACAAGCATTATTGACTATTTCTAATCCATTATAGTATCTGTGCAGCAGATGAAAACAAGGAGGGGAAAAAAACAAACTGAAGGTGGGATTTTGGGATTAACAGGAGCAAGTGCCAAATGATGCAATATAGTTTTTGATAAAGCAGCTATAATAAACCTGATTTGGCACATGGGTTTGTAGGAGCTGTGAAATGATGCATGTTTGAATTTTGTACATGCTGCCAAGAGAGTTCTTGTTTCGTTTTTACAGCTAATGCATGTTAATTGATCTTCTAAATTTGAATATGTTTAACAAATCCATATTAAATTCGGCTTTATCATAATTTGTATAATATGTGTATCATCAGTAGAATCAAATATTGTGGTTGAAAATTTAAAATGCACTGAATGAAGAAATGTGCAGTTGACATGTTCAAGTTACAGCAAAGTGCTTTGTTTTGTTTGATTCATTCAGTTTTATCTTGTTAAACACCAATGTTCAATAAGATGTATTAAAAGGTCCACGAAACGAGTGATAATATCAAAAATAGAGGTATGTGTTTTTATTCTTTTAATGTTTTTTGCTTGTCGTGTTTTTTTTTTTTTTTTTTTTTAGCCAGCAGTTGAGCATTTTTATTTTTATGTAAGACTTGATGAAGTAAGATGATTGATAATCCTCTTAATGTTTAGATAAATTTCAGACTATATGAAAGTTTCAGATATCCTTCTTAAAGTGTAATTTTGTACTGTGTTTAATTTAAAATGTTTTGTTGTTGTTCGAACTCCTTGCTGTTTACTAGATATTCTTAAAGAAGGAACTTCAAATTTATTTTAATCCTAGAACTATGTAGTTTCTGCAAGGTATTATATTTTTAGTATTTGTAGAGTTATATATCATTTGTAAGATTAAATGTATTGTAAAGAAAAACAGAGAGGGGGTTGCAAAGGGACTTCACCCCACTTCACAATGTTAAGGCAGTCAATTTCAAACTGCATAAAATATCTAAAACTGTTAGCTTTGTTTTACACATTTTTATGAAATTATCTGCACTTTGTTCAAGTTTTATTTTATACATTTTTGTGTCGTATTTTAAAGTTTACAAATTTTTAAGTGTAACACAGACTGCTCACTATCGATTAGAAGAGCTTTAAAATCAGAAGTAAAAGTCACTGAAGTTTTAGTATGTTAAATACAGGCTATTGATAGATTATTTTTGGGTTGGTTTGTAATAAATTTTACTTTTATGTTATTGTCAGTGTATTTTATATGCAACTTTAATTTGTCAAATCAGGGATGAGAATACACAAATATGAAAAAAGAGGAAAAGTGCGTGAACATAATTTCGACTTCGAGCAAAGTTCAAGCGCGTGATGCCCATTTTTGATATATATATATATATATATATTACAATTATTTTATATCAACAATATATATGTTACAATTATTTATTAAAATATTTTTATTTAAATTATAATTTTTATTATCTTTAAAAATTAAAATTCATAAACATTTATGTGCAATTTTGGATGCAGAACATTCAATAATGAAACAGAGGTTATCATTATTTAAAGGATGATCTTAATTTTACAAAATCTACAGTCAAGACAAAATCCTAGCTTTACAAAACAATTTTACTTTATTCTTTGAAAGTGAATGCAATGTAATTTCTAGGAGGGGGGAGAATTACCTGATTTTCTATGAACTGTCTCTCATGAAATTCCAGAATGTCATTAAATATTTCAAGCTTCCATAGATTTACCACAATTCATTATAAAGTAACCCAAGAACACAGAATATGGCACAGCAAAAGAAATATATATCCAAAATGTTAAAAGTAATTTCAACTTTTCTCTTACATCAGACAATAAAATCTATCCTGTAACTTTAAAAAGTTAACACTAACAAAAATACATAGATATTTCAAAAAATTTAGGCCATATATGTTCCCATTAAAAATCTGCTGAATGCGATCTCATTTACTTTTCTCTCTCCTAACAAATGGGAGAGGGAGGAGGGGAAAGCTGACTAGTTATATACCTGCCAACAACTAGGGTACAAAAAACCTTAGTTTCACATAATTATAATGCTTAAAAATAATTTTTAAATACAAATACTACTTGCACAATGTATTAGTTCAGCAGTTTTGACAACTATTGATGGCTTAAATCCAGTTATAGTGTTAAATTAAGAACTCTTCCTTCCCTACTTCTCATAGACTATTTAAAAGTACTTTACTGCTAAACTGAGACATAAGCATATCGTCGGGCAGAGGGGGGTGGTGGACGGGGGGGCGTGTGCCCCCCCGGAACTTTGTTTGGAAAGCCATTCATTACAAACCTTTTTTTTTTATTTTTTTAAACTTAAAGAAACATACCTATTTTTACTTTAGAATATGCTATGTGCACGCTCCCCTACGCACACTTCCAAAAAAAAAAAAAAAAAAAAAAAAAGCCCTTGCGTTTGCGGGATGCTAACGCCTATGATTTAGGAAGCCAAATAAGAACCTACGATTTAATATAAACAATGTTTTCAATTTAGAAAGAGGAACATTATTAAATAAATAAACGACTGTTTGGAAGGTCAGGTCAACGGCAGAGGAGGGAGAGAGAGAGAAATTCATTTCTTTTAAAGTAAACAGTTCTTTCCTCTTCCACCGGACGTTATGCTGACCAGCTGTTATGCTGACAATGCATAATGCGTGCATCGGAAAATAATTGTTTGTTTTAAGCTTGGCATGTTGTGGGATTTATCTGATGCCTCAAAATTAATTCACTACGAAAGCAATTAAAAAAAAAAAAAATGCAGATTGTAGAAAAGTCTTAATTGTGATTTTCTTTGTTTATTTCCGCAGCGTTAATGCGGTTTATGATATCCAAATGATTGCTTTCCATAACTGAGGACAGAAAACCGCAAAACGGATCAAACCACAACATGTAATAAAATTCAGCGCTTCCGCTTATCGAAAGGAACAAACTTCGCGGAGGGTCTTTCGACTTTTGATCTCCTCATTGAATATTCCCATACTTCTTCGATGCGCGCATGCTTAGCAAGTTGCAGCGCTTCCATTGGCTTGGAGGAGTGGATCATAAAGGCTTCTCCTTGGATTCCAATCCTGCAAGATTTTTGAATACGCAATAAGCATGGCCGAAGACGAATACGTGTTGGGGCTAGCAATACGGTCTTGATATCGGTAAGCAAGATGTATTTCGGCGAATACATCTTTAAAAAAGAAAATTGCACTGAAAATATTTTTAAACGCGGAACTTAAACACACGAAAAAGCGGAAAGTAATGTCTTTTTAAAAACGCGGAAAATAAAAAAAAGCAAAATATGCAGAAATAACCAAACCGCGGAAGATTCTCATCCCTGCAAATGAATTTATTTTGTTGTTTTTAAGAAGATGGAGAGCATTCACAAAGACTGACAGTGGAAAAGTCACCGAATACAGCGACTTTGCAACAAAAAAGTCGACTAACAGGCCTATTCTGCTTATCCCAGTTTTCCCCTTAAGATTAATTTATTAAAAAATACCCATGTGCATTTTCAAAAATTAAAAATTAGTAGCTCTCTTTCATAGAACTAGCATTTCTGTACTTTAGTGAGAGAAAAAAGACTAAAGTAAATTTACTTCTAAAAAAATTATTGTTATGCACTAAACTAAATATGATTTTAAATTTCTTAAAAATAAGGGGAAAGGGAAATGTAGTTTATTAAGTTTTCAGACAATTTTTCGCATCATTTTAGTTGAGACGAAAAATAAGTCATCATAAATATAAAAAGGTGCAATGTGCTAAAGTTAACATTATAGTAATTGGATAAATTTTCTTTTGGATACAACTAATAAAGCTCACCTCAGACTCTGTTTACATCACTGTAAAATAAGAGACGAAAAATAAGTCATCACGGGTATATTTGAAAGACAATTTTAAATTAAAGCTCCTTTTCAAAAACAACTTTTTTTTTCTAATCACTGTGTCCATAGAAACGACTTTTATTGAGAACTCACTTTGATATAATTTTAATATATATCCCTGAGCATTATAAGCATTATCATAATGTTATAGAAAAAAGACTCCTCAAACAATAAATTATATGTGTCTCTGGGACTCAAATTTATGAATCCAGTACAACTCGGGTTTAAAATATTCTTTTACCAAACAATTTTCATAAACTGTTTGAAACATTTTAAAGCCTAAATGAGAAAAAAAAAAAAAAAAATGCTTAACAAGTATGGTGCTTTATATCAAATAAAGCCATGCTCAAGGAATTAACTGAAATTTTCAGTTTCTGTGAAACACAGAGTTTAATGAGAAATTACTACAAAGAAATTACTATTTTGTCCTAGTTATCTTTTTGAATCCTGCAACATTTCAGAATTTATTCATTAGATAAATTTAGTGGTAGAAATTGAACACAGCTCGCAAGCAAATAATGATTTATATTAAAAAGTTAAAAGTACACTAAAAATCCTTTGATAGCACTTTCGGTGGCCATCTCACCACCATCCTCAGTTTTTCGGTTGCACACTGATCTACTTTCTACTAAAATTCAAATGTTCAGGATTGAAAATTTGAATTTCCTGGAGGATTGTGTTTAGTTTAAACTCACTCCAAAATTTCTGCAGATATGAAATAGCTTCACATTTAAAGAATTTAAAAATGAACTTAAGAATTTTGAACAGCTGAGTTCATAATTCGGTGTAAGAAATACATTCGGCGTAAATTTGTGTGCATATCTAAACTAATGAGAAAAGAAAACTTACTTACTGAAAACCTAGAAAGTTTATGATAGTAATACTTACAATATACTAACATCGAAAATCAAATACTTCATGGAAAAAGTGCACTTTGTCTATGAAAATAGTCACAGAAGAAAGTTGAAATTCTGGTTGGAAAATAGGAATAAAAACAAATTTACGATCGTTGAAAAAGACAATAAAAACCAATCTATCAATATTCCAGATTATGAACTCAATGAACACCTACATGGAGTTTTAAATTTAGGACCTAAATTTAGATGACAACATTCATATTAACCCTTTCACTCACAAGCTTTCATTTGGAATGTTATCTTTAACTCCAGGAAAAGCACTAGAAATGTTTTTCTATGCTTTTCCCTTGGAAACACATCTCTTTTGTACCTGTGTAGATAGATGTATCTCTGTCAAAACAGGGGTGCGATGAATCGTGGGAGTGAAAGAGGGAAAGATATCTTCCCCCACTCCTCCCACGAAGTATTTGTAAAGCCCCTGTTCATAAATACAACTGTTAACATGCAAAGGGGGAGAGGGTAACAATAGCAAACACAAAGGGGTTTTTACTCTTGACACTTGTTGTAAATGAATGTTGAAGGACAAGGGAGAAGGAAGCATCGTCCAACTATAAGGCCGGATATAAAAGTTTGCATTTTCAGCTGTGTTGGGCGGATTGAAAGGGTTAAAGACGCAACTGGGACTTCAATCACGGATATTCCCAATCAAGATAAAGACAATCTGAGGATTATTGCTCAGAAAGAAATAAGGAGAAAACTAAGAAACAAAAGTCAGAATTACGAAGATCGGCGCTTTTTGAATGAATTAAGGAAAAATAAAAATATTGCTTGTCTAAGTTCTGATAAAACAGGCAAAATCATTATAATGAATAAAGATGATTATCTAATGAAAGTGGAAGAAACAAAAGTGAAACTGGAAGTTGAAGAATTGAGAAAAAAAACAACCACTAAACTCTACAAAAAAATAAAGGAAATGGATCCTGGCCCCACAATAAACCTCCTATATTAAGTAATCATGCTCCTATAGCACCAAGAATATTTGCAAAATTCAAAGATCACAACCCTCCCCCCCCCTTCTCTTAGACCGATAGTAAGTTAAATGTGAAGGACCAACCTACGATCTAGAAAAATATCTAAAACCTACCAGGGGTCTGTTTAGGAGAAATTCAGGTCCGTTAATGGACCCTTCACAAAATATTTTATCTTGAAAACTCAGCTTTCACAAAATTCTTCCATTGGTAAACGGCTTCATCACAAATCTAATTGTTCAATTTGGTAACAATTCAATTAAATTATCATACACATTATGAGTTTTATAAAATTAATAAGTATAAAATATTTAAAATAATGATTTTGTGCATGAAATTGTTTTATAAAAAATGTAAAATAAGATCAATATTAACTGATAAATACTTTTAAAAAGAAGAAAAAAAAACTGGGTACAAATGTCACATATGTTACGATGGAATCGCCCTTCATATTAAACTATATTATTCTTCAAAATATCTATTATCAGTAAATTTTAATTATTTGATGTTGGTTCAGTTCCAGTTACGTTGGATAATTGAGGTTCTACTCTATATGTAGTATTTATATAAATCAGTACACAAATGAATTTGATGTGCTTATTTATAAAAATTTGAATGTGTGTCTTAAAATGGAACCTTAATACTAAATTTAAATTTGTAATATTTTATATTTTTCACAAATTCACGGAAACAGTAACCTGGCTAGGAAAACCTGATTGAACGCTAATTTTAGATTCGCAAAATTATGAGTAAATTTTTCACAATTTCACTAAAACACGACCCGTCTGAAAAGTCTGATAACAGACCCCTGCCTATCCTGCAAGAAATTATACCATCTAACAATAGTACTTTAAACCCTACAGATGAATTTCTACAAAGACTAAAAGAAATAGATATTACAAGAAATGACTGTGGTAAGTTTCGATGGTAAGTTTCGATGTGACTAATTTATACCCCTCCATTAATATCACAGAAATGAATGAAATAACGATCAAATAAAATCTAAATACAACAATACAGGTATGAGAGTGACAAAATTGAAAAAAAGCAGAAATTACACGTGAAGGTAATTTTGAACGAAACTGAAAATAACGAGAAAAGTGAAATTAGGGTCATAACTGAAAATGTTTGAAAAAACAAAGAAATTTCAACAATGGAAAGGCTTATAGGAAAAATATTCACTCTCAAAATGGATGGGAAAATATTGCAGTTGGGATGGAGGAGCAAAAAAACAGCGATTTTTGCCGATCCATAAAATAAACAAAACTGCGGTTTTCCACGATTCCGCAGAAAACTCTCATGCCTGAACAATAGCAATACTACAATGACATTAAATAGTGCTGTAAACTTAAGTCTAAATAACTCTTACTTAGTTTAACAAAAAATTTTATAATTAAAGAAAAGGTGTACCAATGGGATCCCCCCTTACTGGAAAATTCAATTAAGGAAATTATTGAAAACAATTTTCACAATAGCATAATTTGTGGTTGTGATACGCTGACGATATATTTGCTATTATTAAAATTGACTGAGTTGATGAAATTCTTAAAAAATTAATACAATAGATACTGACATCTGACATACGAAAATAGAAAATGTAATGATAATAGAAAAAAAAACAATAACAGGAAAACAAAATCAATTTTCTGGATGTAAAATTTATTAGAGATTAACAAAATAAAGTGCATACTAGCATTTATTGAAAAGTTGTAACAACAACAATAAAATAATTAACTTCTATTTCAAAATGCCTTATAAATTTAAAATTGTTGCTGTTAGATCTTATATTAATCGTGCAATAAAAACCTGCTCTAACAGAACCCTCCTCCAAGAGGAAATACATTTTAATAAAAAACCATTTACAAATATGGGATACCCTAATAACCTAGTCAAGAAACTGTATAAAAATAGACAAACTAGAACACAATGAAAATGGGCAAGAAGAAAAACAGAAATACACCAAAGCCATACCTTACTACAAGGGAGCGGCTATTAAAATATCTAATGAAGCAGCCAAAAGATATAAAAATAGTATTTTCAAACGTATATGCAGCGACAAACCTCAGGAATATATAAAATAAATTTAACCGACTAACAAGCCAGGCTGTTATTTAGGAGTAACGAAAAGGAAAATAAGACAGGGAAAGGAAAAAAAAAAAAAAAAAAACACATTACTGACATAAAACTTAAGCTACGTACAGCACTCTCAAGAATAGCCCAGGATAGACCCATAGATATCAACTTTAAATTATCAGATTTCCGTAATCAAGATTATACATTAAAAATGAAAGCGCTGCAAATCATAACAACAGATGGCACCATTAACAATACGACAATGCATGCCCTAATAGATCTGGGATGGAAAGTGATTTTAGAAGAAAGTAGATCAGTGCACAACCAAAAAACTGAGGATGGTGATGAAATGGCCACCAAAACTGCTATTAAACGATTTTAAGTGTACTTTTAAATTTTTAATGTTTTATCTCCTTTTATGCTTTTATTAATGATTCATAATTTTGCTAAATGGTATTTGTGACAATTCTATTATACTAGTAAATTCTATTATACTAGTAAATACATTTGCACATCTCATTTTTTTGTCTCTTTCTCACAAAATTATGAGTTCCCTCTCACAGGGTGCGAATTGAACATTTTCTCCATGGGGGGACATTTGAAAGAAAACATTCTTCTGGAGGGGACGTTTGAAAAAAAAAAAAAGAACGGATGGCGTAAAATGCTCCACTCACATAATATATTAAGTATTACATGAGAAATGCAGTCACCAACATGTCTGAGAAGGGACTTAAAAGTCGACCCCCGATTTTCTGTGCACATATATTCCTGCCTATGTCGATTCTACGTCTACCCTCAAATTCGGCTCACGGCGAAACAGCGCTTGTTCGTTCATTTCGCAATCTTAATTTGTTGCAGATGAGAAGTGGCATCAGGCATGTATATATCGATTTCAAAGGGATGTTTGTAACTTGTCTAGTAAATAAAAGAATTTCTATTTTCAATACTTAAAATCGTTAGGTACTGTTGAATTTGCAAGGACAGAGACTAATTTTAACATTTCTCCTGCAGGGGATAAATAGTATCCCTGGCAGGGATCAATTAATATTTCTCTAGCCAGGGATATTGCATTCTTCAGCCGGGGATAATCCCCGTCATCCCCCCGTCAATTCGCACCCTCCTCTCTCATAAGGACAGAAAACAAAATCAAGATATTTAATAAATAACATAAATTTAATATAATAGAATATTAAAACTTGTTTCTTAAAACCTCAGAGAGAAATTTCATCATTCTTATATAAGCGACGAAATATAGGTCATCAGAGGTACTGAATTACTGTTAAGTAAAATTTAACAGATTATTCAGATATCCAAAAAAAAAAAAATCTTGTCATTTTTCATCAGTTTAAACTGAAATAAGAGACAAAAAAGAAAGTCATAGGTCAGAATTAAAAAATAGTCACCTACAAAATTGATTTATGTTACTAAAGATGTGTTTAAATGACACCTCAGACAGTTTTCTCATCATTTTAAGATAAGAGACGAAAAATAGTCATCATAGGTAATGATTTATTTCATAATACAGTCAGCACAACAAAACATCTATTTAACCTTTTACACGCCAATGTTCCATAAGTGGAACATCCACTTTAAAATTCTGTGAAAAATTCACTTTTATTCCAATTGCTCTGTAAAAATTATTATGTAGAGCAAAAACTTGATTTAATTTTTTGGCATCGCGATTATGCTGCTAAAATTAAAATTGTCTTTGATAAAAAAATCTAAATTTTGTCCTTTTTCGTATATTTCCTGGAGTAAAATAAAAAAATTCCTGTAAAATTCAAAATTTATCAGATGTTTTTCTAACTAAGTGAGAGTAATTAAAAATGTTCATTTTCTTGATAGAAAATAATTAATAAACTATAGATTCATTTTTTAAATGTAATATTAGGTTAGAAATTTGCATGTTCCATAAATGGAACATTGGCGTGTAAAGGCATATTTTTTAACAAGATAAAGTTCTTTTGACTACAGTGCGTTGTGGCTTCGATAAAAAGGTTTCTCGCATAAGAACTTCGACTAAGTGTCAACGAAAGATGTTTATGATCGCACATCCCCTTTCCATTCCACTAAATCCCCCCCCCCCTTCCCCAGTTGCTATGACCACAGATCGGCTATGACGGCGTGCAGTTGCCGCTTGAAAACACGTGTGTTTGTTTATACTTAGGCGTAGTTTATGGCTCAGATAGAGAATGCATGCTGGAAACTCACGTGAATTTTTTTCGTTTCCACTTACGTACGAATTTCTTCAGTTAGTAAGGATACGCTGCACCGATCAGATGTCTCATTCAAAGCCCTTTCGTACCGTGGAGGAAGCACTAGATTATTTTCATACTTTATCAGATGATTCTGATGAATGTATAGATATATGTCAACTGCCTCCAGATGAAAGTGGGTGTTTGACTGACGAAGAAGACATTACTGAGGAAATATTTGATGCTGTTCTGCCTGCAGATGTTTGTGGTCAAATTGAAATATCTACAAAAATAGATGTCAGTGAAATATCCGATGAAGGCGGTTTTGATCCTGAATTACCATCAACTTCAAAAGGGCAGAGTTCAAAACAAAAGTTAAAAGAGAAAAGCATCCAAAATCGTTGGGGAAGAGATATTGGTTATGAAAATACTCTAAAAACAGAATCCGTTGAAAATATCTGTGAAGTATTTCCGCAACTGTCTAATTTAACGCCAATTGAAATTTTTCAAAAGTTCATTCCTGTAGAATATTTACTGCATTTAGCAAAAATGACAGAATTGTACGCATTACAGAAAGGAGAAATTATATCTGTAGATGAAAATGATATAGGGCAGTTTTTTGGATTATTGCTATTTAGTGGATACCACCAAGTACCTGGAGAAGATTTATATTGGAGCACTCAGGAAGATCTATCGGTCCCAATTGTATCTACTGTGATGCCGAGAAACAGATTTAGAAAGATTAAGAAAAATTTTCATATTATAGATAACAACACCTTGGCAGTAGGAGATAAGATGGGAAAAATTGCTCCCTTTTATGAAGTGCTAGAAAAAAACTTTCAGCAATTTGGATTCTTCCACTCTAAATTGAGTATAGACGAGTCAATGGTGCCCTATTACGGTCATCATTCTGCCAAAATGTTCATCCGAGGTAAACCAATAAGGTTTGGTTACAAAATTTGGATGTTGTGTTCAAACAGCGGTTATCCATATGCTATGAGGATCTATAGTGGGAAAAGTCCCGAAATAGAAAACTCTCCTCTTGGATCAAAAGTTGTGTGGGAACTTTTATCCACTATTGAAAATCCAGAAAAACATGAAATTTTTTTTGACAACTTTTTTACTTCACATAAGCTGTTGATTGATTTGTCGAAGAAAGGTTTTAAAGCCACTGGCACGATTCGAGAATTTCGCACAGGAAGATGCCCTCTCAAATCATCGAAAGAAGCCTCAAAATGGGAAAGAGGAAATTTTGAGTACCGATGTGATGGCCAAGTTTACATTTGCCGCTGGAAAGACAGTGCCGTAGTAACTATCGCGTCTAATCATTTGACACATCAGCCTGTTGGAAAAACTAAAAGATTTTGCTGAGCACAAAAAAAACGAACTGATGTTCCTCAGCCTCATCTTATACAAATGTACAATGAGGGAATGGGAGGAGTCGATTTGCTCGACAGACTTCTTGGATCTTATCGACCTGTGCTCAGAAGCAAAAAATGGTACTGGAATCTATTTAGCAATGCTCTAAATATGGCTGTTGCAGCTGGATGGATTCTGCATTCGCATTTGCACAAAGGTACAGCAACAGAACTTTCCCATCTAAATTTCCGGAGAGATGTAACTTTGTGTTTGCTGCGCATGAAACCTGTAATTCACTCTGTTCCTGGACCTCGCGCACATCGCTGTGAATCTTTGAGACAATCAGATGCACACTATCTTGTGCCATCAACCCAAGGACGTTGTGCTGTGTGCCAGAAGAACACTAAAAAGAAATGTTTTGAATGTGACAAAAGACTGCATGAGAAATGCTTTCCTAACTACCATGGGCAGTAGGAATTTTTTCTTGTTCCTCTTTCTTATAAGAATTTTGGTAAGACTTTTTCCTTGTATCCTTTAACTTTTCTTTTGTGTAAATATTCAGTATTCATAAAATATTCAAAATTATTCATATGTTATTCTTTCTTATTCATTATTACTCATTATTCATCTGTCCTCCTGTTCGCCATGTATTACGCCAATATTTTTCATTATTATTCATATATTGTTCGTTCTCTGGGAAACATGGCTCAGTTATTATCCATCCCTTCCTATTTCCTATTGCCATTTTTATTGTTTGATTAACATCCTAATAAAAAATTTAAAACTGTTTTGATGTAATAATTCTTGCTTCATAGTGATGTAATTATTTTTTTACATTTAGTAAACAAGCTTTTTTCTACATCTTGACAAGTCCTGTCGGAGTAGTTTTGAGGACTACCAATGCTTGACAAGCTCAGCCCCGCTAATTTTCGAAGTGTCTTGTATTATTTCCAAGTATCTTTTGAAAAATTTACTCATAAAAAATTTTAAATTATG
This sequence comes from Cheiracanthium punctorium, assembly GCA_038373885.1. Taxonomy (NCBI): domain Eukaryota; kingdom Metazoa; phylum Arthropoda; class Arachnida; order Araneae; family Cheiracanthiidae; genus Cheiracanthium; species Cheiracanthium punctorium. The sequence goes on along the minus strand of JAWZYV010001696.1, from coordinate 37,068 downwards.
CAGCGAACACGAATTTCGACTTTGAATTCAATTGACCACATTTTATAAAAAACATGTAGAAAAACTAAGTGTTTCACGCCAATGTTCCACTTCTGGAACATGTTATAAATCATATACAAAAATTTTTTTTTTGAAAAAAAATGTACTTAGGGTTCTTAAATAAGAGTTTTAATCATGTTTTTATCTATAAATAACTCGTGTTATACTTCGATCATAGTGCGGCGTGTAAAAGGTTAACAAAACCTTACAGTTCTTGCTACATTGTGAAACCGTGGCAGGTAGTGTATATTTTATGTTTCAATAATTTTCATAAACATTTTTCATTTTTCAGAGGAGGCATATAGGAAGGACATTTTTATCAGCGAGAGTTCTCAGGTGACTGCTTCAAATTTGGCGACCGGTGCCACGGAAAAAATCATCAAGTACTGTTGGATAACAGAAAATTATATAGTAGAAGTTCAGGTGCCTCAACTGCTGTACAATATGATTTCTGTGTTTCAAGAAATCTTTGGAAGTTACATTAAGCCATGTAGGTTTATTGTTAATAAAAGCTAATAGTGCAGTTTGTGAAAAAAATAGCCTGAAATCTATTTTCATAAGATTTTTAACATTTGGGTACTTTACCTGTTATACCGTCAACCATTTTCATCATTATTTTTCTCAAATCAGCGTGATTTATCCCTGACAATGGAAAAACTATTGGCAAATTTGATTTACTACAATTTGATTTATTACTAAATACTACAAATTTCTTAGCTTTATTTCATAGAGAGCCCTTTAATACATCATCTTTGTGAGCTACTTTTTAAAAATCGTCCCCAAAATAATTAACGCCAATTTGACAAAGTCAATGGTATAATATGTATAGTAACATTTGTTTTAAAACTTTTCAAGAGCCATGTGACAATCACTGTTTCCTTCGCTTTATCAAAAGCAGTTTTTAATGGCAATATTCATTTTCCAACTGGAAATTATATAAAAAATGGCATTTGTTACAACTATAAAACTAATATTTTTACCAGCAGTTTCTTTCATTTTCATCAAAATAAAAGCACCAATTTGACTAGGAGAGTACATTTTGCCTTGAGCTTCAACCCACGCATCACCATTAGATGCCTTAACAATTTTGAATGATGCTGTTTTCCTAGAGGGTAAAATAAAAATAAATGATACAAAAACTGCATGTATTTACTACATATCTCTGTCATATTACTGAGCTAATATTTTTTGAGAAAATTATTACAAATTAATTAATCAAAAATGTCTATGAAAGACTGACTTTTATAATATACTGTTAAACTGTATTTAAACATAATTGAAAAGTAACACTGAAGCACATTATAAAGATCATAAAGGATTATTGAGATATTTTTAGCTGCATCACCTAAATCTAGAGGAATACAAAGGAGAAATTAAGACATGCTTGCTCACACTAAAACATTTTGAAAAGTACTGCTATTTGTTTTTTCTTTAATGTTTTATAAAAGCAAAATAACTAGAACACATGGGAAAAACAACTGATTTTACATGTAGAAAAACACAATATACACATAGTTTACAAGCTACTTAGCATTCAAACTACATCATTTTTTAAAAATCTTTAACCAATCATCTTTTACATATTTGAAAATTAATTAAAACTTAAAAACTCCGAGTACTAAGTATCAGTTTTAAACCATCTTTAATTACATCAAAGTACAAACTCAATACATATAAAAACAGTGAGATCTTACATGTCTTTTTGCACTTCAGGGTCTTCGAACTTTCGACCAATTAGACGTTTTGTGGCAGATAAGGTGTTTGCTGCATTTGTTATAGCCTGTCTTTTGGCAGGCATGCCCACCAATCTTTCCCCATCACTTGTAATTGCTACAACAGATGGAGTTGTCCTTGAGCCCTCAGAATTCTCAATGACCTTTGGAGTTTTTCCATCCATAACAGCAACACACGAGTTAGTTGTTCCTAAATCAATGCCAATGACACTCCCTTTAACTGCATCAGACCTAAAAAACATCAAATAAGCTATGAATAAACTAAAATGTTATTAAATTATGGCTGCACATGATTCATGCTTGACATTGCCTGAGATGAAAGGAAGAGATTCTAAAATGAATTCCCAGGGGCCTGTTAATATTAGATCTGAATTATTAGTACTTCAAACAAAACTGCAAATATAGTTTGCCTAATGACACATCAGTATTGTCCTGGTTTAACCTAAAGGGTGTAACATCAAAAAACTAGTGTAATGTTACATATAGAGAGTATTTTAAAGTGACATTTCATGAATGTCATCCGAGTGACAACCAATTGCACATCCATTTTACTGGGCAGATTCTGCTACTGAATTCTAATTGCCAGGGGTGGGAAGTAATGTATTACAGTTAAATTTAGAGATAGCATTTAACCTGTCAATTTGAGAGACCCTAGACACATGCTCTAAATTTCCTGCCATAAAAAACCTTTAAGAGGTACTTGGCTATAAAGGTCTGAGAAGTCAGTTAAGGTAGTAATTTAAATAGAAGTCAATAAAGGCAGTAATAAAGTGAAACCTCCGAAAGTTGGACACTTGTGATTCTTGCAAAAATTAAATTGTCAAACTTATTTAAAAGGTAATACAACATAGGTTCTAAGAAAACTGCCCCACTTAAGGACATGATTAACTAACAACTGATGACGGGACATTATTTGTTGATTATTATCCATCTATGCCAGTTACCGTTTCTACTGGCATAATAGTTGCCTCTTTTCTTCCCAATTTTTCATGGGAAAAGTATAGGTACGGCTATTAAGCAGGGAAATCTACAACATGATACTGTACGTACACTAATTCTAAAACATTACTACCAAATGTTTATAACCCAATCCATTTTATCCACCATATATTAAATAACCTTTCCGTCAGTTGCACACAAAAAGAGGCATTTTTCTTTTTATAGTAAAATTTTTATAGACATAAATGAAAGTCAAATACGTGGCTGCGACTTTTATGCAGGGATATTAACTTTGACGATTTTTTCTGCTTCAAAATGGGTGTGCAACTATTATGCAAGTAAGCATAGTAGTTCCTACCTCTATTTTTCGTAAAAGGAACAAAGAAAGAAAACCCAAAAGAGCATTATTATTCTGCCAAAAATATATTGTACTACTTTTTTACACAACAGAGTGAGTCGTTCACGTTTTCAACTATAATTATTAACACATCAGTATAGTTAAAAGGTAGCTAGTAAAATATCATTTTTAATTAATTTTTCTTTTACATTAGACAAAACCTCGAAATTTTCTAATAAATAGGTTTTAGAATATTTTAAATGATTTTACTTTTAACAAAACCTTCTCCATTTTATTAATTCAGTAATTAAAATATAAATAAAGACAGTACAATTTATGCTTTATTTTAATATTTTCCACGTGCATCTTTGAAAGTGAGAATCTATATTATAAAATTAAAATGCTAAGGCAGCTCGCGACTTATGACTTGGACGGGAGGCCCAAAAAGGGCCAGGCACCGCAACCATGGGTCTATTGTACCATCCCCAAGCAATATGGAAAAGTCCTGAAAAGGCCTTACGAAAAGAGCCCAGTGGCAGATGCGAACACCAGCATAGACTTAACAGACATTTTATGAAGCTCCCAGGGCTCAATGATATGGCGCCCAAGGTGCTCAAACCTGTAAGCCGAGAAGTATTCACACTCACAAAAGATGTGCAAAGCAGTTTCCTCCTTAAGAAGACAACCCCGACAAGTGGGATCAACGACAACCTTCATTATATTTAGATGCCTTTTAAGGCAACAGTACCCAGTTAACAGGCCAATAGCCCTACAAAGACTGGACCTATTAAGACACAGAAGTTCCTTGCATCTGTCAAGAGGAAAGCCAAGATTGATCTTTTTGGCCTGCCTCTGGCCATTGCAATTAAGCCAGTTATATAGCTGCACACCTTGGAGAATGAAAATTAGGGAGATTTTTTTTTTTAATTAGGGAGACTTTAAAAACCCCTTGCTCTCGATGAAAAAACTTCATGTACACATGCGTAATATATCAGTAACCAAGAAAATTACATATACAAGAAAAATTTATAGCTTAAAACATTTATTAAAACAGTCAATTTTAAAAAGCGATACTTTTTTAAAGGAATAAACAATTTTTTAAACAGTAAATACTTTTGAACTATTTGCATTTCAAATGAATTAAAATAGAGAAAAAAATTAATCCAATGTCAAATGCTAAATTATGTTTCCAAAAAACTTTTCCCTACCTATTACAATTACCTAATTACAATCGAATAAAATTTTTCACTGTCATTGCTAGCATCAGTAGCAAGTGAAAGTGATTCCTTTTCAAGTCCAAGACTAAAGATGATTCCTCTTCAGAAGCCATTAAATTCATTATAGCCATAGTTTTTGTACGTTTCGAGCCGTATTTTTTGGCTATATCGGAATCTGGGAACATCTTTTTGAATAATGCTTTTGCGTGATCTGAGCAACTTAGTGGCAAGTTATGTTCAATGATGAACTTATATTAGTAAATAAGCAATCTGCTTTTATCACGCTTAGATCCTGGGATGTAGCAAATTAGAAGTCAATTTTTGCACTGTTTGCACACGCTTTAGTGGTGGTTTGATGCTTTTTCGATTTATTGTGAGTCACAATGTCATTTCTTCCCCCGTGCGCGATAGCAATATCGTATGTGCAAAATGCAAAGTTTGCACCTTTATTTGACGGTTTGATAAATTTAAAGTTCTTGGAATAATCCGATTTAAACTGCATTAAATACTTCTTTCCAGACATAATTTTACCGCTCAAGCATGCTCGATCGCATCCATGACATAAACATATATGTGCAGAGTGGAGTGGAGGGGGGAAGCTCTGTAATTCGCAGTGGTGGGAAAAACGACTTTTTTTTTGTAGCGCGCTACAACTACCGCTACTTTTCGAAAAATGTAGTTAACTACAACTACAACTACTTTTTGACAAATGTAGTTAGCTACACTACTTTTGAAATGTAGTCGCTACTTCGCTACTTTTAGGAGACAAATTTTGCTAACAGATTCAATTTGCATTACATTCATATTTAAGGATATTTATATCCTAATTAGAGAAAACTATCGATATCTAAAGCCTTGGTTTTCTACTCGCGTCCAGCGTGATTAATGACCTCAGCAGGTGTCTCTCGCGTCCAAAGAACGCGTTTATTAAAAGGTGGTTTCCTTGTAGCGTTGAGCGCCGCAGATTTGTTGGACGCACGAAAGACCCCGGGCACCTTTTCGCCTTTAATTAGAAAAAACTATTGCTCTAATAAACAACTACCAGGCGAGTATTTGAGCAGGGGGAGGCGGGCCCCCTCCGAAAATGTAAAGCAATTATTAAAAAGGAGCTATTTTGAAACATTTCTTTTAACTTTAGAACAATAAAGTTTAAAATACCGAATCGTCCCCCTCCCCCCGAAATGGAAGCCTATATATACGCTACTGGCAACTACTGCTAATTATTGAAGTATTGCTGAAACTAATTAAGTTTTAATACCTCTATGATAAAAGTAAATTGGGAAAGTGAGCTCTGAAAGCATGAGAAAAATCATGAGAACTAAAAAAGTTTTTAAAAATACAATAATAAAATGGATGTCTGAACGGGAAAAAAAGGCCCGTTTTGAGACCCCTTTCATGTTGTACAAACATTCTAGTTTCTTGAGCACAAATCAAAATTAATGAGTATAAAGGCCTTTTTTCATGACTTACCAAATTAGTGATTTATGACGAATGACCCGTGTGAACCATGTAATATTGTATAATTGTTTTAATTGAAAACATCACATATGATATGCATATTATAAAATAATGAAAACAATTACTAATTAAATTCATGATATATCTATTTAAAACATTGCATTAAAAAAATCCTCTATGTTAAAGAAATTTTAAAAGTTATTATCATCAACACAACTTTGTGTTAGGTATAAAAGAATTTTATAGAATTATATTGTTATTTTAAGGCTAAGAGAGAGATAAGTCTCTAAGGATTTTACAAACTATTAATTATTAATAGAAATTCTCATATTTTCGTATTAAATTCTGAAAATTATTACACAAGAAACCTAATAATTTAAATATAATAGACACTTTAAAATTTTAACGAAAGAAAGCAGAATTTCAACATATTCATGGAAGACTGCCATGCCTCTAGTATAAAATAAAAACCACATAAATTTATTCAAAAACATGTTTATTAAATTTTAACAAGAGCTGGATCTCAAAATTGTTATCCGCCAAACATGATCGTCGAGGAGAAAATGCGTCCAATGCAATCGAAAACAATCTTTGTACAGATGCACTGGACGGCACGGCACGCCAGTGTTAGTTTTTTTGAAGGCTTCTTTCATATACGTGTACGCCGAAAGCGAAGATAGGGGTTTAATTGGCTCTGACAAGAACCTTGTAAGTTCTTCCTTGTAACTATTTCGAGTGCATGCGAAAGAGAAATTAAAAAAACCCAGAAAAGTCATCATCCATGGGCTGATCGTCGATACTGATATCTGAAGTTGTCGGAAACATATTCTGGAGGTATTCCTCCATCCATTTTTTTGGCTTCGGTCTTCCTCTCCTCCTCAATCCAGAATAGTTTGAATCTGGGATGGAAACAAGCTGAGAGAACAGTTTCTCTGTCCCACAGCAAATGACTAAATCTCGTTTCCACCGGACAACTGAAGATTTTGCGTCCCCTCCTATTTTTTAAAAATGCAACTAGGTAGCTTTCATATACCATTTAGCACCCCTTGGCCGATGCTGCGCCCGGGTACAGTTGACCTTCCTTGCTCCCCCGTAGCCAGGGATGGCCCGACACGGTAAGCAAGGCATCGGAGCGCCATATTCGAACTAAAAAACTAAGGAAAACTTAATCTGGAGCATAACACGGGGCTTCTTTACGTTTGCAGGGAGGCTCCACGTACCCTAGATCAGCTCTTGCACCTAGCTACGCCACACATTTAGCTATAAAAGCTTTCAGGGGTTAAAATGAGGCTTTCAACTTCAATAATATACGGACTGTCAAATATGCATGGTGCTCTGAAACTGATTGGCAAAAAGTTAAAGAGTGGCAAAGGTAAATAAGACGGTTATGAATCACGTAACAATGTAGGGTTTGATAAGTCGTCCTCGAGTACCTGTTAATAATTTATTTTTTCACAGAAAGTTCACTAAAATTCACTATTAACATGATTGATTACTACTGTACATTGACTAAAAGATTTATTATTAAACAATTATTAACAGGTAAATGAAACCATTTCCGACATCCACAGTGCTATATTATTCTGAACAGCCTTGGTAGAGATGGCGCCCGGTGCGGTCGCAAAGTTCGCTCTACCTTAGGACCGAATCTGAAAACTGTCACTACAAACGAAGAACACTGTAACCGAGGTCAGCAATATTTTTAGCCCCTGAAATAATATCTTGGATGCATATGCTTATACCTTTTGTCCCTTTTCAACAAACTCAAAAAAGATAAGGTTATAAACTCGTAAAAAAAAAAAAAATGTGTACAATTTCTACATATTTACTTTCTTTTTTTCAGTTTCAGGTTCCACGAAAAATGTACTAATCCGTTTTTACACTTCTTTGAGACAAAAAACATTCCGAGTTGTAGAACATAATCACGTGATTAATTAATGTTTGAAAATCTACAATACTGCAGAACTGTCATTACTCTTGTGGAAGTTGAACACACCACCAGGACACAAGGTTAATAAAGAGTGCCCAAACTCAAAAAAGTGCACTGTAACGTCGAAAAATGACCAAACCTTAATATAAATAAACTTAGTAAAACTAAGCATAAATAAAATTGTTGTTCAATGCATCGATCATAAGGAGGAGGCAAAGAGAAAATTAAAAATGTCAGTGACTTCCAGAAGCGGTCTCGATGCTTTCAAGAAAATTCCTGTGAGAAAACCGTAAGTTTTTCTCACGCTTCGTAGTTTTCTGTAGATGGTGAGTGAGAGGATGGGGTGGGGGGGGGATCGCTAATTGCGAGGACTGACTATATATCATGTCAGATTTGAAAGGATATCGCCTAAAAGGAAGTTCACGGAATACTGGATTCTGAATGATTGGCAATCATCCTGGCAAGTGGACACTACACTGTATTTATGGGTGCAATAAAAAAAAAGATCAAAGAAAATTAATGATGTTACAAAAGCATACAATTTACAGATATGTAAAATTCCTTTTCGAAAGCAAAAAATACTCATTTTTGTGTTGATTTATGTTGCAAACACGCAATAGCAGTCAAAAATATGCAGACCCTGATCAGACATAGAAGGGGCCAAAGGCAAAAAAAAAAAAGTTGTTTTGGGCCCCTATACTATTACAGACATTTTAACTTATTTGTGATTGTTTTCTATTTTCCCAGCAAAAAAATAAAACATTTCAAAATAATTCTAAAATTAAATTAAAAATTACCCATGTATTTATACTCATTTAGAACAAGAATGTGCATTTAAAATTGATTTTAATATTTTTTTAATCCATTTGTATTATTAGCGTATGTGTGCGCTGAGTTCCACCTGCCAGAAAATTTTCTTTTCTTCATCATAATATTTAAAAAAATGCTAACTAATGGATATTTTGTGATACGTACATATGGCCATAAATTTTCAATAACGCCTTTAATTTCTATTTTATTGATCTAGTCTTAGAAACCATTATCATTGTGTTAGAAAGAAGAACAGAAAATAAGTCTCGAAGCCTTTTTATTGTTACACAATTATGATATAGATAAAGGAAATTTAGCTTAATAAAAATTATTATTGCAGCATATATAAATTTAATATACAATAAATGGAGAGATTTGCGAGGCCTTTATTTTTCAGGGGCTCACGGGCCCACACGCCCGTGTGATAATGAGACTCTCGAGGCCCCATCAAAATAACCTCTGTTCAACTTTGGACCTCTCTTACCTTCCTTTTTTTTCCTCTTTATGGCAGATTGGTGATTCTACAAATAATACTGAGAACGAAAAAAAGAAAAAAGATGCACAATGTCAGGCTTCCGCTTCAGGCAAAGCAAACCCCCTCACCCCCCCTCGTGTGCGTGTGTCCCCTGGGAGGGGGGGGCGGGGGAGTGATTGGGTGTCTTTCAAGCATCAGTTTCAGTTATGCTTGGAGTCAGAAGAGAGAGAAATTGCACCACGGGATCAATCGCCGGAAATGATGACACGGCAAAAGTAGCTTCCAAAATTCGCTACAAACTACTGTTTTTTTGTAGCGCACTACACGCTACACTACTTTTTAAAAAAAGTAGCGCGCTACACTACAAACTACAAAAAAATGTAGCGGCTACTGTAGTTTCGCTACAAGTAGCGCGCTACTCCCCAGCCCTGGTAATTCGATTCTGCGGAGCGTTATCGATAATTCCAATCGTCGTCTTTCGGAAATTCATAGGGAATCGGCAAGAAAGCTTGCTACGTTCTACGTGCTATGACGTCATTAAGAAATATCAGATTCGGCCAATAACGAAGTTTCTTCAGTTACTGTCGTTAGCATTTAGCAAGTTCCGCAAATTTTCAAAATTTGATAAGTACATAAAACATGGGAATAATTTGGAAAAATTCGGGAGATTTATAAACTTTTCGGGAGTTCGTTCTGAAATTCGGGAGGTATGGCAGCTATGCAGTTAGAATACTGAAGCCTCCAAAAGTGGTTCAAAACAGTATCCCTGTAACTTTTGCCCAAGATGCAAAGAACTGGCTCAGGTCCAACGAATGAGGAACCACAGCCCGATCTGGCAAGAAAATCAGCCATCTCATTGCCAGGAATGCCAGAATGGCCAGGAACCCAATACAGAGTAAACTTATTGAGACGAGAGAGCTTGCAAAGCCCCAAGTAGCACTCCCAGACCAAGTAGGAGGAGATAGCAGTGCTTTGCAAGACCATCAGAGCAGCCCTACTATCAGAGCAGATAAAGATATGCTTCCTAGAGTAACCAGCATTTAAACAAAAAACACTGCACATAAGGATAGCATAAACCTCTGCCTGAAAGACAGAAGCATAAAGGCCCAGAGAATAAAAAAGCTTAATGCCATTGTCCGGACAACAAACTCCAGCTCCAGTATGATTACAAAGCTTGGAGCCATCAGTATACCACACGATACACCTATTCTTACTATAATTAGGAGGCTTTCACCAGTCATTTATAGAAGGGAAATGAATAGAGAAAGACCCGTCAAAGACATGCCTGACAAGCATATTGTCAGAAGGCATGTTGCAGAAAGGATGAGCCTGCATAGAAGAATCAAGATCACCCCATGAAAGTTATTGAGAATAACCCTTCCAGTAACTGTCACGTTGACACAACGTGCATATTTTTTAATGAAAAATTATTAATACAAATCCTAATTAATATTGTCTAAATTTAAACTAATAATCTATTCTAAATCTAATTTAAAAGTTTTTAACAATAACTATCTTTTAAAGCTTTCAATTTTCCTCTTGGCCTTCTCAATTACAGCGCATTAACGTATGCTAAAGCATTTCCCTTTCAGCTGCTTTGAAATAAAATAACAGTTGACGCCGGCTAAAAGAATAATAATCATAACATCCCTTTGCTCGCATATGTTTTCTCTGCTCCGCTGAAACAGATGTGTTTGCGGTTTTCCTCTCCTGCACAAGAAGCATATTGCTCGAAAAACACCTGTTAAAATTGTTCCAGAAAAATCGAGCTCCCTTTTTCTATAGCAGTAGGTCTAACGGTTTTTTCTTTAGCGGTTGGAGAGTAATTTTCGGTGGGGCAAGCCACTCACTTCACGTGAGGAGGCTTTGCCCGCCGACACGCATCAACACTGTAATTTTTTATGAAGATGCTCCCCCCAAGTCATCATGTTTTTATGTGTGTATTTTACTCAAGTTTTCAATAGTCAAATGAATCTGATGTTCTGAGCAAATAAAAAAATTACGTCCAAAAAAAAAGTGATATGCGATCTCATCTTTTTTTGTGGTGTGGTTCAGTGTTCCTTCCATCACTGTAGGAGAATCGACGAGCGAAAAGATGGATGTCTCTCGCCACAACAGTAGTATGGGTCAAAACTTTGTTGGCCCACATCCTTCAAGTGTGTGGATCTTCATTTTGTTGTGCTTAGTAAAAAGCTATGATTCTTTCATTCCTATGGAATCGGATTTAGTTTGCTCGTATTCAAAGTGAAATAATTACGATGTCGATTAAACAAAAATCTTTTTAACTGCGCTGCATTCACAGGTAAATCTTGATTCTCTCTACGGAGCTCGATGCCTTGTTTTGGTTCTACACAACGCAATGTTGGTTTCTCCATAATATGTGACAACAATATAGACCAACCTACCTTTCGTCTCTTTACGATCACCGTCTTCCACCGTACATCTCCATTGGATAGTAACCCAGGTCCATAAGCCTCTTTCTACAGACCAGGGCCTCAGCCTCAATAAAAGAATGCAGAAGCAAAAGGTTTAAAAGCAATTCAGTGATTGCAGTGGGAGTTGTACGACCAACATTGTGTACTCGCCACAACAGTAGTATGGGTCAAAACTTTGTTGGCCCACATCCTTCAAGTGTGTGGATCTTCATTTTGTTGTGCTTAGTAAAAAGCTATGATTCTTTCATTCCTATGGAATCGGATTTAGTTTGCTCGTATTCAAAGTGAAATAATTACGATGTCGATTAAACAAAAATCTTTTTAACTGCGCTGCATTCACAGGTAAATCTTGATTCTCTCTACGGAGCTCGATGCCTTGTTTTGGTTCTACACAACGCAATGTTGGTTTCTCCATAATATGTGACAACAATATAGACCAACCTACCTTTCGTCTCTTTACGATCACCGTCTTCCACCGTACATCTCCATTGGATAGTAACCCAGGTCCATAAGCCTCTTTCTACAGACCAGGGCCTCAGCCTCAATAAAAGAATGCAGAAGCAAAAGGTTTAAAAGCAATTCAGTGATTGCAGTGGGAGTTGTACGAAAGCAACCAGTGATAGCCAAACACGCCATTCTTTGAACACGGGTAAGATCCTTCCTAGATGAAACTAAGGAAGATCTAGACCACCAAACAATGGACCCATACGAAATGATCGGACGAACAATCATGGTGTAGATCCAATGAATAGACCGAGGACTCAGGCCCCAAGTCCTGCCAATAGCACTCCTGCAAGCCCAAAAGACTTGTTTGGCCTTAGCAAGACAATAATCAAGGTGATACTTCCACCCCAAATGGGAGTCAAAGCAAACACCCAAAAACTTCACTGAAGAGGAATAAGCAATAGGCTGTCCAAAAACAGAAAAGCTTTGAGGACTTGAAGTGCTTTGCACTAGGAAAAGCAACCAGACAAGTCTTTGGGGGATTGACAGAAAGCCCAGTATCAGAACACCAGCTCTTCACTGCTTTCAGGGCCAAGTTAATGAAGCCAGTGACCACAGGGCCAAACTTGCCCTTGGCCACAATGGCAATATCATCAGCATTGCCAATACAGTGGATCCCAATGATGGATAACTTTACCAACAAGGAGTCCACCACAATACACCATAATAAAGGTGAAAGAACCCCACCCTGGGGAGTACCAGCAGACGTGCTGCCAAGGTATCCAATTAAGATCCAAGGTCAATTTATGCTTTATTTTAATATTTTCCACGTACATCTTTGAAAGTGAGAATCTATATTATAATATTAAAATGCTAAGGCAGCTCGCGACAGATTCTTGAAGTCGTTTCCGATACAGTTTGACCATGTGCTTTGACCATAATACTCTCCTCGACCAATCAGTAACCGAATAAAAGCCTGTCTCCACACATAAGTTATAACGTCATTTTCATGTCAAATTAAAAAGCATGAAAAAGAATGTCGAAATGTATTTCTGAAAGTTCATATATTTTCTAATACAATCGCGTGGACAACAGGAGAAGATTTCAGGTGATGCGTTTTTCCAAAGTGATACAAATAGCTGTATTCATTTGGCAGTTTTCTTCTGAAAGCATCAATTTGATCATCATCAATTGAGCACAATCACCAATCACTTTCGCCAATCTAAAAATCCAATTTCGCCAATCTCTACATTTATTTTTGTGAATTGTCATACCAATTTTTAATAAAAGTCACTTTTTTATTAAAATAATTTTTAAAACAGATTGTTTGGATCAGATGCCAATGAAGGGTCATTTTAATCTATTGTGAAAGGGCTGCAAAATGGACCCAATTTTCATCTGCATTGACCCCTGAAAAAGTAAGTCATGTGAATATGATTACTAAATATAGTATTATATAAATACTCACTTGTATCGCCTTTGCAGACCATATTTCTGTGAAAGTGCCAACAAAGCCTAAAAAACAAAACAAAAAAATCCACATTTAATTTTTATTTTAAATAAATTGCATAAAGCTCTAATTTTTTATCAGTATTTTGCCGTTAGCAACGGTGCAACATTGCTAGCAGTGGCTCTGGCAAAATATTAACAAATAAAGCACTATATTACTCTGAAAATATTCAGTAATCGGACTAATAAAACACTTCATAAACTGGCATACTCCACAAACATTCTTAATCATTCATTCTATCTATGAACCTTAATATATCTAAACATAATTCTAAAACTATCTATAAACAAACTCTTTATGAGTATTTTTCACTCTAGTGTCTAAAGAGAGCAAAAAACCTAATAAGAAAATTTTCCTGTCTTTCTACTTTCTTGGCTTATTTCCTATTTACTTGGTATTTTACAGACTACGCTAATTTTTGGCCTGGATTCTGGGCAAATGCCACAAATTCTCAATCGCGTTGTCGCATGTAGGGGGAGTGAGCAACAGTGAAGAGGAAACAGCCACAGGAGCTATTCTGGGCAAACAGCTATCGCACTCTGCAACTGCTGACGGCACCGTGTGACCGGAAGTAAGGAATCCATGAATACCGACTGCAAGAATCGTCTTTTATTGATAACCATATAGCATTAACCAATCAGAACTCGTGGAATATTTTCTGAGAAAGAGCATTTTTCCGCAGTTTTGTTTCAAGCCGAAAATATTGTTTTCAATATTTTTTAGTGTATATTTTTATCATGTATAAAACACTGAAAAAAAAACTTTTTTTTACACTTTCTTTTTTTAAAAATTGGTAAATTAAGGTGGAAAAGGTAGAATTTCTCACAAAAATACTTGATTTAGTGATATCTAATTTACAGAAATCAAAAATTCTAGGGGTGCCCAAGCCCCCTGGGCAGCAATTCTGGCTCCTGTTTTGCATTCTGTGTTTGAATTCTATTACCAGGCATGAAAGCAGGAAACAGCTAAAGACTGAACTTTGCTGTGGATCATACAGAACAAATAAATTATGCATTTAACATATTACCTGTTATTCTTTTGTATGCATTCGTTGTTAAATTAACTAATATTCATTATATCACTGTATTCAGTATAACTAAATTCATTAAATTAATTAAAATACTAAATCTCAAATGCATCAATGAGTTGAAAAAGACTGAAAACTTTCATGCCTGTGTTACCCTTTTTCCCTTAAATTGACTCTGCTTGCAAGAATAGCCTACTTGCTGCAGTACTGTAGGGTGAATTTTTTCTTTTTTTGCCTAATTTTGATAAAGTGAGAAAATTTATTACACTGATTTTCCAACAGGAGATGTTTTTCTTACAATAACTGATTTTCTATTTATCTAACTCATGAAGGAGAGCTGATTCATCAACAACATTGTTATTTGCATCAACTTTAATTGCAGTAGGACTGGTAGTAGTAATTTAATGGAAACAATCCTCAAGAAATTTCTGATTTTTGAATTAGTCGATTTGAAACTAATGATTTTTTTTTTTAAAGTAATAGTTCAATAATCTAAGAAAACTAGTGAGAATGAAAAAGGAAGATATGTTTGCTGTTAGATAACTGGACATCTGGTTGAAAGTTTAACCGAATATTCAGTATCCGGCTAGATTGATATCCGTTGCATAATTTGATGATTCAACTCAATCAACTGCAGTATTCAGATGTAAGGGCATCTCAAATAATTTGCTTCTAAAAGCCATAATGTATAATTTTTTTTTTTTTTTGTAGCTCTAAAAAAAAAAAAAAAAAAAAAGTACATCCTACCCCAAAATCAATACCAATAGTTTGGATTTTATTATTATGTTTTTTGTAATACAATCACTCAAGGAATTAGAGGTATATTTGCATGCTCAAAGCATTTTTTCAGTGATTCAGGATTCTCAAGAATTAGGTCCCCTAAAAAGTCCTTAATCCAAAGCACCTGACACCACAAACCAGATAGCCTGTGTGTAGCTTTTTCTTAACACAAAGAATTATTAGATTGCTTATTTGGATATAATATTTTGAGATACTACATTGAAAAAAAAATTATATTTATTATAAACAGAAAAAAAAAAAGGGGGGGGTGAATACATAGCTATAATAGTAATAAATTATTTGAAACTGAATCAATAATGCAAGCAATCCTTAAATTATTTAAAATATTTATTTTATACCTGCTGAACTTAGATGTAGTAATTATTTTTATTTTAAAGAATAGTGCTAAAAAACTTATATTTACTTTTCATTAATGAGCAAACATTAAATTAGAAGTGAAAGAGGAAGAACAAATATATTTCAGCAATTTGATTTGATACAGTGTTGTCCATTCCAACCATTGGATGTAATACAAAATTTGCATCCAGCAATCTTCTGTGTTCTGAATTCAATTTCCACAAATTCTATAGTTATCAATTGATGGACGAGTTAAATTGATGCAATTTTAAATAATGTCTAATAGTAATAAGGGTAACTTTGAAAATCTTTACTTGGTACTCATTCAATAATTATTGCAAACAAAAGAATTTAAATAAAATTCTGATTTATATTTTAAAATTTTATACATCCTGCATTGCAGAAATTTTATTATTTTTATTACATGCTAAACACATCTATCCTGAATCCCCTTACACTGACAGTCCTTTTCTGTTTAAAAGTTTTAAAAAATTAAGCAGATAATTCAAAATTACTTATATTAAAACTTCTTTCTTTTAATCAAAAACTTCTAGTTATGTACAGATTTAATTCGCATATTTATGTCATGTTTAGAGCAAAATATTATCAACAAATTTTTCCTATTTCGCTTACACTTACTTCTACAGGATATTTGAGGGGAAACTAAGACAAATTGGAAAAAATTTTACTATGCATTTCAAGTCAGAACACATATTACAACTCTACATGTTAAAGTTTCGGAGATTATTTTTCCCCCTCACCCTTTTTTTTCTAGAGTCAACACTAATATTGCGTCCTAAAATTTGCATCAGTGATTGCATGTTATGAGCTACATTTGTACCAAATTTTATTCAAATCTGTGATTCCAAGGTTGAGCCCTCTCCTTGTAAGATTAAAAATTGCAAATAAAAATATAAGTAACAACACAGAATAATAAACACAAAAAGCATTTCCTTATTTGCATTTCCACCGAGAAGACAATGGAAATGTAAATTGCTCTCAAATGTGGACGTATTTTTTCTATTATTCATGCCATAGCTGTAATGTGAGTCATCTTTAACTGTTGCTTGTGCAACTTGCAGCAGCATCTAGCTGCCGCAAATACTGATCACGTGACACTCGAAGATGCAGCATCGCGTGTTTCATCTGTTTCGGAAAATCAGCCAGTTGCCACAACTCTGCGACGAAAAAGGGAGATACGACAGATAAGCATTTGATCAGAATCCAGGCCTTTGACTGGGAGACACATTATTGACATGACCCTTTCTAAACATAACTCTTCCTTTAATTATTTTAATAAGAGGGAAGAATTATTAAATCATTAAACTTATTTTATGCTACCATATTTCCAAACTTTTCAGACAGTTTGGTTCTAAAGTCATCCTTAAACCTGTCAAACTTAAATTAGCCCCTTGGGTACATTTGACGTCCGAGAGACGTCATTCACTTGTTTTCCCTAGGAGCGGATGACCACGCTTGGTACTAAACTTGCTTTGAAAAATATCACACTCTGCATAATTATTAGTAATTGGTTTTTTGTTATAGCTTGCATTTATTTCATTTATTTTTATTTTGTTGTTATTAATTTATTTTTGTTTTGCAATTCTAATTACTTGAAGACATCTTAATTCTACATATGTCACCAATCTTTTAGAAATAACTAAATTCTTACATAAAATGTACTGCTTTTACATACTACGGAGCACCTTCGATATACCCCCTACCTTGATTTTTGGCGACTTTTTTTTGGCGCCAAGGCCGTTTTCGACGGCGCCAAAAACGAAAGTGAAGTGGCCAAAAATGCCGTTATCGACGGCGCGAAAAATAAAAAAATGGCCATGAAACCACTTCCGAAAGCGGAAAAACTATAAGAATTAGAAGATTTCCACAAAAAAATTTAGGGTTAAAATGTAAAAATGGCCGCGAAGCAACGTTTTCAGAACCGAAAAAAACTGAGAATTAGAAAAATTCTACAAAAAATTTAGGGTTAAGAATGTAAACAACAATAAAATCAAGAAAATTTAAGAATTCATGAACGTAGAATTCGCGTTTTCGAACAAGAAATTAGAAATAGAAAAATTGTAGAAATAATTAAGGGTTAGGAATCTAAACACGAATAAATTCAAGGAAATTTAACAATTGATGGACACAGAAATCGCATTTTCTAGCAAGAATTTAGGGTTAAAAATTTGAAAAAACCTAAATTTCACAAATAATGGGACTTTTATGTGAGGGGGGCTCTGCCCCCCCCTCAACCCCCCCCCCCCCGTTTTTTTTTTACGAAAAAGGTAGTCAGGAAAACTGGAAATAAGAAATCGAGTAGAGCGTTTTAAGAAAAAAGCCAAAAACTGTAAAGCCATTCGCCTGTACAAATAGTGCAGTTACCACGATGTATAACGCGAAACAATATTATACGTTAGCAAAAATATCTCGGAAAGGTTAAGCTCACACTCCGAAAGGATGTCTCCCTCAAAAAATCCAAAAACTTCTCCTGGTCCACTAACAAATAGCTCATAACAAAAATTATATTAGCTACACCTTTCTTCCCACACGTGGGATTTTTATCAGACCACTTTAACGTTAAATTTTGTTCAAAAATACCCTGCTAATTTTCAATTACATTAGCTACGGAGGTTCTTAAAAAATCATAAAATCCTAACCAAAAATATAAAAAAAAGTACAGTAAAATATCAAAAGATCACAGTACCTTTGCAGAAGTGCTTTCGGTCAACTTACTACCTCTCTCTAAAAATGTGAAAAAAAACTTCTCACAAGCTTCCACGTGCAGGAGCTATTGCATCACGGCGCTCTGTCATTGGCCGGCCGGCATAGGTTGCCATAAATAGCCTCCCCCATTCTCGCCAACGAAATTCGTTTGGGAAACCAGAAAATCCCTTTTATCGCCAAGCTTGGCGCGAAAAAAAGGTAGGGGGTATATCGAAGCTAAGCCCATACTTCTCCAAGCAACCAAAAATTATATCCGTTCCACCTGCAAATATTTTCTCAAATTCCTCCAGCTTTAGTATTGGTCCATTGGCGCGCTTTATTTTTGGCGACTTTTTTTGGCACAATAAAGGATGTCAATATGGTAACCCCGCCGTTCGAGTGACGTGATCCGCCATTACAATGTGCTTTATGGTTTTATTTTAATGGCTTTATTTTACATTAAATTTTATTATTGGACTATATTCCGTATACGGTGCTTTGTTTACATATCAATGGTTTGTTTACAAATCATTGGCGAACAATCTGACGCGAGAGTGAGCGATGCACCGCCAACGGCCGGTGGTAGTTGTGACTGGCAACCATAAAGAATACGTGTTTCGTCAGGTTTGGGAATTTGAAATTGTTTGCGTTATTGATGGAAGGGAATGAAATGTGTTATGTTAATATAAGAAAAGAATTTGTGTGTGTTTGTTAGAAATATAGTACGTTATAAGCCGGTGGGTGTTGGGGACATTTCTGAGCGGTTATTAAAAAAAAAAAAAAAATAGAGGTAAGTGCTCTTTTTTAACGAATCTTTGCAATGTTTAAGGTTTTTAATGTGAATTTTAAATTGATATTTGAAGTGTTTATGTTTTCGTAAGTGCTATTTACGTGCTATTCTAATCATACTGACTTTATAAGAGGTGTACAACTAGGTTGTTTAATCCACCGATGTTTTTTTGAGTTGAAAACGGGCCAGTGTTTGCCCAGTTTACATTAGCTGTACAACTAGGTTGCTTAGTTCACTGTTGTTTTTTTTTTAGTTAAAAACGGTCCACTGGTTGCATAGTTTACATAGCTGTACAACTAGGTTGCTGAATCCGCTGAGGTTTTTTCAGTTAAAAACGGTCCACTGGTTGCATAGTTTACATAGCTGTACAACTAGGTTGCTGAATCCACTGAGGTTTTTTTAGTAAAAAACGGTCCACTGGTTGCATAGTTTACATAGCTGTACAGCTAGGTTGCTGAATCCACTGAGGTTTTTTTAGTTAAAAACGGGCCACTGGTTGCCTAGTTTAGATAGCTGTACAACTAGGTTGCTGAATCCACTGAGGTTTTTTTAGTTAAAAACAGACCACTGTTTGCCTAGTTTAGATAGCTGTACAACTAAGTTGCTGAATCCACTGGGGTTTTTTTAGTTAAAAACGGACCACTGGTTGCCTAGAATGACTAGTAAACATGGCGACAGTCGCTGGAGCTTGGCGGTCGCCAAGCTCCAGCGACTGTCGCCATGTTTACATGGGGTGGGCACCGGCTTGTATGATTTTACCTTATTATTATTTAATTATTTTTGAAATTTAAAATGGATGTTCAGGTTCATACTGACTGTTTATATACAGTTTTGTATGAATAAACATTCTTTTGATAGTACGTTTCAGGTTCATATTTTCGTTCTCGATTGTTTATTTGTTAAGGGCAGAAGCAACAAACAGGGTGGCCACTCTTTCTCAGAGAAAATATTCAAGGACATTTAAGGACTTTCAAGGATATCCTGAATGCACACTTAATACTATTTCATAATTGTTGAGAGACAATGTAAATTGGAGCAAGTACCGTTTTAATCAAATATTTTGATTTTGGCAAATACCATATTTTGATACCAGATATTACTTAATACATTTTTGTATGTATTATTTGATTTAATATAAATTTTAAATGAGGAGAAAGTATAAGTTTAGCAAATTAGTGTATTTATTATTTGCAAATTAGTGTATAATTATACAAATACTAGTATAAAAAATATAAAACTTGCATGTTTATCTAAAAATGCTATATCTTCTTCAATTCCAAAATAGCAGCTTCTATAAGTAGGAACAAAACTCGCGCATTTTAGATAGACATGACTTCAATTACTTACTTAAATTCTTTTGGACATGACTTTAATTCTTTTTTCTTCATGAAAAAAGAATTCCTGTACAAGTTAAACTGAAGGAGGGGAGGGGAAGGAAACACGAGCCTTTAAATACTCGCATGGAAATATGTGTTCCATTAATTTTAATATAATAAAATATAATCAACATCATTAGAAAACTATTTAAAAATAAATTTCAGGATAATAAAAATTTCAACTGCAATTATTCAACAATTGTGATTTTTCTTTTCCTCCATGGTATGTGGTTTCATTATCGTAGGGGCTGGGAATAAACCAATAACACAACAAAAATTCAGCAATTGGATGGTAAAATTTAAGGATATTCCAGACTTCCTTTCAAAATTTAAGGACATTCCAGACATCCATTCAAAATTTAAGCGCATTCCAGGCCTTGAACTTTTTTTTTTGTAAATTCAAGCACATTCAAGGTTTTCAAGGACGCATGGCCACCCTGAACAAATAATTACATTATTAATATTTTATACAGTGAAATAATTTTAGATATTTTGATTTTATTATTTTCATATTGCAATAATTTAGAGATTTTAATCAAGGTATGTGATAAGCATTGTTTGTTTTTATTTGTTATGATTACCTTTGTTTATTTGTCAAGGGTAGGAGCAACAAATAATTTCATTATTAATATAATATTTGATATTTTGATTTTATTATTTCAATATTGAAACAATTTAGCTATTTTAATTAAGGTATGAGAAAAGCATTGTTTGTTATGATTTAAATTAGTTCTTTATTTTGCTTACGTAATCTTTTGTCAGAATGCTAAAATATATTTAATTTTTTTGTCTTTTTTATTTGTTATTTTTCTGAGGTATTGCCTTTAGAATATTATTTGTTTGCACTGTTTGGTACAGCTTTAGTATTGGTCCTTTGGCGCGCTTTATTTTTGGCGACTTTTTTTTTTGCACAATAAAGGATGCCAATATGGTAACCCTGCTGTCAGATGCTCCGGAACGGAGCATGGTAATCTAAACCCGGCGATTCGTTTCCGGAAAATGGCGATTACAATGTGTGCTTTACGGTTTTATTTTAATGGCTTTATTTTTTTTAAAAATATTATTTAATTATTTTTTAAATTTAAAATGGATGTTCAGGTTCACACTGACTGTTTATATACAGTTTTGTATGAATAAACATTCTTTCGATAGTACGTTTCAGGTTAATATATTCGTTCTCGATTGGTTATTTGTTAAGGATAGAAGCAACAAATAATTACGTTAATATTTTATACAGTGAAATAATTTTAGATATTTTGATTTTATTATTTCCATATTGCAATAATTTAGGGATTTTAATCAAGGTACATGATAAGCATTATTTGTTTTTATTCGTTATGATTTCCTTTGTTTATTTGTTAAGGATAGGAGCAACAAATAATTTTGTTATTAATATAATATTTGATATTTTGATTTTATTATTTCAATATTGCAATAATTTAGCGATTTTAATTAAGGTATGAGATAAGCATTGTTTGTTATGATTTAAACTATTTACTTTTGCTTACGTAATCTTGTCAGAATGGTAAAATATATTTTAATTTTTTGTCTTTTTTATTTGTTATTTTTGTGAGGTATTGTCTTTAGAATATTATTTGTTTGCATTATTTAATTTAATCTACTATGAGAGAAAGGGGGGGCACACACACCCCCCTCACATAAAAAGAAAAGTAAAAGCTTGTTATCTGTTTAATTTTCTTTTTTCATAAAAATATTTAAAAGCCATTAAAATAAATCATAGCAAAACTAACGGCGATAATCAATTATCACGGAAACCAGCGCCATCCGATCCGCCATATTGTTTACAATTGGCATCGGCAAGGCAAACTTGGGTTGGCGACAAGATTTTGTCACCAAATCAAAAAATCGCCAAAAAGGACCTATACTAAAGCTGTTCCAAATAGGCTTCAGTTCTGCAGAAATTTCTGACAAAACAAATTGTGTTCTGGGGAAATAATGGGCCCTAAACATTCTCTGCACCCCTGATTTCTTATAAACCAATGGTTTGACAAAACGTCTACTGACTCTGTGGTGCTGTGATTTTGCATTCAGCAGGAGGCAAAAAGGTCCTAGGTTCATATCTGACCCAGTCCACTGTGATTTTTTTTTTCCTACCTTTAAAATTCCTAAAACAGTTTAAAATGGAATGCATTAGAAAATTGACGAGATTTATTGGATAAATACTATTTCTATGAAATAAAATTGAATAGCTGCAAATGAAAGTGACCGAAATGGGAAGCATCACTTATCTATCAATCACATTTCGAAAATAAGTTTGTTACTTTTACAGATGCGTACTTGAGAAAGGGTGATATTTCTAAAAACATGCGAAACAAATTGTTTGGACATCTGCTACAGTATATGAAAGAAATATTTTTGCATTCACATGGTCTTTCCATTTTTGCTTGTGGGAAAAATATTTCATTTACATTTAGAAATATCTGGGGAATAGTACCGTAAGTGGAGGCAGGTTGCCAAGCCAGATACGTCGTCAAAGCTTATGATAAGTAAAACAGGCTTGTCAGTGTTGCTAATCAAGAAGAAATAATTAGCAACCCGTGTGCAAAGTTGTGTTGTTGTTTCATGATGTCATGAGATATTATGTGATTGGTCTAAGAAATTAACTGGAAACTGAATGATTGTGAAGGAATTATGAGATTGGTTGAAAGAATTTAACTGTAACTAATCTGCTTGAACGTGGCATATCCAGCGACTTGTTTCTTGTGAAATGTTGTTTGCAATTTTTGAAAGTTTTTTTTTTTTTTTAAATAAAATGTATGGTTATTTTTATATTAAATGTAGAAAAGTTGTGTAAAGCTCAAGTGAATTTATTTTATTTTAAGATGTTTATCCTCGACAGAGTGAATATTGGTATAAAAATGATAATTGTTGTGATGAATAAATTGCAGCATGATAAGATGAAATTTTACTTATTTGAAATTGAATGGTATTTAATGGATTTATTTCGTGATAAAGGTTTGTTGTTAGCAAAGAATAATGTATGTCTGTACCGTTAAAAAAGGAATATAGTGAAAAATTTGAGGTCTGAGCTTTTGTTTATTTAAATGTTGAAAATTTCTTGCTTTACTATATACCTTCGCCTTACCCTTCGCCTACCTATACCTTACCCTTCGTCTCACTGTTTAGTGAGACGAAGGGTTTTGACTGACGAAGACTGAACAAATTCAGTCGAAAAGATTGTATCTCGCTACAAGTATCATTTTATGATGTATCATAAAATGATAAGTATCATTTTATTTTGTCTGAGCCTCCTCTTGTCAATTAAATTTAACTTGGAGAGTTTTAATTATTTTCTGTGCATTTTCGCTACTATACATCATTGAAATTTTAGCTTTTTAAATTTGTACGCTGTTAATGCTTCTAAACCCCAATAATTAATGTTTAATCAGGAGAATCAAGAAACATTTTAAGTTGAATTTTCATAGCTGACAATAATCATAGTACTTTACAGTCACAAATGAGACCATATAGTTTGGTTAGAACTAGATGGAAAAAAAAAAAATAAATAAATAAATAAATAAATAAGAAACAAGCAACACCGGCATCGCATCGGCACATGGTGAAGATCTAGAAATTTCCTACCGGTGTTACATAAGAGACAATGATGAAGATACTACAAGAATATAACGTAGTACACACACACAAAGAAGAGTTCTTTACACAGTAACCCAAAATTATAAAATCAACAATAAAACCATCTTAAAATTACAATAAATTAAAAAGTTTTACCCTATTTTGTACTTTGTACGAAATGGATCTAGAACCACATAAGCTGTTAAGGACAGACGATTTTACATATTTGGAATTCGTGTTTCGCAAAACTTTAAGCATTTTGATTTTAATTTTTTTGCAGCTAAACAAATTAAAAGTTTAAAGTCTAATTTCAAATCGCACTTCACAAGGGCAAACCAGCTAGTAAGCAAGTGCTGAAATCTGACGAAATAGGCACAAAGCACGTTTTTGGTTTTTCACTGCGCAAGTAATACATGGAGGTAAAAATATTAACTTGAAGCAATAATGCTAACAGCTCATCAAAGACTTCTCTAATCATGTGACATAGTCTAGTCTTCTTGCCTAGGACTACAACACTACATTCACACACTCACTTAAAAAAAGATGCGAGGGTTGGCACGGGGGCCAGTGTTTTTGAAGTGACTGTTTCAATTGTTGTTCTTATCACATACTTTATGTATCAGAGCCTGTTAACTTCCTTGAATTTCAATTTTTTTTTTCATCGTGACATACAAAATGACGTCAATTTTACATGTTATTTATAAACGATAGCGGTTAGACGTCGATAGCATCTATTTAACCCATTTATGCCTAGTGTCCCTTTTTTGGGACGGCATTTTCGCTATTAGTCGAAAACGTTATTTATTTTTCCTAGCCTTTATTCTTGAGTGTTGAGCCTCAACTCGACAAAATATTTTAACATGACCAAGTAGGATGTTGATATTTCGATTTTTATGCATAATGATTTTAAAAGAAATCATCCCTTGTGCAAGAAGTTGGCATCAGAAATTTATCTATTATTTCTGAAATCAGTAAAAATCGAAGAAAGTCGCCAAAATATCCAGGCACAAATGGGTTAATCACATTCTACAATAAAATCTGTAAAATTTCTTCCTTCCCGTGAAAGTTTTTACTAGTGCATACAAACTAGAGAAGTGTAATAAAAAATGATTGTATTAGGATTTCATTGATACCCAGGTAGCACAGAGATATTGCCCAATATCAAAATTACAATATTGGGCAATATTAAATGGACCCCCCCTAAATGATATTCCTGAATATTATTTTTTGACATTCAGAGATATCATTTCTGAATATTGTTTTCAGATATCCAGGAATATCTTTTTTTGATATTTGTAAATATTATTTTTTGACATTGAGCAATATTAGTTTCCAACATTTCTGAATATTGTTTTCAGATATCCAGGAATATCTTTTTCTGATATTCCTAAATATTATTTTTTGACATTGAGCAATATTGGTTTCCAACATTTCTGAATATTGTTTTCATGTTTCTCCCATCAGCCCTATAAGCATCAGGTCAATATTGTATGCTTGGACTCCTATTTGTGAGGTAAAATATTGATTGTAAAAGAAATTGGGGGGGGGGGGGAATTGACTAATTAATATTTCACATGTAGACATTTTTTTGGTTTGAAATTATAACTCGAAATAGAATTTTTTAATGCTTTAACATGAAATAAAGCATTAAAAAATTCTCTTTTGAGTTATAATTTCAAACCAAAAAAATGTCTACATGTGAAATATTAATTAGTCAAGCCCCCCCCCCCCCCAATTTCTTTTACAATCAAAATTTTTCCTCACAAACAGGAGTCCAAGCATACAATATTGACCTGATGCTTTAATAAGTTAGCGGAAACATTTTTTTTTTTTTTTTAATGACTGGGAAAAAATTTTTTGTACGAGTTTGCATTTGATGGTGCTAAAAGATCGTTCTTCACACACATTCTTGACTCACCTTTTGGAGAACGTAAAGGCCTTTAATACTCAAATTTTGCAGCAATTTATATTGTAGAGTGCAATTAAAAGCTTGAACAAATAGTTGAAACTTTTACTATAGGCAGCTATTTTATAATCACCTATAGAATATAAAATTTACTTTGGATTTTATAGTAGCTACTACTCATAAAATCCACAAAGACAATATACTTTTAATTAATACAGCTCTGCTATAACAACCTCAGTGTTAAATCAAACTGCATACGCTTTTCTTTGGTCAACACAGTTTATCTAGAATTTTTCAGAAAGATTGTGGGAGTTATGACCAATTTCAAAGTATACAATAAATGTTTGCCATATGTGTAAAGGGAAAAGGGAGGGAGCAGGAAGTATAAAGAGCTTTTCTTCGAGTAAAATAATAACTATTAAAGAAAAAAAAATTCCAGTAATATGCTCATATTTCTTTTTTTTTACTCTGTACTTACCTTGAAACGTTTCCCACAAAATGTAATTTGCCATTGGAGGTTATTTCCCCCCCCCCTAATTTATATTAATTTCAATGAAGCACTAATGCATCTTAGATACAATGAATTCATTTTCAATATATTTGTATTGAAAGTTAATCTCTTAAGCCTTTGGATTTCATTAAAAATTACAAGAGGGGTGAATGATAATTCCAGTTACGAGTGATTAAATACATTTCTTTATAATGTTTCAAAGTACAGTAGAACCTTGGTTATGCAATGCTCCATGATATTCAATGTGACACCTTGGTTAATGTAAAAGATTCATGATCAGACTTCGGATGATTACACATCCATCTGCAATTGATTACAAGAATTGATAAGGATTACGACTATGGCCAATTCCTAAAAGGATTATGACCGGTTACTGTTAAATTTGCAAAAAAGTAGTAATCTTGATCTTAGTGAAATCAAATATTCCGAAAATTCTGAAGTAATGCAATTTTATTACACTATTTCTGTAGAATTTCTAAAATAGCATTCTTATAGCGAATTACATTTGACTGTAATCGTTTCGAAGTCTGGACATGATCTGCAGTATGTTTAAAACTGTAATTGTGATTATGATTGTCAGTGTTATCCGAGGCATGTTTGATTCTGACCACCTTGGATAATCAGGGTTCTACTGTAACTTGATCGAAAAGCAAATATTATTGGTTGTAAACAACAGAAGAAGAAAATATTAAAATAAATAAATTTTGTTTTGAAATAAATGGATCAAACTCTTTTTTGGGCTACATTTTAAGATTTTCATTAAATTGGAAATGCTATTAAAATTGAGTAATGCTTAAAATTGCACAATTGTGAATTGTAAAAACTAATTTAAGTTTTAATTCATGCAAAACAAAATGCGCTTTAAACAGCTTACTGGAAAAGGATTAACACTGGTAAAAAATTAGTAATGTACATTTTTAATATTTTAAATATCCCTAATTATAAACACACTTCAAATTAAGTTTTCTTTCCAAAAAATTACATGAAACAGATTTTCATATTTTATTTTTAAAAACAAAATTATCTTTATAAGTTTTCAGTATAATTGTCCACAATATCAAATGTTAAGGAACAATCTGAAACATGAATCTTTTTTTTATTCTAATCAGGTGCTTCAGCTAAACTTCGACCAAACATATTTTGACAAAACCTCCTTGTCCTTCTCCTTAAACTTCAAAGCAGCAGCAGCTACAAAAGAAAGAAAAACGAAAGCTTTTCAGACATGTAATTGCTACACGATAAAATTAGCTAAAATATTTTAACCACATGGTTTGCTTAAAGGTTTAAATTATCAGAATGAAATTAGTAAGTTTCCCCCATCAAAATCAGGAAATTTTGCATTTTTATATTAATAATTAGCGGAAGAATCAGATTTGACTTTTTGTTACTCTCTTTTACTCTTAAAATAATTGACAGTAGAAAAAAAATAAAATTGATGAATATTTTAAACCATTGATATTGGAAAAACTATTAATTAAAAAATACATTGCTCATTTCAAAACATATCAAAATGGTATAGTATGCTGTTTTATACTAGTTTTTTAATTAATTAATGAAACAATACTAACTAGCAAGTTTGATCCCCAGATCCAATAATTTTTAATTAGATTGGGTTTTAGTTTGAGTTAAGTATTATTAGTGGCACCAGGGGCGTAGCCAGAAATTTTTCATAGGGGGGGGGGTTACGACTACTACAACTCATATATATGTATACGTGTAAAATTTTTCATGGGGGGGGATGACCCCCTTCCTTCCCCCCTTTGGCTACGCCCCTGAGTGGCACCCAAAATTTGCTTAGACTTGGTAGAGAAAAAAAAAAGTAATAACAGATAACAGACTGTTAGTGATAAATTTTAGGGTACTTACGTATTATCCCGGCAGTCCGCCAAGACGAGCAATTTTTTTGCCAAGAGAAATGCTGGACATATGAAATTATTAAAGGTTTTGAATACGATTGGGGCAACAGTTTGGCAACTCGTTTGACGGAAAAATAGTTTGGCTGGAATGACCACCGGGATAATACGTAAGTACCAATTTTAGGTTGGCCATGGAAGGTAAATTTCCATAAAATTGTTTTTATAGGGAAATCTAGAATTTAAATATAAACAAATGACACTTTTATGGCATAACAGTGACTATTCACCACAAATGAGTTCTCATCCCTAATGAATAAGCATATTGATTACTTTAGAAGTTAATTACCTTAATGTTATGAGTTTTTTTTTTTCCTGATTACTGTTTCAAATTTAAATCAGTTAGTAATAGCACAGGTTAATGCAATGTGTCATGATTTAAGAAAAACTGAAAAGCAACAAAATTCAAATTTAACATCTGAGTGTTTTCTCTTACATTAAAACTAATTTCATTGGGATATTGTTTTTTTTTTTGTGTGTGTGATTGTGGAATGCTACGTTAGGACTATCTGCCAAGGATGGGGGTGCCTTGGTAGGGGGACTTTATACGGGTTTCTAACGCTTATTCACATGTGATATTAGTAACAACTTGAATCAATTTAGTACTGTGGTACTATACTATATCTCTCATTCCTGATATAAAAAATATGTATTTGTTTACTAATTGGGGAATACTTAAATTTGTTTACTATTCGGTTGTCGAATATTTAAGTATTTGGCCGAACCGTCACGGTATACAATCGAATAGGTATACTGCCAGTATACCGAATATTCGGTGCATCCCTACATTGTACATTACCATACATAAAGAATTTGTTGATAGCTTCATTACAAAATGAGTAACACATGGTATACTCTTACTAAAATTAACACTTACATTATTGGGTCTTTCGGAAACCTATGATATTGGCGTTCAGGTTCTTTCACTCTAGCTGTGTCATAAAGGACACACGTAACATGGGAGGACTTCTTTTTTCTGTAGAAAGAAAAACTAATTAAAAAGGGGGTGAAGTCAAAACAGAAAGTTTTACAAATGACAATATTGAAGCAAAATAGCCCGTACATTAACATGAAATATTTTTACAAATAACTTATCCGCAATGTCTGTAACTAAGGGTAGAATCTTGTGTTTTGTTTTCTTTTTGTGCTACCCCTCGGGCAATCTCTGAAATTATTTTGGTCGCCCCCAAGTACAGTTTGTTGCCCATGCAACTTTTGCTATACAATTTTTTTTTTTTTTAATGGACGATATCGATATGACGTCATTTTTCCACCAACACGTGACCTTTCGGCAGTGTTGATGAGTGGCCCTGTAATCTGATTGGCTGAAGTGTATATTTTCCATCCACACGTGGCTGAAATAGCCTCGTCTCAGTATAAGTTTTAATATGTTAGCACTTTTTAATGGGAATCTTTGGAGAGATATCTTTTTTGCAGTCATGTACAGGTTCCAGAGAGTTATTGAAACATTCGTAGGCAGCACAATACAGAGGTATAATTATTATTTTTTTGATTTTGCGCTTATTACCAGGAGTCCAGCACATAAGCCTATGGAGAAATGGTTGTTTGTTTTCCACCGTCACGTGACTTTTATAGCCTCGAACCCAAGGAGGCGATATCCTCCATTGCGGCCGTTACTATGAAAAATGGATTTTTGACTACGTATGATTTGACTATGATGGCAGAATTCTCTTGACGGTGATCGGCTGCTTGTAAACAAATAGGAAACGAGCACACTGAAGATAAAACAATAGTAGTTTCTTTCTTTCTACTCTTTTTGATAATTACCATGAAAGAAAATTATTTTCTTTTTGGTTGCCCAGAGGGCAACTGAATTCTTTGTTTTACTTGCCCGTTTAAAAATCTGACTGCCCTGGGTAAGCAGACAACCACAACTTTCGAGCGCTGTCTGTAACTGAGTTCGAATAATTTTAGATAATGCAATTCTCTGTTAATAGTGTCCACAAGGCTGCTTTTAATTACAGCAAAACTACAAAAGTTATCTGCGTAATGGGGGGATCAGGGGTGGCAAATAGGGGGTGCAGTTGCACAACCAAATGAAAAACTGAAATGCAACCCCTGTGGGGGGGGGGGGGAGAATGCCTTTGGAGAGAAGGAATATTCACATTACAACAACTGGAGAAAACCACGGGAAAAATAACCATATTTCATTATATGATAGATCATCATTTCTCATCTCTTCTATACAGTCGAACTCTTATAGCAAACCCAGTATATAACGAACTAAGGCACGTATCCAGACTGGTGGTTAAGGCAACTGTAAGCCCCCCCCCGAATATCTGACTGTTTACTTAGCTTACAGACGAAACTTAGGTTACAATTTGATACACAGTCCTCAACAAAATAAAATCTTAGGTATGGCACGCCATATCAAAATATCTCGTGACCAACTTTTCTAAAATTATAAATTTGATAATCAAGATACAAGATATGTGTTACAAATTTCATTAACTAAAATTTGCTGTGGGTCATGATTGGGCTCCAGCAGAAAAAAAAATTGAGATTTTTAAAGTAGTAAAAGTTATGCGATGGAAACAAATGATGCAGGGTTGGCTAGTTTTTGACAGTTTTAACCATGGTTTAAACCATCATGTCAAAAACCTCAAATATTGAGTGGAAAAAATAAACAATACTTTTAAGTGTTTTACTTTATTGCAAAATAGCTTGTACTTCAATATCTGTAATGAATTAATCAATTAATATTTAGAAAAATAAAGCACTATAATCAGTGAAAAATGCTTACTTTGTTTACATCTATCAGGTTTATTTATTTTTAAGAAGTAAGACCATTATGTACTTTGTAAAGATGTGCTTACTCATAGCATCCAAGTCCCAAAATTTTTTACTAATTCTATTTTGAATGGAAAACTTTAGTATACTGATAGTTAAAACGATCTGATCTTTATCTCTTTAGTCTAAATGAGTGAAATTGCTATGCTATTGGCTATTCCTTAAAGCCTTTTCAATTTAGATATTTAGATTAAACCAAAAATAAACTTGATGTTTCTTCTAGGAAATGTTTACCCATACTTTAGTTTGAAATTTTTGAAAAACTGCAGAATATTATTCATTAATTACATATATCAGTGGCGTAGCCAAGGGGGATAGGGGAGTCACAACCCCCTCCAATGAAGAATATTTTTTGTCATACAAGAAGTATATTCTTCGTCATACAAAAGGTATATTCTCCACTCCCGTATCACACACACACGTATACATATATGTGAGTTGCAGTAGTTGTAACCACACACACACACATGATAAATTTCTGGCTGTGCCACTGATATATACAATTTTTATATATAATATTGTATACATTAAATTTATAAATTTGTATTATATAAATGGTATTAAACTAATTATTCTTAGTGAGCACAACTTATGTGCTAGTATAATTATTATATTTTAACTAGCTGAAGTAACCGTTCTTCGCACGGGAATGAATGGACTTTTTGATATTAATATTTGTTGTGATTACTATTTATTGTAATAAAGAGATATAGCAAAATGGATATCGCGTTATATTGTGTTCAATAATCATGCATACTGAATTTCAAGGCAATCGTTTTTACGGTGCAGAAGGCGATGCGGCGTAGCACAATCTAGTGGCGAGTTTTAGCAAAACGGATGCGGCAAAAATATTCTTCGCATTCAGATATCGATGTATACGAATTTTCATGACGATCGGCTGAATAGTCTTGATGTTCATGTGTTGACGCGACATCTAGTGTCAAGTTATAGGAAAATGGATTGTGCCAAACTCTTCCCCGTGTTCAAATATCTATGTATACCTATTTTCATAGCGATTATTCGCACAGTCAAGAAGTGATACACTGCAGGGCCATCTAGTGGTTAATTAAAGTAATGATTTGCTACAGCGCCGTCATGTGGCAAGTTATAGCAAAATGGATAACGCCAAAATATTCTCATTGTTCAAATAGCTATGTATACTGATTTTCATAGCCACCGTTTGAATGGTCAAAAATTTGGCCTGCTGCAGCGTCATCTAGTGGCGAGTTAAAATAATAATGCATTGCAGTGCCATCTAGTGGTGAGTAACATCAAAAGTAGCGGAGTTAGAATATATTCTTCGTTCTCAAATGTGTAAGTATAAAAAATTTTATGCCGATCAGTCGAACGGTATAGAAGTTGATGCGTTGCAGCGCTATTTAGCGGTAAGTTACAGCAAATGGATAGTGAAAAATATTCTCCGTGTTCTAATATTCGCGTGTACCAAATTTCATCGAAATTTGTTGGACGATATTCGCATAGCAAACGGCTAAACGGAATAGAATTCGACGTTCTGCTGCGCCACCTAGTGATAAGTTAGAGGAAAACGGATAGCATAAAAACCTTCTCCATGATAAAAGACTTAGGTGAACCAAATTTCATGGTGATCGGTGAAACGGTGCTGGAGTTTTTCAACCTCCTACACACATACCAACATTCATTTTTATCTATAACCAGTCTTATTATACGTATATACCAGTCTCAAGTAAAATCCAGTTTCAAATCTAAGCCTCGCCAAAGTGCCAGCATACGCCATTTTGCAAGAGTTTTTTCAGGGAATCATTCGAAGCATTGACTTAGCAGCAATCAAAATGGGAAATGGTTCGACCGCCAGGCATTTATTTGAAAAGTGGAATCCCTTAATACAGCCGCATTTTTTAAATTATCAACTTTAACATGTTTTATTCATTGTTACCTCGATGTACTAAATGCGAAGATTTCAATTTTCTGAAATTTGGCGGATTTCCCCCAAGTTAAATCAATGTACTCAATTGGCGAGAATTCTGAAGCTACATCGCTTGAAATGCCCTAATAACTGCATTATTTCTGCACGGATAGTTAAAATTTAATGCTGTATTCTAAGAAAACCTATACACTTGTTTTCAAAAATGCTATTCCCTTAAGCTCTCAGTAAATTGAGCCAAAAAGCCTAAAACTGTGCAAACCGCTAGAACTCACACTCTAAAAATCGGCCTATCAGACATTTTATTTTTCGCCAAACTAAAAAAAATTACATATTAGTCTCGGATATCTTCGATCCTCATTGTTTTGCGTATAAAACATTTCATTCCTGCTCTCATTTCTTATGCGCACACGATATTATAATTAAAAAAAATAACCTAAAAAAATAAACTAAAAAAATCATTATTATTCTTTTATTTTTACTTTAAGAATTTAAAACATTTTATTCGGCAAAATCGCCACACATGGCAACCAAGATGCTTATTTCACACACTTTTTTCACTACAGGGGTTAATATTACGTAAAGCTTTCTGCGTGGAGAACATAAAAAATCTCTTAAATTCCGGGAACGGAAATTAAGGGAACCCTTCAGGAGGAAAACGTTTTTAAGTGGAGTTTCAAAGTTTTAAAGTGGACTATCATTTATTCTATATTATTTTACATATCTGTGTAAAATTTCAGGCTGACAGGTCCATTTTTGTGGAATTGTATACTACCCAAATCAACAAATTGACAAACAGAATTTCATTTTTATTTATAAGATAACCTACGCTTGTTTTTAAAAATACCCTCTCATTAAATTGCACCAAGCGCTAGAATCATAGAAAATCTGACACACTTTCAGATTTTTAAATACGCACTAAAGTGCTATATATAAAAAGAGTTATAATCCATGGGTCTTCCCTATTTTCGTTCCTTCTTTCATTAAGTTGGAAAGTGTATCATTATTCATGAGTGTGATTAAACAAAATTAAAATTGATATTTCTAACATCCTTTTTTCTGGATGTAATACATTAGATGCAGAAAAGCTGCTCTGAAAAATGCACAATTCCAACTGAATGAAAATTTCAAAAACTTATACGCAGGTGTATTCATAACCCAAATAGCAGACGATTAAATTACGATAAATAGCGCCAAGCGTTAGAATCCTCCTCAAAATCGCGAGAATGCTGAAGATAGATCGCTTGAAATCCCTTAATAACTGCATTATTTTCGCAGGGATCATTAAAATTTAACGCTGTATTCTAATAAAACCTTTGTATT
This sequence comes from Cheiracanthium punctorium, assembly GCA_038373885.1. Lineage (NCBI taxonomy): Eukaryota > Metazoa > Arthropoda > Arachnida > Araneae > Cheiracanthiidae > Cheiracanthium > Cheiracanthium punctorium. The sequence goes on along the minus strand of JAWZYV010001696.1, from coordinate 2,744 downwards.
TGTTTTCAAAAATCCGTTTCCTAAAGCTCTCAGTAAATTCGCCAAGCCGGAAACTGTGCAAACCGCTAGAACTCACTTTCTCGGCATTTGAGCCATTTTATTTTTTCGCCAAACTAAAAAATTTTAACATATTAGCCTCGGAAATCTTCAATTCTTATTGTTTTGCGTATAAAACATTTCATTCCTGCTCCGATTTCCCATGCACACGATATTATAATAAAAAAAAAATATAACCTTACGAATATAAACTAACAAAAAAAATCATTATTATTCTTTTATTTTTACTTTGAGAATTTAAAACATCTTATTCAGCAAAATCGCCACACATGGCAACCACGATCCTTATTTCACACTTTTTTCACTACAGGGGTTACAATTACGGAAAGCTTTTTGCGTGGAGAACATAAAAAATCTCTTAAATTCCGGGAACGGGTGGAGTTTCAAAGTTTTAAAGTGGACTATGATTTATTCTATATTATTTTACATATCTGTGCAAAATTTCAGGCTGATAGGTCCATTTTTGTGGATTTGTATACAACTCAAATCCACAAACAAACAAATAAACAAACAAACAAACAAACAAGCAGAATTTCATTTTTATTTATAAGATATAATTAATTTTAATTAGGCATTTAGTTTAATGCAATATACTGCATAATTAGTTTGCATATTGTTCTCTTTCTTTTATGGATTAGTTTTTGACGGTTTAAACCAGATTTTGATGCTTGTCATGTCGAAAACCAGTTTTTGAAGTCAAAAACCCAACCCTGAAATGATGGTATATCACATGCAAAATGAAACTCAAAGTACGCTGCGAACTAACTACTAGACTAACCACTAAACAATAAAAAAAATAACAATTTGTATTTCCTCCAATTTTCTTAGCTACTTAATATTGAATGTAATTCTTGTGTTTCTTCACATTAATTTTAAACACATGAAGTTGAGCTTTAAACGTTTCAAAAGCTCTATACTCGCCCCCCCCCCCCAAAAAAAAAAAAATTAGAAATATGTTCCGAGACTAAATTAAAACTTCTGATATAAACTGCGATGAAGATAAACTTCTTTGCTTCTAAGAAGCTGAAATCACCCCCCCCCCCAAAGCTTCGATATTATATTTTTAGTGTGCACTATATCAAAAATAACTCAGTATTTTTTGTGCACTATAACAATCACAATAAAAATGTACAAGAATATTTCACATAATGGCCGCAACGGCAAATATATTTACGTTCTCTTTCAAAATATCGCTAACATAGAAAGTGCAGACAAAAACACCTTTCACGAAATATTTACACAATTGTAGAAAAAAAATACTGATTTGATGTGCAGCATATTCTTTGTTGCATCGTCATATAAACAAACAATACATAAATCAATATATAAAAAAAACACTGTAAATGACAGTTAAATAACATAAAAGATGTACTTACATTTTAGAAGATAATTCTATATCCTTTGCCATGACGATCAGTAAAATGTATCCTGAAATAAGTTCAATGGCGGCCTCCGACTTCCCACGTTGTTGATGTTTGGGAATTCCTGTTCCTCCCGCACGCCAAGAATAACGATTAGTACGCATGCGCGAGTTGAATGTTGTAAACATAATATCATTTCTGTGATATTCCCAGATATTCACCAATGTTGTAAACAGAATATCATTTCTGCGATATTCCCTGATATTCACCAATGTTGTAAACAGAATATCATTTCTGCGATATTCCCTGATATTCACCAATGTTTAAAATAGTACATTGAAATGAGTATATCGCTAAAAAATTGGACTAAATGAAAAAAAACAAACATTAGGATGTTATTTCTGAATGATAAGGTTATAAAATAATTGAAGAAATTCTCTTAAATGTTTTTAAAAAGGATTACTTTTAATTAATATCTGCCAATATCGGCAGATGTCGTAAATTCAATGTATGACATTCAGAGACTTTCAAAATATTGCCCGATATCGGTGGACATTCGTCAATATCTTTGTGCTACCTGGGATAGACGTGAGCAGGGACGTACCCAGAAAAAAATTTCGGACGGGGTCCAAACGTTGAAAAAGGCAGAATTTTTCACAAAAAGCTTCATCGTTCTTATTTTGTTAACAAAAACTGAAATTTCGGGGGGGGTCCGAAACCCCTGGACACCCCCCTGGGTACGTCCTTGGACGTGACGTTAATTGAAAGTCTATTGAGTAACAAACAACTGTTCATCCTTCAGCCCAGATTCGGACACGTGTATTCTTATTATATCAAACTCAGAGTACTAAAAATGTAAATTATCTTTAATTATTATTCTCCTAGAAAGTAACAGTCAAAATTTTGACTGAATTAAAAATAAAATCCATTATAGCCGGTCATTCATAAGTAACGGGCCTGCTCGTGTATTTTGATGAGCCATCCAACGAGGCCTACGGATGCTCGAGTCTTCACGTATACATCAGGCATTTCTTAAGCTTCCCAGTGCTTTCAAACGTTATTTAATGTAGTTTTAAGTAGTAATTTTGTTACTAATTCAAGTACGAACTCATGATTAATTTGTTTCCTATGATACATATTGACATTAAGAAAATAGATGCATATAATTTGAAGGAAAAAGAAAGTAGCGCTTACTCTCATGATTCACGATTGCTTATTTTATTTTCACAAGTGGATATTATTTAGGCCGTTGCTATCCGGACCGACCGGTGCGGATAGCTTACAGGCTATTCGGCCCGTTCTGTAGTGCTGCCATCTATATTTAAA